>CADEHL010000110.1:2100198-2332491 GCA_902827135.1 Harpagifer antarcticus | reverse complement strand
AAAGTAAGCCAAATAAAGTCGCCAACTCGCGCGGAGTAAATTGCACAGACAGCAGTAAATACCGAAGACTAGAAACGGTTTGAAAACTTTTGTCATATAGTGATCATCTTCTCAATAGAACATCTTTGATAATGTCTTCTGGCCAATCAGAATCACGATAAAGACGTGGTGTTGTTGCAGGAAGTCCCGACGGAGAATACTTTTGCTGTAGTATATCTCTATACATCGATACAACATTACGTGTTGATAGAAATCAACACGTAATGAAATCAGACCCCACGGTTTGATGATTGATAGGTGTGTGTGGGCTGTCTTTCATTTTGACACATAGAACAATGGGGGCTATCCACCCTTATCCACAATGTAAAGTCATTCACAGCCTCTTCCCTCTTCTCTCTGTGAGGAGCAGCAGGTTCAGCTTTCAGAACAAAGTAACAAAAAACTAAAATGGCATTCATTTTTTTTTTAAATATGTCGTGTAGTAATAGATGTATTTATTTTTCTTCTCAAGAGAGTACCAGAATGTGTATTTTATGTTTAGTATTTCAAAAAATCTCTTGTTATTTACATCAAGACAAATGTGCCTTTTTATTTCATACAGTTCAATTTGTATTGAGACAGGGAAATAATCTAAACCTCACGCGCGGCGTTTCACTGTCAAGGGGAGCGTGTATGTAATTACATTGCAAACACTGATGTGAGCCCCACCACTGTATGGGTTAGCCCTACCAGAGATTACCCAACAAAAATACTCTGTTTGTTGTTATTTGTAGGGCTTTGTCCTAATATTTATTTTTTGTTTTAAACTATGTTGAAAGATTAGTTTAATACCTTTTCTTTTTTTTGCTATGAAATTCTGAATGAAAGGCTGCGCGCGAGACTGTTTTTTCGCTGGGTTGAGTCGTGTGGGTTTTTGAGTGAGATGCGGCACAGCAGCCTGTCAGTTTACTCTTGCTAGGTTAGTTTGGCTATTATCATTTATATTTATCTGCAACAATGGATATCAGGAAGTGGTTCACACTTATACACTTGAAAGGAATATGGCAACTCAGCACCAGATGCAGGCACATTAGAAGACATCAGTTACGTTACCAACGAGCTAGCAAGCCAGCCAGGGACAAGGGAGGCTGGCAATCAATTATATTTTGAAGAGAAATTGACTCTCAAGCCGGCTCTCTCACAAACTGCTCTGTGCGCAAGCAGACCACTGCACACGCTCTCTGCCTCGCACGATCTCTCTCTCTCTCTCTCTCTCTCTCTCTCTCTCTCCCTTTCTCTCCATCGCTCAACCTCACTCCACCTCTCCACCCTGTGTGTGCTCAAGTTTGCCTGCGTGCTTGCCCAAGTTGGCACAGCGTTACAAATGTGCCACAAAACCAACCAATGGATGTAGTCCATAATAAGACCGTCAACAGCCTTATGGCAACCTAAACCCCCCCCCCCCCCCCCCTTGACACATCTCGAGATTTCCCGGGAAATGTAAGTTTCGGGTTGGGCCCGCC
Organism: Harpagifer antarcticus; assembly: GCA_902827135.1. NCBI lineage: Eukaryota > Metazoa > Chordata > Actinopteri > Perciformes > Harpagiferidae > Harpagifer > Harpagifer antarcticus. Next base: position 2,330,989 of record CADEHL010000110.1, on the reverse strand, counting down.
CTGGTAAATCAAATGCCCGCCCAGAGACGTATGTCTGCCGCCGGGTCTGCATTTATATCATACAGATGCAGGACTTACACACGCCTGTTATCTATCCGACAGATCCGCACCACTCTCCAGCCGAAACTCTAATAAGCATTCATTCACAAACTAAATCACGAGACCTTTAACGTTTTACGTCCGATTCACTGCTTTTTTCCTCGCTGTACACAGCTCCAGGGTCCGTGTACGTTTTGTTAGTTTGATTTTTCGTTTAAACCAAAAGCCAAAAAACGAAAATACTGTGGTGACAGTTACGGGACATAATTCACTGTGGCTTATAGTGTGTGTTGCAACCCGGACCCGTTAGTGAGGGTACCGGGGTGAGAGTTCATTCATGTTAGCTGGTTACACAGAGCAGCTGATGTACTCACGTTGTCTGGATTAATAATAATAAAGTGTGGAAATCCATTCTGAATGCATTGCCTCTGACTTCTGTTCATCGGCACTACACTACACCTTTCCCGAGATAGTTTCTGGAAACTTAACGAACATGACTGGGCGCGATGTTTTTGTAAAGCTGCCGGAATTCTGGGAGCACGCCGCGGAGGCATGGTTCGCACACGTGGAGGCGCACTTCGCCTGTCGACAGGTCCGTGACGGGGACCTGAAATACTACCATGTTGTAGCAGCGCTGGGAAGTTCCACGTCGTCCAGGTTGGTTGGATTTATCGCAGCCCCCCCACACCATGGCAAATATGAGGCGATTAAGGCCCTTCTCCTTAAGACATTTAGCTTATCTGTTAAGGAGAGGGCTCGCCAGTTACTTGACATTCAAGGCCTAGGAGACAGCAAGCCATCCCAGCTAATGGAGAAAATGCTAATCTGCTAGAGGGGGAAGATCCGCGGATTTTATTCACGGAGATTTTCCTGCGTCACTTGCCTCCCCGGGTCCAGAGGGCGCTGCCCAACACGCCTGTCACGGAGCCCCGTGCTTTGGCTGAGGAAGCGGATCGTTTTTTCCTGGCTACACAACAGCCCGGTGCAGAGACGTTAGCCACGACGCTCAACGGCGCATCTGCAGTCAAGAAAGCGTGGCGGAGGCCACACACGGTTGTATCGAGCCGGCGTGGAGACACCGGAGAGTGCTTTTACCACGCACGTATCGGGACAATGGCGAAGAAATGCATCGCTCCGTGCAGTTACAAACCCCCGGGAAACGGAGGGGCCGGCGCTCAGTAGTGGCCCGTCTGCGACACGTGCAGGCTCCTCTTCGTCAGCGACAGCGTTTCGGGGAGCCTGTTTCTGTGTGACACGGACGCTCAACGGAGCGTAGTTCCAGCGTTGAGTGAAGACGTCACCCGTGGTGGGCACGGACCGCGATTGACGACGGCTAACGGCGGTCCCATTCGCACGTAAGCCGTGAGGCCTATGTGTTTGTGCATCGGAGGACAGCGTTTCAGCTGAGATTTTGTGACAGCGGACATTTCTTTGCCCTCCTCGGAGCGGATTTTTTGTGTGCTCATGGACTCTTAGTGGACGTTAAGAATAGGCGTTTGGTTGACGCCTTAACGTTTTCTTCCCTCGTGTGCACACTAGGTAGCGCAGCGTACGACGGTCTGTCGGGCTCGCTGTCGGGGGCAGACACGTTTCTCAGACTGTTGGCCGAGTTTACAGACCTGTCGCTGCCCACCTTCTCTGCGCTTACCACTAAGCATGGCGTGGAGCACCACGTCACTACCGAGGGGCCTCCTGTCTACGCCAGGGCACGGCGGTTGAACCCTTCTAAGCTGGCTGTAGCGAGGGCGGAGTTCGCAACCATGGAGCGCCTGGGCATTGTCCGCAGCTCCGACAGTCCTTGGGCTTCCCCCCTGCGCGTCGTCCCCAAACCGAATGGCGGGTTCCGCCAGTGCGGGGATTACCGCCGACTCAACGACCCCACTACACCTGACTGCTATCCGGTGCCGCACATTCAGGACTTTTCGGCACATCTGGCCGGTACGGGGATGTTTTCCAAGGTGGACCTGGTGCGTGGATACCACCAGGTGCCCATGCACCCTCTGGACATTCCCAAGACAGCAGTGATAACGCCTTTTGGACTGTTTGAGTTCCTGCGGATGCCTTTTGGACTCAAGAATGCCGCTCAGACATTCCAGCGCCTGATGGATTCGGTGCTGCGGGACCTGCCGTTTGTGTTTGTCTACCTCTACGACATACTCGTCGCCAGCGCTTCAGTGCAGGAGCACCTGTCCCACCTCCGAGCCCTTTTTACGCGGCTCAACGAACACGGATTTATCATCAATCACCGAAAGGCAAGACCCCCGTCCAGGCGATCGACTGGACAGCAGAGGCGGACGACGCTTTTGCTGAGGTCAAAACCGCGTTGGCTCAGGCGGCTTTGCTGGCACACCCATCATCTGCGGCTCCCATCTCCATCACAACGGACGCGTCGGACTACGCGGTCGGCGCGGTGCACGAGCAGTGGGTGGAGCTCGCTCGCCTTTTTCAGCCGCCAGCTGACGCCCAGAGAACGCAGATACAGCGCCTTTGACCGAGAGCTCCTTGGACTTTATTTGGCCGTGCGACACTTCCGTTTCATGCTGGAAGGCCAAGAATTTACGGTGTTTGTCGACCACAAGCCACTCACCTTCGCCATGTCAAAGTGGCGGAGCCTTGGTCGGCACGTCAGCAGCAGCAGCTGTCCTACATATCAGAGTTCACTACGGACATTAAGCACGTGGCTGGCAAGTTGAACCTGGTTGCTGATTGCCTCTCCAGAGTCGTCATCGGTGCCGTCCAGTTGGGCCTGGACTATACTCGCATGGCGGCGGACCAGGTCACAGATCCCGACCAGGCTCTGAAGATGGAGTGCGCAGGGCTGCGCATGGAGGACGTGGTGTTCGGTGACGCGGGCGTTACCCTCCTGTGTGACGTCTCCACGGGCCTGTCGGGGCCAGTCGTTCCCGCCAGCTGGAGGCGCTCTGTGTTCGAGGCGGTGCACGGACTGTCACACCCCGGCGTTAAGCCTTCGGTGCGCTTGGTGGCCGCGAAGTTTGTCTGGCATGGGCTGAAGAAGGACGTGAGGACTTGGGCCGGTGAGTGCGTGGCTTGTCAGCGCGCTAAGGTGCACCGCCACACGAAGGCCCCTTTGGAGCGTTTCCTGGTGCCTGAGAGGAGGTTTGACCACGTCAACATCGACCTGGTTGGTCCATTGCCCTCCTCTCAGGGCTTTTCCTACCTCCTCACCATGGTGGACAGGACGAGCCGTTGGCCGGAGGCCGTTCCTCTCGTGTCGACATCAGCCGCAGACATTGCCAGGGCTTTCATTGCAACGTGGGTGTGTCGTTTTGGCAGCCCCGACATTTCCTCGGACAGGGGCTCACAGTTCACGTCCGAGCTCTGGAACGCTATGGCGAGTGGTTTGGGGGTTAAGCTGCACAAGACTACCGCTTATCACCCTCAAGCTAACGGCCTCTGTGAGCGGTGCCATCGCTCCATGAAGGCGGCCCTCAAGGCCGGCCTCACGGACGGGAATTGGGTCGACAATCTGACCTGGGTGATGCTGGGCCTGAGGACAGCGCCTAAAGAGGTCCTGCAGTGCTCTACGGCTGAGATGGTCTACGGTCAGCCGCTGAGGGTTCCTGGGGATTTCCTCCCTAATGCATCGGCTCCCTGGTCGGCGACGGCCCAGCGGGCTTTCCTGCAGGACGTCGCTGGGTCTTTTGCTCCGGTCCCTACTACTCAGCACGGTACTCAAGGTACTCACGGTACTCACGGTACTCAAGTTTGCCGGATATTTATCCGGCACGACGTGCACAGAGGCCCCCTACAACTCCCTTATGATGGACCTTTCCGAGTTTTGGAGCACGGGGACAAGCACCTGGTGGTCGACCTGGGTGGCAAAGCCGAGCACGTCTCGGTGGACCGGGTGAAGGCTGCTCACCTGGACTTAGACCAGCCGGTGGTGCTGGCTCGACCTCCACGACGGGGACGCCCCCCGGCCTCGACGCCTGTCACAGGATTGGGGCCTGCGGCTCCGGTGCCATCTCTTCCTTCGCTTGTCGTTCCTCCCGGCTGCACAGACTTTGTGTACGAGTGAATTCTGGGGGGGCTTGTGTGGTGACAGTTACGGGACATAATTCACTGTGGCTTATAGTGTGTGTTGCAACCCGGACCCGTTAGTGAGGGTACCGGGTTGAGAGTTCATTCATGCTAGCTGGTTATACAGCAGCTCATGCACTCACGTTGTCTGGATTAATAATAATAAAGTGTGGAAATCCATTCTGAATGCACTGACTCTGACTCCCATTCATCGGCTCTACAATACCAGCCTTCTTCCGTTTTTTCGTTTTTGATTTAAAACGAAAAAACGGAAAACCAAAGCCGTTTTCCCGTTTGTGTTGTCTGAATCCAAAGACGGATAATGAGAAAACCTAATAAAAAAAAGTGTACGTTTTGTTAGTTAGATTTTTCGTTTGAACCAAAAAAATGAAAATACCAGCCTTTTTTCGTTTTAAATCAAAAACGAAAAAAACGGGAAACCAAAGTCGTTTCCTGAATCAAAAAACGGATAACAAGAAGACCTAATTAAAAAAAACGGTCAGGTTTTTGATAACAACTTCATTCAATGTTCCGTTTTGTATTGAAGAAAGAAAAAAAGCAGTCCGGTGGACCGGAAGTTAAAGAACATATTTCAAAATAAAAGACACGAGGATATAATGGCAATGCTGTAAAAGACCCAGAAGTCTGACGACCCTTGGCCCCCCTGCTTCCGGTACCCATGCTGACGAGGATACGTTTATTTCTGCATTCACATGCAGATATGCGTTTATAGAGATTAATACAAGTATGCAAGCTCTGTGCATACCTTTATTTCGCTGACTTCCGGTTTGTACTGTGTCTGCAAATCCAGTGTCCAGCTTGTCGCTGTGTGACAACGTCATGTTTGTTGCATAGCTGCAAGATTTACCTGTGACAAATGTCTGCGATGTGAACAGAACTGTCGCCCTACTTTGACCTGCACCCAGCAGAAAGCGGGAGAACAATATCTCATACAGTTCGCACAGTAATGGAACAGTTGTTAAGCATTATTTTGTCCAACTAGTCTCTACATTATGAATTTGATGTTTGTCTAAACTGCTAAGAAGCTGACAGCTCAGTTAGAACAGAAAGACATGCAGGCCATAATCACTACACGCTCAAAAGAGGAATGTGTGTGTAAGGCTTTCATGAACTGAATTGAAACACTGTCCATTAAGACATTCAAGTCAAAGTTTTAGGCATTTTCATTTGTAGCACGCTGTAAATATGGACTGAATGAACACATGCAATGTGGAAACACACAAATAGGTTTATTCTCAATACTCATAACAGTATCAGACACAATGACTTTACTGAGAGTGAAGATGACATGAACATAGTTACTGTATGGTACTGAAGACAAAATACAGTATATTGCATTTACCTCTTCCTCTAACTCTCTCTCCAATATTGGCCTCCATTGTTGTGCACAACAAAGTGTTCAAGCTCAGGTTTCTGTGATATCATTTTAACATGTGCATTCTGGGGGCAGGGGCTTGATAATTGAGTGTGGTATTTCAGTGGCAGTGTTGTGCAAACAACACACAGGCTGTTGGTTTTGAATAACGTATCTAATGTAAGGCAAGGCAAGGCAAGTTTATTTATATAGCACCTTTCAACACAAGGCAATTCAAAGTGCTTTACAAAAAACGAAAGACATTAAGACAATGGCATTTAAAATCAGTCAAAAAAAAGAAAAGATAATAAAATAAACATTAAAAGAAAAAAAAATACATGGATAAAAGTTACAGTGCAGTTTAAGATGTGAATAGTTCAATTAAAAGCAGCGGCAAAAAGAAAAGTCTTTAGTCTGGATTTAAAAGTAGTCAGAGTTGCAGCGGATCTGCAGTTTTCAGGGAGTTTGTTCCAGATATTTGGAGCATAATAACTGAACGCTGCTTCTCCATGTTTAGTTCTGACTCTGGGGACAGAAAGCTGACCAGTCCCTGAAGACCTGAGAGATCTGGATGGTTCATAATTTAGCAGGAGGTCAGAAATGTATTTTGGGCCTAAACCATTCAGTGCTTTATAAACCAGCAGCAGTATTTTGAAATCTATTCTTTGACACAAAGGAAGCCAGTGTAAAGACTTCAGAACAGGAGTGATGTGATCCACTTTCTTAGTGTTAGTGAGGACTCGAGCAGCGGCGTTCTGAATCAGCTGCAGCTTTCTAATCAATTTTTTAGTGAGACCTGTGAAGACACCATTGCAGTAGTCCAGTCTACTGAAGATAAAAGCATGGACAAGTTTTTCCAAATCTTGCTGTGACATTAGTCTTTTAATACTAGATATATTCTTTAGGTGATAGTAGGCTGATTTAGTAACTGTTTTAATGTGACTGTTGAAACTCAGGTCAGAGTCCATGACTACACCTAGATTTCTGGCTTTATCTGTTGTTTTGAACATTGCAGACTGAAGCTCAGCGCTAACTTTTATACGTTCTGCCTTGGCTCCAAAAACCATTACCTCAGTTTTATCTTTGTTTAATTGGAGAAAGTTCTGACACATCCAGTCATTGATTTGTTCAATGCACTTACTCAGTGTTTGAATTGGAGCATAGTCTCCTGGTGAAATTGTTACGTAAATGTGCGTGTCATCCGCATATCTATGGTAACTTATTTAGTTGTTCTTCATTATCTGAGCCACTGGTAGCATGTAGACGTTAAAGAGAAGGGGCCCCAAGATGGAGCCTTGAGGTACCCCACATGTCATATTTGTCAACTCAGATGTGTATTTACCTATAGAAACAAAGTTGTTTCTGTCCTTTAAGTAGGATTCAAACCAATTTAGAACTGTTTCCGAAAGTCCCACCCAGTTTTCCAGTCGGTCTAGTAATATGTTGTGGTCAACAGTGTCAAACGCAGCACTGAGATCTAATAATACTAACACTGAAGTTCTGCCACTGTCTGTGTTTAAGTGGATGTCATTAAATACCTTTACAAGAGCAGTCTCAGTGCTGTGGTTTGGACGAAAGCCTGACTGGAACACATCCAAACAGTTATTTAAATGCAAGAAGTTACTCAACTGTTGAAAAACAACTTTTTCAATGATTTTACCTAGAAATGGGAGGTTTGATATGGGCTTGTAATTGTTCATTACTGAAGCATCTAGATTATTATTTTTAAGAGCGGTTTAATGACTGCAGTTTTCAGGGCCTGTGGAAAAATACCTGAGTGAAGAGATTTGTTTACTATATGAAGTAGATCTGAGGCCATGCAAGGCAAAACATCTTTGAAAAATCCTGTTGGAATAATATCAAGGCAGCTGTTGCTAGGCCACGCTACTGTAAGACTGAGGTCGTCGTAAAAATGTTGAAATATGGCTGAAACCCTCCGTCTATTTACGAAGATGAACTGTCCCAGTGATAAGTTAATGTCCAGGAGCCGCTGCTCGAAGTTTTTAGAGAATAAGAATAGGAAAATCAGCATAAAAAGTAAGCAGAGGCAGGAGCAAGCAGAAAAGCGTCTGCACTGTAAGAAAGATAAGCAAGAATTTTTTTTTTACCATGTTTAGTTCTGACTCTGGGGACAGAAAGCTGACCAGTCCCTGAAGACCTGAGAGATCTGGATGGTTCATAATTTAGCAGGAGGTCAGAAATGTATTTTGGGCCTAAACCATTCAAAGCTTTATAAACCAGCAGCAGTATTTTGAAATCTATTCTTTGACACACAGGAAGCCAGTGTAAAGACTTCAGAACAGGAGTGATGTGATCCACTTCTTAGTGTTAGTGAGGACTCGAGCAGCGGCGTTCTGAATCAGCTGCAGCTTCCTAATAGATTTTTTAGTGAGACCTGTGAAGACACCATTACAGTAGTCCAGTCTACTGAAGATAAAAGCATGGACACGTTTTTCCAAATCCTGCTGTGACATTAGTCTTTTAATCCTAGATATATTCTTTAGGTGATAGTAGGCTGATTTAGTAACTGTTTTAATGTGACTGTTGAAACTCAGGTCAGAGTCCATGACTACACCTAGATTTCTGGCTTTATCTGTTGTTTTGAACATTGCAGACTGAAGCTCAGCGCTAACTTTGATACGTTCTGCCTTGGCTCCAAAAACCATTACCTCAGTTTTATCTTTGTTTAATTGGAGAAAGTTCTGACACATCCAGTCATTGATTTGTTCAATGCACTTACTCAGTGTTTGAATTGGAGCATAGTCTCCTGGTGAAATTGTTACGTAAATGTGTGTGTCATCCGCATAGCTATGGTAACTTATGTTGTTGTTTTTCATTATCTGAGCCAGTGGTAGCATGTAGATGTTAAAGAGAAGAGGCCCCAAGATGGAGCCTTGAGGTACCCCACATGTCATATTTGTCAACTCAGATGTGTATTTACCTATAGAAACAAAGTGGTTTCTGTCCTTTAAGTAGGATTCAAACCAATTTAGAACTGTTTTGTGGGCTAAATAAGAGTGAGTAGTTATTTGCAAAAAGTGTATTTTGGAATATTAAACTTAGTGTAAAGCAGACGATGTGCTTATGATTCAGCATATCTGTTCAATAGATGAAAGGCAACTTGAGTTTAATAATTGTGCCAAAAGTACCAGTTTGTGTCTTGGTAATTACACAAAGCTGTAATAGGCCACAAATAATCACATTTTTCTAAAAATACAGCAGCAAAACCTATTTTATCCACCCAAAAATGAAGGCCCACCTGAAAAAAAGATCGCTATTTTTAGCATTAAAAAACGTACACTTAAGCTGATATAGCGTTTTTGGGTGGATAAAATAAATGTTGCTTTTTCCCAAGCAGGGGCTCGTGTATGTTTCTCCACACGACTACTGTAGGTAGTACACTGATTATGGATATACACCACATACTACCCCACTTCAAAAGACCAGAACTATCCCCTTAAGGGCAGCTGTTGATGTTCACAACAACAAACGCATGCAGATGGTTGTAGTCTGTAGCCAGACAGTGCTAGATCTGGCCGTGGTGGAGCATGGTGGTGGGCAGCGGTGTGACTTCTAGCTGTCATGGTCATGTTCATATGACAAGGGACTGCCTGCTTGAACTTTACCGAGAGCAGAGTCCACTAGTGGCATCTCACAGGGATACCTATGGTGCAGAAGCAGCAGTGAAGTCCTTGTAGATCCCTGGCACTTCGAGGGCAGACAGATCCAGCAGCTCTCAGCTCTCAGAGACATCAACACATAAACTATTCTGTGTGCATAGCTTACTTTCACATAACTACTAATCTCTCACTTTACTTTCTCTGACATTGTTCTCTGCTTTGGATTGCGGACATCCCAGCCATGTTCCCTACCGGGCCTGGTTTCACACTGTGGGTTTAAGCAAGATATAGAAATGATGAGATGATGTGCGTATGAGACATGATGAGTGTGTAGTTTTAGTATTTGAATTACAATGACATTATTCTCAGACTTGCCATAGTTCTTGGTTTGTACCACTGCTGCTCCGCTCTGTACAGCTGAGTACTGGGGACCCACTGGGAGTCATGTGACTGGAGCAGGAGAGTAACACACGTCACACCTGCAGCCATGATGCTCCAGCTCAACGGGGGTCGAGTCTTTCAGCCCCACCTGTAAGAAGAGAAACTAAATAAATACGTATTCAGTTTGCTTTGTATTATTTCTTTTAGGGTAACATTTTTGGTTTAATAACATTGTGCTATTTTAAGGAGTAAATAAGAAGTCATATATTTTTTAAATGTTCTAAATGTTTTCTATACTTACATCTTCTTATACAGACTGATACAGTATGAATTGATTTACTTTTATACTATGAATGAAGAAAAATGACTCTTTAACAACAGAACAGGAACAAAACACAACTGCGACCTCTGTGCAGCACACACAGACCATTCAGTCCATTTCTGGGGAGTAGCAAGTACCCTTGTGCTAGTTATATTAACGTTGATGTTTTACTATTGGCTGTGTCTAACCTGTCTGAAATTAGCCGAATCCCCAGGAACATGTTGAACCAGACGGTAACTAAGACAGTAACACTTCATCCTGACCTCACTGTGGGGCCTGTCTTCATGGACCTGTAGCATAACACCCTGAGTCCCTGACACATACAAAACACAAAGTATGTTCATTAAGAATGCACATGCTGTCCCTCCTCTGTCTTTCAATGGAGTCAAACTTGTTGAAGAAAACAATAAGACAATAAGTTTAACGTTACAGAAATAAAAGCTTAATTACTCACCCTCCTAATTGTAGACGTAACTTCACAAGTACAACTTGAAACATTTCTCCCGCTTGCTGCTGGGTGCAGGTGAAAGCGGGGCCACATTTCTCTTTATATCGCTGACATTTGTCACAGGTCAATCCTGTAGGTATCGCAACAAACATGACGTTGTCACACAGCGACAAGCTGGACACTGAATTGACCAAATAACTACACACTCTTATTTACATTAGACTCGTTATTCAAAACCAACAGCCTGTGTTGTTTGCTAAACACTGCCATTGAAATACCACACTCAATTATCAAGCCCCTGCTCCCAGAATGCACATGTTGAAAGCCATGTAACCAATTATATCACTTAGAAACCTGAGCTTGAACACTTTGTTGTGCACAACAATGGAGGCCACTTTTGGAGAAAGAGTTAGAGGAAGAGGTAAATGCAATATACTGTATTATGTCTTCAGTACCATACAGTAACAATGTTCATGTCATCTTCACTCTCAGTAAAGTCATTGTGTCTGATACTGTTATGAGTATTGAGAATAAACCTATTTGTGTGTTTCCACATTGTATGTGTTCATTCATAGTCCATATTTACAGCGTGCTACAAATGAAAATGCCTAAAACTTTGACTTGAATGTCTTGTTTATTAATCAACTAATGGACAGTGTTTCAATTCATGTAAGCCTTACACACACATTCCTCTTTTGAGCGTCTAGTGATTATGGCCTGCATGTCTTTCTGTTCTAACTCAGCTGTCAGCTTCTTAGCAGTTTAGACAAACATCACATTCATAATGTAGAGACTAGTTGGACAAAATAATGCTTAACAACTGTTCCATTACTGTGTGAACTGTTTTAGGGGTCGACTGTATGAGATAGCGTTCTCCCGCTTGCTGCTGGGTGCAGGTGAAAGTAGGGTGACAGTTCTGTTCACATCGCTGACATTTGTCACAGGTAAATCTTGCAGGTTTGCAACAAACATGACGTTGTCACACAGCGACAAGCTGGACACTGGATTTGCCGACACAGTACAAACCGGAAGTCAGCAAAATAAAGTTATGCAAAGATTACTTGTCTTCTTTATAAACGCATATCTGCATGTGAATGCAGAAATAAACTTATCCTCGTCAGCATGGGTGCCGGAAGCAGGGGGGCCAGGGTCGTCAGACTTCTGGGTTCCAGGATTGAACTTTTACAGCATTGCCATTATATCCTCGTGCCTTTTATTTTTGAAATATGTTCTTTAACTTCCGGTCCACCAGACTTTTTTTCTTCATTCTTCAATACAAAACGGAAAATTGAATGAAGTTGTTTTTAATTAGGTCTTCTTGTTATCCGTTTTTTGAATCAGAAAACGACTTTGGTTTCCCGTTTTTTCGTTTTTGATTTAAAACTAAAAAAAGGCTGCTATTTTCGTTTTTTTGGTTCAAACGAAAAATCAAACTAACAAAACGTACACTTTTTTTTTATTAGGTTTTCTCGTTATCCGTCTTTGGATTCAGACAACACAAACGGGAAAACGGCTTTGGTTTTCAATTTTTTCGTTTTAAATCAAAAACGAAAAAAGGCTTTTATTTTCGTTTTTTGGCTTTTGGTTTAAACGAAAAATCAAACTAACAAAACGTACACGGACCCTCCAGTTTGGGCATTGGCCTGTGATCAGATTGTATTTGTTGTTGCTGTAGCGGAAGTTTAGTACAATTACTGTGGATTAAATACTCCAAATCTCCACCCTCCATAATTACACTTGCTTCAGTTGCTTGCTACTTTCTAACGGCGGTGAGAGTGGTGCAGTGACGCTATCTATCTTCTATCGATTAGATTTATGATTCAAAAATTATAAAAGTAGGGCAGACATGTGGATATTATCCGACTGAACAAAACGTGCATTTATCTAATCTCATTTTGTTTTCCACTGACCTTATTTCGAGCTATTTTCCAAAATCTTATGGAGAAATCCCATTGCTTTTTTGTCGAGGGAAACCGAGCGCAGCTTACTTCCGGGTTTTAGGATGTGTCACTGCAATAGTAAATTGATGCGATTTGATTGGATTGTGAGGCAAGGGAAGCCAGCTGCCTCTGGCTTCATGCCCCTGGCTTGGCCCTGATGCCAGGGGCATGACGTGAGCCTTGTCTGATTGGTCAATCCCTCCATTTGTTTTCACCAAGGGAAGCCAGTTTCGGCTGACCTCCTCTCGCAACAGAGAGTGCAATCTACTGTTTCACCATAACATCTAGAGGGGCGCTGTTTCACTCTTTGTAAAATACTCAATGAGAATGGGGGAGAGACGGGCCAGCAGCAACACACAACAAAGAATTTCCGAAACTAAACGAAGTGTTTTTATTTATTTATTAAAATTATAACTACAATCCGAAAAAACAGGGGAAGCCTGGCTTCCCTTAGCCTCCAGGAGAAAACGCCACTGATGTTCAGCAGGAAATACATTTTATAGTTACCTATTTTATCCATAGGATAAATTAAATAAAGTCATAGGAAGTTTTGAAGGATGATAACAAAATGCTCTCTAGTTTATAATTATGACTGGATCAGGGAAATATCAGAGCCCAATGCTGACTGGGTGTGGTGAAAGACCAAAGTGCATAGACCAGGGATCACCAACTACATTTGTCCAAGGGCCAAAATGTATCCAATAGACACTATCGCGGGCCAGCGGGGGGGGGGGGGGGGGGGGGGACGACGACGACGACGACTCTTCACGCTAACGAAGGATCACTTCTAGGCAGGGTTGGGAGGGTTACTTTGTAAATGTAATCAGTTACTGATTACTGAATACAAGCTCTGAAAGTAATCGGAATACAGTTACAGTTACGTGTCTTAAAAAAGTAACGTGTTCAGGTTACTTGTAGAATACTTTTGGAATACTTTCTTTTTCCATAACAGATGGGTATTTTTTGTTAAACAGGAGACACTTGTTTTACTGTTTTAATGGCTTATCAAGAACTCAAACACAACATCTTGGTGTCATTCTGGACAGCTCCCTCTCATTGGCACCCCACATAAAAAACATCACCCGGACTGCATTCTCCTGCTGTAAACCTTTCCTTAGAATATGTTATGAATTGTAAGGTGTCCTTGGTGCTTTGAAAGGCGCCCCTAAATAGAATGAATTATCATTATTAATTATCATTATTTATTATTATCTGAAACGATGTAATAACTTTTAAAACTTGTTCCAGTCACTTGCCCCATGCATTCAGCAGCAGCAGGCCATTCACTTTGATTTTATCCCGTTATAAATGTCATAATTTCGACAATAAAGAAATGCTACATCAACGTTATCTTGCACATTTTATCTAACCATCTCCGTTTCTAACTTTCAATATATTTTAAAAGAGATCTCTCTCTCTCATCTGCGTGCGAGGGCGGGGCCTCACAGACACGCTGCATCTCTCTCTCGCTCTCAGACACGCTGCAGCGCTGTGCAGTGTGCACACAGTTCTGCCGGTAATGAATATTACATTTTGTGAGGAAACTTTTCCACCAATAATTCCAATAAGTATTCCAAAATGTATTCACTTCAGGTTTACGAAAGTAACTGTAATCAGATTACTCGTTTTTCAAATGTAACGCCAGCTGAATACAGTTAGCCTACTTGATTTTTGTATTCTGATTACGTAACGCCGTTACATATATTCCGTTACAACCCAACCCTGCTTCTAGGCTACTGTCCCGCAGCTCCTGCCTCTCTGTTGGACTCTGTCGCAGCCGGGCTGCTGCTGTGGTGCGGAGCGCACAAAGCAGACTCTTCACAACGAAGGATCACTTCTTCTTCTTCAAGGAAGGGAAGGTTTCGCAGTACGCAGTCTACTGTCCCGCAGCTGCTGCCTCTCTGTTGGACTCCGGTACTGCACCTTACTCACGAGACGTTGTAAAAATAAAAATGGGTGGGGGGCGAACGCAGTAACCACTCCGCCAACGCCACAGTCACCCCGTCGTGCGGGCCGGATGACAATGTCTGGCGGGCCGGATGTGGCCCGCGGGCCGCCAGTTGGTGGTCACTGGCATAGACCAAAGATATATTCAACGAAAATACCTTTGAATGTTAGGCCCAGGCCTCTGTGAAACAATTTGCCTCACCTGATGTCCTCTAGGTCGTAGTAGACGTTGCGGCTGGTGTCTTTGATGTAGATGGCCATGTTGGGAGACTGCAGCATCTTCATGGTGAGCTGCTGAGGGAAGGCGGAGACAAAGAGAGCCCGCAGAGCGTCCTCCCCATTGAGCTCCACCGGCAGCCTGACCTGCTGAGTCTGCTCTCCGTACTGCAGGTACATCAAACCTGACAGAGCAAACACACAACCCACTTTAGGGTCCAATCCAGCCTGCGGGATGACTTTGAAAAGTATAATGCAATTTCAGAGAAGACATTACCTACAGCTTTCACATCTTTGATGTATGTAAACTGCAGATGTTTCCAGCGCAGACTGAAACCTCATCTCTTTCGATTCCACTTCGAGCGATAGAATTACTAACAAGACACTTATATACTAATAAAGGACTGGCTTATTTATAGCCAGTTGAGTAGCACTTGAAATGTTTGGCTCTATGATACCTGATGTACTTATATGATTCTGTTTTCTTCAAGGTTGTGTCTTCCTGGTCGTATGTAGTTATTGTAAGTCGCTTTGGATAAAAGCGTCAGCTAAATGCAATGTAATGTAATGTAAATGTAATGTAAACATTTGATAAATTAGCAAGGCAAGGGATAAGTTAACCTTCTTCTTTAATAGTTCCCACTTTAGCTTGTATGGTGGTGTGTCAGGATTACTACACAGATGTCGAAATGAAGGTAAAAGTTTTGATCATAAAGTAAAAAACGACATTGTTCAGTTCCAGATACCGGTGACTAAATGTTTTCTGCCTTTGTGATCTGTGATCTGTACGTTGTAATGCACATGTCTAAATTACAAACTGACGGGCAGAAGATTGTTGAAATTACTCAAATTTCTCTTAAGAAATGTCAGTTTGTTCATAATGTTTTGTAAAAAGATAGCTCATTAAATGTAAACCTTTTCAGAATGTACTTCTTTTTTTTGCACTAAAACAGTTATTTTTAGATTATAATGCTGTGATTGTACTGGTCTGGCCCACTTGAGATCAAATTTGGCTGTATGTGGCCCCTGAACTAAAATGAGTTTGACACCCCTTACGTATACACAGTGTACAGTCACAAGAGTGACAGTGCAATAATACTGATATAACCACATATTTTAGATGATTTTATATTTAAAAATATTCGGCTGTGACATCTTTGGCGTTTTGTCAACATTAAAGAACAAGAGAAGTTTCCTGCAGATGTTTTGGAGAGAGAGGGGAAGAGAGAGTAACGGCCCCTTCACACGGCGGCGTGCGTTGTCGCTTGCCGGCAGGGGGGGTGGGGCTGAAACTCGACCAACAACCAATCACATGAATCTCCCGCCCCAGACACACAAGCACACGGTTTGATTGGCTAGAGCTTGTGCTGGCATATGATTCGATTGGCTGACGTCTCCGTCGAAGCGTCAAAAGTAGAACATTGCTCTACTTTTGCAGCGAGCACCGCGAGAAAAGCTACGCTTCGCTCCCACAATGCAGTTCGGCGAGGCGTGACGTCTCCCCATTCAAAGTGAATGGGCAGAAGCGTTGAAGCGGCAACGCACGCCGCCGTGTGTAGGGGCCGTAAGAGGGACGGCATCGGATGTGAGAGGACGCTGGCGCTGCCTGTTCGCCGCTTCTCTGTCCAAAAATATTCTTGTCTTTCTCTGTGTTAATCTACCAGTTTCTGACCATTCTCTACTGCTACAGTTTCCACCTCTGCTCTCCCGAACTGGGCCCAGACCTGCTTCACCACCTCCGGGTGAAGCACCTACTCGTCTGGCAGGGGGCCGCCCCTCGACATGAGGTTGGCCCCCTTGTTCTCCAGTCCCGGGATGTGGAGGGCTATTTTGCACATCCCTTTCAAGATTTCAAGATTTTCTAAGGTTTATTGACATATCATATACACAACTATGGTGTAGTTATGCAATGAATGAAACACTTGGGTCACAGGTTCCTCAACAGTGCATTACAAGACATCTATCAACTAGGGCTGTCCCGAATACCATTTCTCGGGCTCCGGATATTCGGTAGTAATCAGCAGCGAATATTCGAATATTCGGTGCGGAGATTTTTTTTCATAACACGCTCCGAGACACCTGACAACACACTGTTAAGCAGAAGCGCAGAAAGAGCATACTATTACGATTTATATTTATTTATTGTCTCAGTACTCGCATACATTAAAACTAAATGTGTCCTCTGCATTTAACCCAGCCGCAGTGCAGCGCCGGGGATATAGGCGTAAACAGTAAACGGTATTTAAATAAATGAAGAACGAAAAATAAATGAACGAACTGTATGCCAATAATTGCCTTAGCCCCAGATGTTCCCACATCGCTCCTATTATTTTCACTATTCGGATAAAATTGAAAAACTAATATAAAAAAACAATTCGGTTGCTTGCTTGCAACTATTTTCCAAGGATAGTAAGAGCACGATTTTATCATGTGTAACGTTACTGTTTAAACGGCGGATAACGCAGCTTCATCATGGCAACTTGACAACAGCTAAGCTAAGCTAGGCTACTACTTACAGCATCCGGTGACTTTTCAGAGTTGTTGTGCCACCGGCCAGTTTCTTGTCGCATATTTGGCACACTGCCTTCTTCTTACCGTCGTCCAATTTAAAATGGTCCCACACAGCTGGAGTCTTCGGCATTTTGTGTTCAGGTGTGTGAAGCGAGGTGAAGCAAGGAGAAGCGTGCCGTTTGCGTTCGTGACTGTGAGTGAACGCTATGTCAGGAGCACAGGCTGAGATTGTATATATTTCCGCATTTTAACAGTGCAATTCAAAAGTATAAATATAGTATAAGAATATGGAAATTCGCCTTTATTGATAGCATACATTTAGGGGGAAAAAAATTTTTTGGGAAAAAAAAAAAAAAATTGAATATCCGAATAATGAAATTGAAACCCGAATAGTTGGCCAACGAACGAATATTCGAATAGTCGAATATTCGGGTACAGCCCTACTATCAACATGTGTGTATACCTCCACCATTAAACTGTCACATTCTGCACATTTCTTATTCTATCTACATACATTAGAGTTTAATTAATGTGTATAATATTGGTTAAAATAAGTGCTTCAACATAGTTAACATTGCAGGAAAGCAATATTAGACGTTAAGTACTTGTCAGGCTTAATATTTATCTGTATATAGATACCCCCACAGCTTTTTTCAGATGGCAATGTTGCAAGGACTGCCGATCGGCTCTGGACATTGGGCTGTTAAGCCACAAAAAGACTTGTCCTACTAAACTGTAAGGAACGCAAACCAGCCTGCTTCACTAGGGACTCATGGCTGAGGGAGTATCTGGACCTGCTGAACATGGAGCGTGCAGCTTCTCTGTTGGGGGGTCTTGAGGGGAGACAGGAGGATTGCGGTTCACTGTCCGCAGCACTCCTATCTGACCCTGTCAATATAGCATCTCCTGTGTAATGTATTGTGTATGTAATGTCCTGTGTATGTAACAATGTGCTGTCTTAGGAAGTCATCCTTGCCCCCCCCCCCCCCCCCCCCCCCCGGTATGTCTTGTTTAGTCACTTGTTGTTGCGTGTTTTGTTCTTTCTTTCTGTTATCTGGTGCAATGTCGGTCCTCCATTGAGAGGAAAAGTTTCCCCATGTCAGCTAGTGTTAGCGGAGCGTGGTTAGCTGCATGTTACTCATTTTGGCTAGCTCCCGTGCGGTCCTCTGTGTCACTCTCATAAGATTTCTTGCCTGCAGGCCGACTTTGCTTCTTAGTCGATTTCCCCATATTCGTTTGTCTTTTAGACACGTGTGCACAAGTTAGTTGTCGTAATTAAGCGAGTATACTGTAGTATTAGACAGGATTTCAACAGAGCTCAACCGGGGTGTGACCTACTCCTCCATTAGACAAACCGGAAGTGCCGAGAGGTAATATTTTGATTTATGGTATTTTCACATATTTCTCTCCATTCTTCCTTCTGCCAACGGGGAGAACACATTTTCCATTTTCAAGTTTGTGTTTTATAAATCGCAAAGATTACTTAGAAATTGGCCTACGCCATCTTTTCAGCGTACGCCACGTTTATAAATGAGGCCCCAGGTCCTTTCTTTCTCCACACGTTGGCCTTTCCATCACTTTGGTAAAGGTTCATCTTTGTCTCATCAGTCCAGACAAATTTGTCCCAGATCTTTTGAGCCTCGTCTCTGTACTTTTTGGCAAATTCAAATATGGCCATCCTATTCTCATTGCTAATGAGTGGTTTGCATCTTCTGGTGTAGCCTCTGTACTTTAGTTCCCAAAGTCTTCTGCTAACGGTGGATTGTGATACCTTCGCTCCTGCCCTCTGGAGGTTGTTGGCAGAGTTGGGTGTTAAGGAGAGTTATTGCTGGTAAGGAGAGTTATTGCCACTCACGCATGCGCAGTTCCGTACATGCTCGGCGAGTAAAGTAACGAGTAAAGTAACGAGTAAAGTAACGTTACTATGTAGAGATTAACGAAGTAGTGTAATATATTACTTCTTTTTTTTTTTTAAAGTAATATGTAATATATTAAAAAAAATTAGTAACGACCCCATCTCTGGTTGTTGGTGATGTTTCTTTACAGTTCTCACAATGTTTCTGTCATCAGCTGCTGATGTTTTCCTTTGTCGACCAGTTTGAAGTCTGTTGCTCAGTACACCATTACTTGCTTTCTTCTTGAGGACATTCTAAATGGTTGTACTGGCTATGGCCAATGTTTGTGCAACAGCTCTGATGTATTTTCCATCTTCCAGTAGTTTTGGAGGGGACTGTATTGATGGATCTCCAGGTTATAGTCAGAGAGCCAGTCCCACCAAGCTGACAAACTGTAGCCAATTAAAGAACAGAGATAATGGCTTGCTAAAAGTGAAATCAAAACCTCTCTAAAGCCCTCTGCTGTCTGGCTAAGTTTAGGGAGCGCTTCATTTGATATGCAGTGGCGTCTTCCGTGAGAGGAACCCACATTTGAAACGAATTTTGTAAACAGCCCTGATTCCATTTAACTCCCAGCGTTGAAAGGCGGGCAAGTTTACATTTACAGTTTGAATATGAAAGCTGAGTGTATTTCATATTGTATGTATGTGTATTATAGTATAACTATAATAAGTTAGCATTTAATCACTTTCGTTTCTTAGTCAATAGTGTTTTTAATAGACTCCTGAAGTATGGTTAGAGGTTAAGACAACCAAAAGAGATTTTCGTGTTTTTATATGACATCAAATACGTAAATAACCCTAACCTGCAAACTGCAATATAACCCTGCCTGCTCTGCCATGCAAAGAGCATCCCGCGCTCCTGTATCATCTGCATGTATTTATAAAAAGTTCATAAGCCGTCACCGTGGTTCTTTATAAATTAGCCTTATTACAAAAACAGTGACATGATCAGTGTCTTCAGAGAGCTGGTGGGAACTGCGGCAACTTGATGGGGTCTGTAGGTTTTCTTCATATGCCTATAGTAGTGTGTGTGTGTGTGTGTGTGTGTGTGTGTGTGTGTGTGTGTGTGTGTGTGTGTGTGTGTGTGTGTGTGTGTGTGTGTGTGTGTGTGTGTGTGTGTGTGTGTGTGTGTGTGTGTGTGTGTGTGTGTGTGTGTGTGTGTGTGTGTGTGTGTGTGTGTGTGTGTACATACCAGGCAGCCTCTCTCTCGTCTGACCCCTTAACCAGCCGACAGGTAGACTTGCTCTTTCTTTACAGCCCCTTGTAAAGGGGGCCATGGGGGGCATCACTGCTCTATCTGACATGGTATCTGCAGTCAGTGGGTCCTGCTGCTCCACCAGGCCCAACACTCCTGCACAGGGGGGGCTTTCAGAGGGGTGGAGACTCCTCTCCTGTGTGGATGAACGTGAAGAAAAGAGCAGACTGGACATAAGAGAGTGGAGTCCAGAAGGTAGGACAGTGGCAGAGACATCTCATTTAAACCAATCAGACATCCTTTGAGTGTCATGTATCCAAAACAGAGATATAAAAACACAATAAACCAAGTTAAAGATGACTTTGAGTCAGATTATTATAATTATAATTCACAACAATATTGTAGTGCAGTCAGATCTGAAATCTGATATTGTGACAGCCTTCAATTGTTGTGAAATATTCCACTTTCAGATGTTGGTTAGAGAACCACAGATTGTTTGCTTAAACAGCCTGAGGTAACCTTTTTCCTCCTCACTTCAAGGCACTTTTCTACACCACAGCCAGAATATGCAGCAAGACAAATCTACACAAAATAATACATTCTTCAATTAAGAATTTCTTTTTTTGATGCAGAAGCATAAATAGACTTTAAACATGGCCTTATTCAGATCAATTGTAAGATCACTTTCTAAGCAGATATACAATCCTCTGTGGGAGGTTTGTTTTAACAAAGGTGCAACTTTTTCAAGAGCTCTCAGGTCAGTTGTTTTTCCATGGTCAGCTTACACACCAGGCCAAAGTGTACTGTTACAAAGAAACAATTGCACGCACGCACACACGCAAACACACACACACACACACACACGCACACACACCTTTTAAAGGCAAATATTTATTCTGCAGTCTGTTTACAGACCTGCTAGAACTGTGTGTGCACACTACACATAGTGTATCCTGGACCACAGTGGCTGTCTGTAGAGCACCCAACATTCTTTACATTAGCTCTGAAACAGAGGTTTCAATTAAATAATGAGTCAACTTCTGTGCTTTGGCTTTGAGCTCAGTGCCCCACGTTTTGTTTTCAATAAAGCGAGTGGAAGTCCCCCCCTGTTTTATGGAGCACATACACAGAAGCGGAGCGTGAGGCTCAGGTTTGGGAAGGCTAAATAACTTTTTTTACCTGATGCTGCCCGCCTCCGGCGTGTATAGAAAAGAGATCAACTCAGTGACCAATCAGAGCTCAGTGTGCGCAGTTTAAATCTATCACGTCTATTATCACAGGATAAAGGAAATACAGTTTAAACTGCGGTATGCAGAGAAGACGCCGACGTGTCGAATTTATCATTCTCACATCATCAATCAGATCATCGATCATATAATATCATAATATATCATATATTTGTCAGCTTCTCCAGCCGTATCTGGCCGTGCAACACCTACATTGTCACATACATTAAGTTGACGAAACACTCAACTCAAATGTAATTAAAGTCAGATCCACTCGTGTCTATGGGGCAGTGATATCATAAAACTATACGCTTTCAAACACTCGGTAGTTTATTTATTAACCAGTTGTTCTATATTCACCTTGCAGGTGCAACTATGTGGCTTGTATCCTGGATTATATGTGTAAATCATGGATGTTTAAAGTTCATATTTGTCTAATATTAGTTTATTTTACTGAAGTATGACGCTGCGCTGTCAGTACACTTGTCCCTGTTTGTGATTGGTCAAATGTAGCTAACCCCGCCCCTTTCACGTGAATGCGCTCTCAGCTGGTGAGAGAAACCCTGGCTTGATTTACCGAGTTGATAACCAGCGTCGTAGGACCGCTTAGCGAGATCTCGTTTATAGGGTTAGTTAAGATAACTCAAACATATCCAGGGTCTGATGAACTGGCTTCGTAGTACAGGGCACAGGTGGCTGCATAGCAGCGCTAATGTCAAAGACACAAACATTATATTTTTATTTTACCAGGATGCAGTGACAAAAATATTTGGGAAGGCTTAGCCTTCCCTAGCCTACAGTACCCGCCACCCCTGCACATACAATACAATACAATACAACTTTATTTATAGAGCACTTTAAACCTCCAGACCAAAGTGCTGTACAGGCAAATAGATAAAACAAAGCATAAAAACAAGTACAAGTAAAAACAAAAAACAATTTTAAAAGCAAAAAAGCAACACTGAAAGATGTTAAAACGCCAAATGTTAAACGCTAAGGAGAAGAGGTGGGTTTTAAGAAGCGATTTAAAAGCAGGCAGTGTGGAGGCCTGTCTGATCTCCAGGGGCAGAGCGTTCCACAATTTGGGAGCTGCTACAGAGAAGCAACGGTCCCCTCTGAGCTTTGACCTGGTTTTAGGCACATTCAGGAGCAGTTGGTCCGCTGACCTGAGAGGGCGGTTCGGCGTGTAATGCTGTAGCAGCTCAGTAAGGTATGGTGGCGTCATGCCATTTAGGGATTTAAAAGTAAATAAAGAATTTTAAAATGGATCCTAAAATAAATTGGCAGCCAGTGGAGAGAAGCTAAAACAGGGGAAATGTGGTCATACTTCCGTGTGCCTGTTAAGAGCCTTGCTGCGGCATTTTGCACCCGCTGCAGTCGTGCGAGGGAGGACCCACTGACCCCCATGTAAATAGAGTTACAGTAGTCCAGCCGGGTGGTAACAAAGGCATGGATTACTGTCTCAAACTGCTGTCTGGAGAGAAAAGGTTTTACTTTGGCTAGCTGCCTCAGGTGATAAAAGCTCGTTTTTACCACCGACTTAATCTGACTCTCAAGTTTGAGTTCACGGTCCATTTTAATACCAAGGTTTGTAACGGTGGGCTTGGTGTACTGATGCAAGGAACCCAGGTCTACAGAAGTGGTGTCAGTGGTGCTACCAAAAACCATTACTTCTGTTTTTCCTTCATTGAGTTTAAGGAAATTGCACGCCATCCAGGCCTTTACGTCATCTAGGCACTTTATCAGTGGGCTAATTAAGTAACCACCCTTCTTTGTTAGAGGGACATAAATCTGGCTATCGTCAGCATAGCAGTGGAATGCGATGCCATGCTTTCTAAAAATGGACCCAAGAGGGAGCAAATAGAGGGAGAATAGCAGGGGGCCTAATACTGAGCCCTGTGGGACCCCATACAGGAGTGGAGCAGAGGATGACTCGGAGTCACCAAGGCTGACAGAGAAGGTTCTGTCCTTCAAATATGACCTAAACCATTCCAGGGCTTTTCCCTCAATGCCCACCCACTTCTCCAAGCGGGAGATCAGGATGTCATGGTCGACTGTATCGAAAGCAGCAGTTAAGTCAATAAGTAGGAGCACAACGCAGTCCCCAGAGTCAGTAGATAAAAGGATGTCATTAAAGACTCTTAAAAGCGCTGTTTCAGTGCTGTGCATAGTTTTAAAACCAGATTGGAAAACCTCCAGTATGTTGTTCTCTTCCAGAAAAAACATAATTTGACTGTAGACAATCTTCTCCAGGATCTTTGACATGAAAGGCATTTTGGAAATGGGCCTAAAATTAGCCAGAACTGTGGGATCCAGGCTGGGTTTTTTAATACGAGGTTGCACTACTGCATGCTTCAGGTTTTCGGGGACCTTCCCTGAGAGCAGGCTGCTGTTTAAAACTGCCAGCACAGATGGTCCAACAGTGGGGAAAACCTCTTTAAAAAGTCGAGGCGCGACAGGGTCATTTGGAGAACCAGAGGGCTTTAACTTGGAGACAATCTCCTGTACAAAAGACAGAGCTACATGCTCAAACTGATTAAAGACAGCAGAACACGGTGCAGGAACTGAGGGGTCAATTGCAGGAGCAGAGATTTGAGCTCTAGTGGAATTAACCTTATTAATGAAAAAGTGAAGAAAATCTTCACAGACCGCGGTAGAGGTCTCTATAAAGCTATTCTGGGGGGCATTAAGGACCAAATCAATAGTCTGGAACAGAACACGTGGCTTATGACGATTTGACAGAAAGATGTCAGATAAAAGTTTGCTTTTACATACAGTATGTCAAAGATAGACAGACAAGGATACAGGGCCTCCGGAGGTTTTCCACGCTTTTCATAAATAAAAAAATGGTACAACTTACACACAAGTAAGTTTATACTGATGAACATACTGTATGTGACCCCTAAAGGCCTGTAGGCTAATGAGGAGTGAGGCAGTAAAAGAAACAGTGAGTGCGGTCTGAGCCAGCAAGGCCTTCTCTGCTGGACTAACTACTATCAGAATCCCTGACTAACCTTTTAACATAGTTTTTTCATTAACATATTCAATTATTTCCAGTAGTCTATTCTCTTCATCTTAAAGCTTTTCTCTGTGTTGCGCTCAGTTGCGCTGCATCCAGTAATGATTGTTAATGTTGGAGCTTTTATCCAATCATATTTCAGAATGCGTAGCTGGGTCAGATAAATCTGCCTGAGGTCTTCAGAATCATCATTTCGAGTTGGTGACACCGAGCCATCAAGCACCATTACGATGAGGTCAGCCTTTTCACATCCTTTGATTGGATTGTCAGCACTAGCAAACACTAGCGTGTGTAGCGGTAGCTTGCCCGGTAGCTAGCACGGTAGCTACAGCGGCACCTCTCAGCCTCAGAGGAGCACTGCACACTGCTGGGAACGCCTGATATTCACAACTGATCCACTTTGTGTTTGGAGCCAGAGAGGGTTTGACACTTGGGTTGTCTAACCAAGGCAGCAGCAGGACACAAATCACTGCTCGACACTAACAAGCAACGCTGCTTTTGAAAACTTTTGGGGAAGCCCGAGTGGATCAACAGCTTAACGAAGAACAACGGCGGGAAACGGAGCTCCACAATGTTTTTGCCGGAAATACAACTGGACAGACTGGACTTTCAGCATTAGCCTCCATCGTGATAGAACCGGACTTATTTATTATTGGAACTGAAAATAATATGATAAAAGAATTGAACTCTTCTTGAGGAGAGAAAGGAGGATGGATTTTGTGGACAAATAATCACGAGTATGAGGCTATAATGACTTTTTTTTAAATTGTTGTTAATTGTTGTTATATTGATGCTTCTGCTGGAGATGAAATCTTGCAGGGCCCGATGTGTCTGGCCAGTCGGACAGACAGCCAAACTCATGATTGTTATTTACCAGGATTCAATCTTTGGAATGCTTTATGCCAGAGAGCAGGGGCAGACTGGCCATTGGGAATACCGGGAGTTTTCCCGGTGGGCCGGTGCCCTAGCGTGGGCCAAAATTTATTTTAAAAATTAATTTTGTTTTGCCTAAATCCTACCGCCCCACATTTGTAAGTGTTCCAGCCACTCCCAAACTCTAGCCAATCAAACTGCATGCTTGTGTGTCTGGGGCGGGAGATTCATGTGATTGGTTGTTGGTCGAGTTTCAGCCCCCCCCGCCGGCGAGCGACAATGCACGCCGCCGTGTGTAGGGGGCGTGAGTGACTGAGAGACCTAGCTGGCAGTTGCTTACAGATGGATAAACAAGCTCCAAAGCGTAAAGCCGTTTTTGTATAGTTTGTGTATACAGTATACAGTATTGTAGCGAGCCCTGGGTTCAGAGGGAGGGGCTTGCATAGGGGAGGGGTAGGCAGGGAAACAGGGTTCAGGGGGAGTGGCTTTTCCCCCCCAGTAGTCCCTGCCAGAGAGGGTGCTCACAGCTTGACACAAACATGTGAGTGTTTGTGTGAAGCTGTGAGCTGATCATAGGTCATTATTCTGATGTGACTCCCTGTGTGACGCGTGCTCCTGTAGGCAGAGGCTCTCATCCATGCACGAATACTGAACTGATGTCTGTAACCTGACATATGAACAGATGCATACACAAGCACAGATACAGAGACTCAAACACACTGAGTCACTGCACTGTAATGACAGGGTAAACCACTGGGCTGAATAATGCCCTGCGGCCAACAGACACACATCCACAGCACTCACACACGCAGAGCAGAGCAGACATCTCGCAATAGAGGATGTCATGTATTAAAACATTTGCAAAGACCTGATGAAAGACGCTGTTGGATCCTGGCCACATGAAAATGTAGTGGTCGGATGCCTGAACCGCATCAGCCTGGAGGAGGGGGGGGACCACAATGTGTCTAAACTAACAGAGATGAGTGTGGGTTGTGGGAGGGTTGTGCAGGGTACGTTATGCAGAGGGGGCCATACTTGCCAACCCTCCCGATTTTCGCGGGAGACTCCCGATTTCATTGCCCTCTCCCCGTTTTCTCCCGGGGTCATATTCCTCCCGATTTCTGACAAAATCAGATGTACTGTTTCCACTCGGACTTTAATACAGCTACACCATTGTTTGGTTTCCATGGTAGCACGTCTCTTTAGTAGTGCGCGCAACTGAAAGTCTGAGGGGGTGAGGAAGATAGTCACAGAAAACAGAACAAGAATCGCCAACTACCCTCTGCTCACTCCTTTCCTGTAATACAGGTCCAGCCCACACATATGCTCCATCAAGGATGGTGCTACAGGCCGCACAATAAGCATGTTAATGTTAATCTAATACAGCTCCGACGATCCACTAGCACCCCCCCTCCCCCCGTGGTGGTTTTGAAATGCTCCCGATTTCTGGGGTCTCAAGGTTGGGAAGTATGGGGTCAGGGTAAGACAAAGATGATCACACCAGAACACTGCTCGAGTAAAACAGAGTGAAATATGAAATAATATAGAGTTATACATTTGAATGGCAAATTACAAATATAGATAGATATCAGATTTGTGCAATAACGTTACATTTGTTTTAATGGATATGTTAAATGTATTATGAACTACTGTAATTGTTATATTAGAGAGTGATTCGAACCTAAGTTTATGAAAATACTGTAATAAAAAAAGTATTTACACTGGCGGGGTTGCTGGCACAACTAAACGTATTAGAGAGTTTTCCCGGTGGGCCGGTGCTGTGCGTGGGCCGGAGGGCCAACAAATAAAGAAAAAAATAAAAATAAATGTCTTCTTTTTTTTGCGTAAATCCTACCGGCCCACATTTCTAAGTGTTCCGGCCACTCCCTGGAGGGGTGTGGCCCACACCCCACTGGGCAGGGCCGTTTTGATAGGCTACCTATGTTGCAGTGAACGATCAGGAGTGAGTGACTGAGAGACCGAGCTGGCAGTTGCTTACAGATGGATAAACAAGCTCCAAAGCGTAAGGGCGTTTTTGTATAGTTTGTGTATACAGTATATACAGTATTGTAGCGAGCCCCGGGTTCAGAGGGAGGGGCTTGCATGGGGCGGTTGGCAGGGAAACAGGGTGCAGGGGGAGTGGCTATAGGAAAGGGGGAAGTGACGTCTGAATCAGAGGTAGCGCTGCTGTGGAGAAGAACGTGTTGCCCACATTCTATAGAGGCTTCTCAATTCTTAAATTTCCATTCCTCGACTCCTATCCTCGAGACTTAGTCCCGCCCACAGGAGATGCGAGGAGGGGAACCGAGGAGAGAGGAAGGGAAGCAGCAGACGTTTAAAGAAATGAGAACTCCTCTCCTCTGAGCGGTCATATTAAAGCGACGTCCGTTCATTATTACGTGGCAACAGCTGCATCAGCTGTCGAGTGTTTTGTCATAGCCCTGTATTTTATAATCTCTGTTACATCAGCTGAACATTGTTCTCTCACATTTACTTTGAATTCATTCACAGTGCGGTATAATGAGACAATAACAGGCTACAGATGCGGACACACACACACACACAAATATATTTATATAAATATATACAATTATATAATAATAACGTAACACAATCAGAGACTGGATAGATCCCCCCCCCCCCCCTCTCTCTGGTCGCTGAAATGGGGAATTGAAATGACGGGCCAAAAGTTGTATTTACAAGTATTAAAAGTAAGCAGAGGACACCAAACCAACCGAGACCTGTCTGTCCACTGCATCTACGCACTGTACAACACACACCTACATACTGTACCACACACACACACACACACACACACACACACACACACACACACACACATACACACTGCCTACCACACACACTTACAGCTCCTAAAGCATAATCAGGCTACAGCCGTTGTGTATTTTATTTTGTGAAGCACTAAATGGTCTTAGAAAAATATCGACTCTTTGTTTGTAGATATCTACTAAACTAAAGCAAATAAAGAGAGTAGGCCTGTTATACTGAGTGATATATATTATACACACTGCTCTGCTTTCTGCACGGACCTCACAGCTGTTCTCTCTGGAAACATCGCGACGCGATGAAAGCAGTTACTAAAATAATATCCAGAGGATGCATGCAGAGCTGTCATTGACTGAGATAAGTCCGGCCGTGCGTCACGCCTCCACCGTTCCCGGAAATGCATCTGCGGAGGAACCATCAGTGTCTCCTCGGTTATAGCTCCTCCAGAGAGCCTCCTCGACGCTCGATCTTCGTTGTGTATTTAGAGAAATGAGACGTCCTTGAAAATGGCGCGCTGAAATTCATTTCCGGGTCACTACCGGAGGACCGAGGAGTCGAGGAGTCGAGGAGGGGACATTTGAGTATTGAGAAGCCTCTTGTTACTGAGTTTAGTCTAGTTAGCTAGCAGGTTTATTGTTTTGGGTGCAGTCACTTTTGCCTGTTCAAATAAATGTTGAAAGCAAAAGTAAATCTGTTTACAGTTCTGTTTTATATGGGTGTTGAGAGTTGTTGTATCCATAGATTTAGTCCCTAATTTTGCTCTCAAAGTGCACCAGCTTGATGCATTTAACTTCAACATTTAAAAAAAAAAAAAATCTTCCCGGGGGAGCATGCCCCCGGACCCCCCTAGAGGAGGTGAGGTCCACCACCTGCTCACATCCCCTGTTAAATTGTCCCACCCACATTGAGGATGCTTCCCACGCCCAGGTTTTATTCCATGTGTCAAGTCAGGCAAATTGGGTCCAAATGTTATTGCATCAAAGATCTGTTAACATTAATATCACTAAATATATGCTGTAACTATTTTTGCTCTAGGCAACTCAAGGGCTCAGGTAATGTGATTACTATATGAATAATTGTAAGGGTTTTTTGTTAAGTAACATACTTTCGTCGCCGGCCGATACATGCATTTCATTTTCACATACATTAAGTGGGCCTGTCTGTCAAGTAATCCCCGGGCCACTTTTTCCCCCCAGTCCGCCCCTGGTTATGATTAACTATATTTTAGCGGATAAAGATCTCTTCAAATATGCGTTCATTGGCCTGGACACCATCTTTGGTGACAGATATTTCTAACATACACGTTCAAAGTCTACTGCGAAGTGCGCTGCTCAAATGCGCACCGCGTCTCAGTACAACCTAATAAGGCTGTCCAACAACATCATCACAAACACAAACCATGTTCTGAACTGCTAATATGAACTGCTACCATCTAATTGGAGATACAGGGTCCCACGATTCAATAAAGTCAGACTGAAACATTCCTTTGTGCTCCAGTCAATCCTCACAGTAAATACAGGGCTGAATCCCAGATCAAATGCACGCTAAAAGGTTATTGAAAATGTTTTCTCTCAGTGATTGTGCTGTTATGTTAAATGTTTGTTGTTCTTTTTTCATGTATTGTGTCTTGATATTTGTCTATGTTGATGTTACACATGGAGCTGCTGTGATGTCAAATGTCAGACTTGATCCGACCCAAAAAAGTAGTATCGTATCGTAAAGTGATTCACAAGCTTTCTCTTCTTGTCTTTGTAAGGTCATTGGTGAATTTTTGGGATATTTAAACATTTTAGATTTCAGGAATGGGCTTTCCATACATATAACTCCGGGGCACATTTAACTCTAATTTGGAAAAAAACTTTCTCTGAACAAATTTCAATATCCAAACAAATTCCAAACTAAATATTATACAAATGTAGCATGCACCCTCAGGGTATGATGGTATGGAAATCAACTCACTAAATGGAAATGCGTACATGTTGGATGTCTTGCCTTCAAACTGTATTTAACTGTAATCAATAGAGACAAGTGGATGATTTCATGTATTGGTCCTGAACCGATCCGTACAGGACATTCAGTTTGGGAATGCCACGTTCGCTCTGTAAACCTACTGTCAAAATAGTCTCTCAATATTTACTACTGGCACGCCATCAGGTTCAGACAGGTTAGTCAAGCTCAAACCCTGAGGCGGGCAGGGAAGATAGTGGCCGACCCCTCCCACCCTGGACACAAACTGTTCGCCCTCCTCCCCTCAGCACCAGAACCTCTCTCCACCTGAACAGTTTCTTCCCCTCCGCTACCAGCCTCTTAAACAAGTCCCGGCCGCCCCACTGACACTTTACCTCAGCCACAACGCAGACTCTATACGCATTACATTAATGCACACAATGTTCAAATATTGTTCAAATATTGCTTACTGCACATATTTCATATTCTATAATTCACTGCATTCTATTTTGCTGTAAATTACTGATTTATGTTATTGCTATCTATATTTTTTTTACAGTATTCTTCATATAGTTCGCTATCTGTGTGCTTTTTAAAAAAATGTTGTTTTATATTTTATGTATGCACCATGACATATGTACGTGTGAACCTACCTGGTAATAAACCCGTTTCTGATTCTGAATGAACACTAATTTTTGTCAGACTGTAGGGCGACATAGTATACTACGGGTGGGGTATGTCTCAATAATTTGATCAGGAATTGCATCATTTAGATGTGTAGATAAGCAGATTGAGGGAAATACAGACCCTCTCCTCAGTGTTGAAGCATCCAAGGCAGATTCAGATCGTAATACCTCATTCCTATGGAGTTTGTATCACTCTGTATATGCAACCATACCATAGAAAACACCAAAGTTAAGTACTTGAGGCCCCCTACAAAGTGTGTGTCTTATGGCGCATTTCCACTGCAGGGCCTCGCACGGCTTAGTACGGTATAGTTAGGCCTTGGTAGGCCAGGCTCACTTTATGCTGCGTTTCCATTACAGTTTAGTAGATGGGGCAGTAACTATAGTAACGCAGTGTAGGCGGAGCCGTGACGTTGTCTTCAATGCGAACAACAAAACCAACACAGCCGTTAGCTCTTAGCACACAGAGATCACAGCTCCTCATATCTGTTCAGAAACTAGACAGAAGTTAAACAAGGACAAACCACAGACTGTCTGTCATGGCGAATACAGTCGATGGTTTATTTATGTCTGTATAGGCCGTTGCTGTAAGTGTGGACGGTCGGAGCATAGACTGCGTTAGCTTAGCCGATCTCCATTCGGAAAACACGCATTTTAAAAGGTTTTCTGCCTGCCGTCTGTCTGCAGACTTGTCAAAGCATTAATTCATGGTTGTTACTAACCGGTATCAGTATGTTGTTACTTCGGCATCATTTAGAAACGTGTATTACAATTAAATCACGGTAAAATATGTTCATTTTGTTGTAGTTGTAGCTCCCGAGCCAGCGATTCTCTCTCTAGTTTAGCATACTCAGCCCGACTCAGCTCGGTTGTTGGACCAGAAAGAACCACGATTTTGGAGAGCCAGAAAAACAGTGAAACAGTACCCGTTAGCCGGTACTACACCTAGTAGAAACGCAACAAAAAACGGGCCGGGTTTGGCACGGCACGCTTAAACCGTGCTACGCGCTGCAGTGGAAATGCGCCATTAGTCAGTTCTGCCTGCCTAAGTCATTGTTTTAATTGACAATATACCAGTATTTGAGCACCTTAAATGTTACAAATGAGCACAACTGAAAGGATTCCAAAACATGACCTTAAAATGTAAGGCTTAAAGCCAAGGTACTTACTGAACTGTGAATTTTGCGTAGCGTTTCAGTTTATGACTGAGAGGATTCTCTCTGCAGAAGAGAATCAGACGAGCGCTTTCTTTCTATCGGCATCAGCGAGCCTTAACTCAAATGTGATGAGCCAGACATGTGTGTTTGATGAGAATGTGGAGGCCTAAAGCCGAGGAGGGGAAACTCTTAATAATAAAAGTTACAGCATTGGCTTTCATAATATATATATATAATTATTATTTTTTTTTTAATGTATGAAACATATACATGCCTTGATGATGTCAATGCCTACTTACATCCAAAACTTCAACTCCCATATAGTGGACCTCCACCGGGTCGCTCGCATATTTTCTCTCCAAAGCCTCACTATCAATTATTTTATTAATGAATTCATTAGTCCATAATAAACATGACATCATTGATTTTGATAATTATTCTTATTTTTTATTTTGCCATGTACTTTTTTGGAACCACTATTATTATACTATATATATTCTAAAATTATTATCATTATAATTGTTGTTATCATTGTTGTAATTTTCTTTTTTTTTATTACCCCTCTTTCCTTTGCTACCGCACAAAAAACGATAGATGTACATTGTATGGTATATGTTCATTCAAGGGTACATGATATCAACAGTCTGATATCCAGAAATCATGGAAGCTGGAAGTCCCAACGTTAAAAGCCAAGATCCTGAGGGACTCCCAGAAAGAATGATGATGGCTAAATAGCGGACATCGTGGTGAGGGACAAACAGCAGAAGAAGAAGGCAGCAGTGATAGGCGCAGAAATCCCAAGCAAAAGAAGGAACACAAGAAACGTGGGAAAAGTAAGGGCTCAGAGAGGAGCTGGAGAAAACCTCTGTGCTTAAAATGATTCTGTCTGGCTCCATCACATTACAAGCAACACATACACACTGACTGCATGAAAACAGACTAACTGTGGACGTCACTCAAATCAAAAACCATGAAGCACACACAATGTTGTATAACCCTGTGAAAGCCTGCTAAGAGCTTCTGACACACAACTTAAAGTGGCAATGTAGGTTCTGAGAAGTGCTAATGACAGACCTGAGGGAGGTTGTCACGCCAGATGACTTTACCCCCCGCTGTGTCTGAAATAGACTGATTACGGTTTTTACTGCCGTCACGCGCCACTAAACATAAGTCACGCAGGAGAACAACTGGTTGTGTCACTGCAGTTCAGCAGTATAAGTACACAGTATTTAGTAAAGGTAAACATCCTGGATAATAATTTGTTTTAGAGTGCAACACAAGTAATACGTTTTATTAAAAACAAAAACACACAATGAATGAAGGAAGCAACTATCTTTTTTTTCATTTATACATTTCTTTATGAAGCCAAAGATGACTATGATCTGTTGTTTAGCATTATTATGGGTAGTTTGGAGATATATTTCTCATCAACACTCTGCTCCTGTGATTTAAATGTTAGCACCATGCATGTTGTTCTAGAGGCTTTGATTGACCTTATATCATTCATGTTTGTATCTACATGCTGTATTTTATTAGCAGACATGCTACCTGCTACCCAATCACCTCTGTGATAGGGAATGATACTTATTGGTGCTATCATTAAAGCATTAAATGAAAGTCTCTGCTCCATAGCTTAACATCACACTGTACATTTTACATTTATATATTCAGTTTAATATTTAATATTCCATCTGTCACATACTTATGTAAATATAATACCTTGCTTGATATCTTGTTATTGTTCATTCAACATGTATATTTTCTACTTTCTTGTTTATTTGTTGTCTTTTAATTGTTATTGTACAATGCCATGTCTTTTTATGCTGCTACAACACAGACATTTCCCAAATTGGGATCAATAAAGTACTATCTTATCTCTTATCGTATCTTTGTAGGGAGTGTCTCACTTAAATATTTTTCTACTTTGGTTTATAAGAATTCAATTTCCTATTTGTTTCCCTCTATATTTACTGTAAGTACATTTTCTAAAATACTGTAGCAATATTTTCCGTAGTCATTTATGATATAATACAATGGCTTACGACAAATCATATGTCCATAGGGTTAGGGAGTAACTGTCCTCTCTAGTCAGACTGCAGTTTGTAATGGTGGCAACACTAATTATAATTCAATTGAACGCATATTGAGATATATCTAATGTAGCCTACATGCCAGTGTGCCATCCTTCCCATGCAGCTGTGCACAGAGGGTCAGCGGAGCTGTAATATGTGGTGTTTTGGGTTTTACTGATACACAGAAAAACATCATCTTTTACAATTAGCTTTCAGTTTGCTTCCTAACAAGACTGGTGGGAGAAGCACAGCCAATGTAACCAAGTACATTTACCCAAGTACTGTACTTAAGTACACACTTTACTTGAGTATTTCCATTTAATTTAACTTATAAGTACACGTATATTGTACTTTTTGCTTTATTTTATGCTCATAGTTACTAGCTTTTTACACTTGAACACATGATGTGGACAGGATCTGATGAGGTACAGTACTAGTAACATACCACATATCTTAATTGGCTCAACAAACTACAACTTTAAATCATTTGACATATTAGTTGGTGATAAGCACAGAACAATTTTCTATAACACTATTATTCTATAAAAACAGCCATCCTAATTATTGAGTAGGCCTACTTTGACTTTTGAGTAGCCTAACTGTTACTGATAATACTTCCGTAGGCTAAATTAAGTAAATTATTTAAGTAAGTAAAGTATTAAAAGACAAAAGTATTTTTACCTTTACCTTATTAAAAGGTATTGTACTTTAGTACCTCTACTAGCAAGCAAAATAGTACATTACACTTAACAATTTACTCAAGTACTGTACTTAAGAACAATTCTGAGATACTTGTACTTTACTTGAGTGTTTCCATTTTATGCTATGCTATACTCCACTACAATTCTGAGGTAAATATTGTACTTTTACTCCACCACATTTAACTTAAGTTACTTTTCAGATATACAGTAGATTAATGATAAACAATATGATCAACACTTAAATCAGACTTTAGTGCACCTGGAGTAAATCCACCAGCTACCCTGCAGTATACAAAGTACTTCAGACTAGCTGCACCTTCACCAGCTTTGAGAACACTTTAATGATCAATCATTATAAAACATATCATATATATTATTCTGAAATGGACCAATCTGCACAATGAATACTTTTACTTTGGGTACTTTAACTATATTTTGATGAGAATACTTTTCTACTTTTGCTTGAGTAACATTTTGAATGCAGAACTTACTTGTAGAGTATTTCTACACTCTGGTACTTCTACTTTTAATGAAGTAAAATATTTTTTTAGAAGTACTTCCACTTCTGGCTACAGTTTTTCATTTAAGCAACTCATGTAGGTACCCCCAGGATGAGATGTAGACATTGTTAAAGTTGTTTAAAGTTCAAATAGCTCACCTGGAGGTTACGGGCTAAGTTCCCGGTTCACTCTGAGTGCTCCTCTCACCCAGCAGGATGTCTCTGTGTCGGATCAGGTGCGGAACAGACCCGCCTGTCTACCTGCTGCCGCTGCCTGATGCAACAGCTCCACCTCAACTCTGGCTTTACCAGTCCGACCGGCAGAACAGTCCACCCTGACACACATCACCCCCCCCCCCCCCTGCAGGGGACGGCCTCCACACACAGAGACATAGACATTCAAATGTACGGTGATCATTATCTCTAATCGTATACAACTTCACATGTAGATATTTTTGGAATACATTACCAGCTGACAATTTAATTTGTATTGTATGTTAATATGAAGTTAACAAGTATATCAACTTCTGTTGTATGTATGTGTGTGTGTGTGTGTGTGTGTGTGTGTGTGTGTGTGTGTGTGTGTGTGTGTGTGTGTGTGTGTGTGTGTGTGTGTGTGTGTGTGTGTGTGTGTGTGTGTGTGTGTGTGTGTGTGTGTGTGTGTGTGTGTGTGTGTGTGTGTGTGTGTGTGTGTGTGTGTGTGTGTGTGTGCAGGGCCGGTCCTAGACATGTTGGTGCCTTAGGCGAGATTATGATTTGGTGCTCCCCCCCCTCCAAGCAATACACAATAGAATATATAAAGAATAAATGAAAAATCTCTACAAAAGACCAATACACTACAACAACTGAAACATATTGACATGTTGGTTATATACATAATGAAGGTTTCACATGTATTCAGTATGGTATGAACATGTTTTGATTGGGAGGTGGACGTCACATCCTCTAGTGGGGTCCGGAAAGATTTGTTTTAACATTTTAAAGTAAAATGCTTCAATCTGGTGCACTTTAAGCAGAATTACTAGAGACTAGATCTAGGGGGCACAACTCAAAACACCCATATGAAAAAGATCGGTTTACATTTTAATAATCAAATAAGTGTGTGAGCATAACCAATAACCTACCATAGCCAATAACAAATAAATGTGACGTATTTTATTTTTGTTGTTCATTTATATCTTATTTTACCTAGTTAACATTTCTTTATTTATGCTTTTTTTTATATCTCCAGTTTTAAACGATATTATTGGTTTACTGTCCTATCAGTGTTTCCCCTAGAATGGAGTCATAGCAGCGGTGCTAAGGCACGCGGTCCCAGCTAAATGTGAGCACGGAGCGTGTGGAATTTGTTAGTGTGTGTGTGTGCGAAGTAGTGTTAATTTCGTCAGCTATTTTTTAATTGAGTTTTAGTCTTAGTCCTGTGTTAAATTTCCTTTTTAGTTTTAGTCATATTTAGTCACCTTCATCCTGTTTTTATTTAGTCAAGTTTTAGTCGACTAAATGTCTGAGCATTTTAGTCTTATTTTAGACAAAGAAAACTAATTATTTTAGTCTACTTTTTGTCAATGAAAACTGTTGAGTCTTTTTTAGTCATCAGATTATATAGAACATTTCAGTCAAACTAGTCTTGCCAAAACTAATAATTTGTCATTTTAGTCAAACTTATTTCACAATAAGATTATATCTTGTCCTTATTTGATGAAAAACACAGGTTGAATGATTAAGAAGCTTTGCAGAGAGTATCTGCTCAGGTTTGTGGTGTTTGTACCAGCTGTGTTATGGCCGCATTGCTTCCCTTCTGATAAAACAATGCATTCGCTTTTTTTCTCCACCTCATTGTAGCGAAAATGGGCCCAAATATCACATAGTTTCTTTCTCCCAAGCAGTGGTGGCTTTAGACTTTTTCGTTGTCAGTCATTTTGACGGACAGGATTGTAACATTTCCGTCAAAATCCATTATTACCCGTCGAGTGCACAATTTCACTCACTCGCACTGACGGGGACGGGGTAGGCCTATTCGGTTAACGCGAGTGCGTCCACTGCTCCCAAGCCCTGTTGTCCATTTTATTTTCTGTTAAATAAGGTTAGTTAGAGACCATGAGTTAGACCCGAGTCTTCCTGACAGTTCAGAGTGTGCTGCTGCCCGGTGTAATTCAAATCTACCGCCGCGCGCAGCACAGACACACAGCTGCTGCCCTGCCGCAGCACCGGAAATGGAACTGCTGGGAGAAAAACTGACTATCAGAGATGTAACATTATCTTTGATAATATTTCGTCTCCTCATTTTCGTCAACGAAAGTAAAGAGAGATTTTGGCATAGTTTTTATTTAGTAAACTACATTTTCGTCTCGTCACTTTTCGTCAACGATATTGCATGATGATTTCGTTGCAGTTATTGTTTACTGCTGTCGGTGCCGTCTCGTCATCGTCTCGCTTTCGTCATGGAAAAAAAGGTCGTTGACGAACATATTTCGTCATAGTTTTAGTCAACGAAATTAACACTAGTGTGAAGTGTGCCCCGCCAATATGTTTCTATGTGTCTGCCAGCACATTTAAGGCTCTTGAGGCTCTATAGGTGTATTTTGCTAAATCACCTTTATTGAACATATAGTAACACAAATACTACTATCCACATAACAAACAATCTAAATAAAATGTATGCAATTTAATTATTTTAACCTGCTTTATTTGGGGGTGGACCTCACATGCACCCCTGGGACGATTTTCTTTTAAATGTTGAAGTTAAATGCATCAATCTGGTGCACTTTTCTTTTTTTAGCCTTTATTTATACAGGTGTACAATCTCACTGAGACACAAGGTCTCATTTTCAAGAGAGACCTGTCAGTAGTAACACTACCACACAAAGTTACAGACAGACAGGACACTAAACACAGAGGCAACACTAAATACAACATTGTAAAAAAGTAGTCATTGAAATCCATATACAGTAGTCCGATATAGCAGGTGCAAACACCCACAGATGGTTTCTCCAGCTTTTTTAAAATTAGTTTAAAATTGTTGGGAACATGGCGTGCAAAAGTATACAGGTCGTGCTGCAGCTAGATTCTCCTGTCCTCTGTCAGAAGGTGTTGGCGACGGACGTGCAAGGAAGAATGGGTTTCCACAGGCTGTTCCAGTTTAACTACTTTATTGATTTCCAGGGTAGTACATTTTACATGCAATGGTAGTTGGATGGGTGTGTGAATGGGTGTGGTATCTGTAACATAAAGATAAACAGGTATGAACAAACATGTAATACACAGGGACAATGACTAGTGACCGGGCAGACAAATAAATGGCACAATTAGCAGGCCTATGCTTCCCTCTATTGGCCAAAGGCCGCAACAGAATGGAGATTGAAGTGACACGTTATTACATAAAGTAATTAACTATTACAAACAATCACGCATGAACAACATACAGGAATGCACACAATGACGTCTCTATAATGACTACAATATAAAGAACACTGCATACATTTGGCCCCTGCATCAACTTGGCGTTACATTGTTCATTATGCAATGTGAGGGAGCGTGCCTGGTGCGGCCGCACCATAAGGCGCATTCACACCGCAGTACTTTTCCCACAAAGGTTCATGCGAACTTAGTTCATGCGAACTCTTTAGTTCGCATGAACTAAGTACAGATCGCGTTCACACCGGAAAAAGTCACTGGGGGTGGATTAGGCAAATGAAGCCGCTGACGTCACTTCTTCTTCTTCTGCTTTGGGTTACTGGCAGGCTACAAACAACTTCACGGCGTATACTGCCGCCCGGAGTCCCCGGCCGGAAGTCCCCGGAGTTAGTCCCAGCAGCTTCTACTGAAGCCTTCCGAGTAAATCGCCAGAACGCCGACACCTCCTCATCTCCACCGCTCCCATGTTTTATTTTGTGTTACCATAAGTTAGTCTCTCTGCGTTTCTGCACTGGGCTAATGCTAATGCTAATAATGCTAATGCGAGGATAATAAAATGGCGGCTTCACAAAACTTTTTGGAAGTTTTACGGGGCGTGGTTTGCAATCCGCCCAGCCAATCAGAAATATAGCTCTTTTCTCACAAAAGAGCCGCTCGAAAGTCCCTGCTCTCTAGCAGGGACTTTCGAGGGGGTAAAAAGGTTCACATGAACTACTTTTAGTACCGGCTCTTTTTGGTGTGAACGCGATAAAAGAGTTCACATGAACTAAGTTTGCATGAACCTTTGTGGGAAAAGTACCGCAGTGTGAATGCGCCTATTGTCAGCATGGCAAAGTTAGCGGCTATTGCTAACTGCCGTCTATTGCAGAGTAAGCTCTGTATTATGAACATTAAACCACCAATAACAAAACTAGGCAAGAATATATGCACTTATATTTTCATGCACGCACACATGTCCACAACACACACATTGAACAACACTCCCGATTGTCCGATCGCTACTGGTGTCCTGGCGATCTCGTTATGACAACAAGTGCACGTTAGTGCTGCAATGTGGTTGAAACCATTCGGGTTTATGCTAGGGGGTGCAAGGAATAGTCCAAGTAATGGGGGAGTTTTATACAAAATCCATATACAGTAGTCCGATATAGCAGGTGCAAATACCCACAGATGGTTTCTCCAGCTTTTTTAAAATTAGTTTAAAATCCGTGATGGGTATCAAACTGGTCAGCTTAAGTTCCCGCTGAAGTGTGTTACAGGTCGAGGGGGAAGAGTATGATATGGCTTTTTTAGCTGAGGCGTTCATGTACACAACATCCCCGTAGTTCAAGGCCGGCAAAAATGTGGCAGCTACAAGCCGTTTCCTCGCACTTGTGGAGAAGCAGGCCTTATTTCTAAAAAATAATCC
The DNA here is from genome assembly GCA_902827135.1 of Harpagifer antarcticus. Taxonomy (NCBI): domain Eukaryota; kingdom Metazoa; phylum Chordata; class Actinopteri; order Perciformes; family Harpagiferidae; genus Harpagifer; species Harpagifer antarcticus. The sequence continues at coordinate 2,291,268 of CADEHL010000110.1, read as the reverse complement.
CAGTTTTAATTTCAATTTCCTTAAGGGATTGTCAATATGTGGTTTGAAGCAGAGATTTTCATCTATGGTGATGCCTAAGTATCTGTAGGTGTTAAACAGCTTCAATGGGGTTATGCTGTGCAGACATGATGCAGGGAAGAACAGTTGGTGACTTTTTCTTATTGGAAAACAACATGACTTTTGTCTTATCTGAATTTAACACCAACCTAAGGTGGAACAAATGTGACTGAAAAGTGTCAAAAGCAGACTGCAGACGTTCAAATGCAAGGGCAACAGTGCTAGCACAACAGTACACAACAGTATCATCTGCATTTACAGATGTACAGAGGCATCAATACTTTGACCCACATCATTTATATAAATAGTAAAAAGGGTCGGTCCCAAGACTGAACCTTGAGGAACACCTCTGGGCACATTAAGAAAGCTTGAGGAGAGACCACTGAATTTTACACATTGCTTGTGATTTGAAAGATATTGCAAACCAACCAACAGCTTGGTCAGACAGGCCTATATGAGATAGCTTCATGGTCCACAGTATCAAATGCCTTGGATAAGTCTATAAAAAGGGCAGCACAGTAGCTCTTTGGGCCAAGCCTTCAACAATGTCATTCACTACTTTCAAAGCAGCCGTTACTGTACTGTGCTGCTTCCTAAAGCCTAACTGGTGAGGAGATGGAATGTTGTTCAAGCTTAAATATTCTTTGATTTGATCATTCACCACTTTGACCACAAAATGAATGTATGGATACAGCTCTCAACACTCAGATGAAAGGAGCTGTATACTTTTCAATAATCCAAACATCTTTAGAATATGATCACAACCAATAACAAATCATTTAAACTTGTTTATTCTTATCTTTCGGAAACCGTCCTAAATTGGTTTGAATCCTACTTAAAGGACAGAAACAACTTTGTTTCTATTGGTAAATACACATCTGAGTTGACAAATATGACATGTGGGGTTCCTCAAGGCTCCATCTTGGGGCCTCTTCTCTTTAACATCTACATGCTACCACTGGCTCAGATAATGAAAAACAACAAAATAAGTTACCATAGCTATGCAGATGACACACAAATGTACGTAACAGTTTCAACAGGAGACTATGCTCCAATTCAAACACTGAGTAAGTGCATTGAACAAATCAATGACTGGATGTGTCAGAACTTTCTCCAATTAAACAAAGATAAAACTGAGGTAATGGTTTTTGGAGCCAAGGCAGAACGTATCAAAGTTAGCGCTGAGCTTCAGTCTGCAATGTTCAAAACAACAGATAAAGCCAGAAATCTAGGTGTAGTCATGGACTCTGACCTGAGTTTCAACAGCCACATTAAAACAGTTACTAAATCAGCCTACTATCACCTAAAGAACATATCTAGGATTAAAAGACTAATGTCGCAGCAGGATTTGGAAAAACTTGTCCATGCTTTTATCTTCTGTAGACTCGACTACTGCAATGGTGTCTTCACAGGTCTCACTAAAAAATCTATTCGGAAGCTGCAGCTGATTCAGAACGCTGCTGCTCGAGTCCTCACTAACACTAAGAAAGTGGATCACATCACTCCTGTTCTGAAGTCTTTACACTGGCTTCCTGTGTGTCAAAGAATAGATTTCAAAATACTGCTGCTGGTTTATAAAGCTTTGAATGGTTTAGGCACAAAATACATTTCTGATCTACTGCTAAATTATGAACCATCCAGATCTCTCAGGTCTTCAGGGACTGGTCAGCTTTCTGTCCCCAGAGTCAGAACTAAACATGGTAAAGCAGCGTTCAGTTATTATGCTCCAAATATCTGGAACAAACTCCCAGAAACCTGCAGGTCCGCTGCAACTCTGACTACTTTTAAATCCAGGCTGAAGACTTTTCTTTTTGTCGCTGCTTTTAATTGAACTATTCATATCTTAGACTGCACTGTAACTTTTATCCATGTATTTTTTCTTTTAATCTTTATCCATGTATTTCCTCTTTTAACGTTTATTTTATTAGTTTTTCTTTTTAATGACTGATTTTAAATGCCATTTTCTTAATGTCTTTCATTTGTTGTAAAGCACTTTGAATTGCCTTGTGTTGAAAAGTGCTATATAAATAAACTTGCCTTGCCTTGCCTTATCTTATGTTACCTAGTTAGCGTTCTTTCTTTTTATTTATGCATATTTTACTGATCACTCCCCTTTTAAACTGTTTTTTTTTACTGTCCGCATTTTATTTGCATTTTACTGTACGCATTGGAATGATTTCTTACATTATTTTGTACAACTATATTAAATAGTTAAAGGTGTGCTCTCTCTAGCTCTCTCTCTGTCTCTCTCGCTCGCTCACCGAGGCTGTGTGGCCACGGATTATTATTTTAAAGTATTAAAAAAAAAAAACCTGGCTGGCGCCCCGTAGCAGCGGCGTGTAGCAGCGGCGCGTAGCAGCGGCGCGCATGAATGTATATGGAAACACTGAGTATACACTGAAATGATTTCAAACCTGTTTTTAGTTATTGTTAGAAATTAAAATCAATGTTTTGATAGTATAATGTACCTTAAACATACCGTCAGTTTAAATGCTGTTTTATACTGAAAAACCAGAAGTTCTTGTGCACAAACAGTTGTTAAGCTTTTATTCTGAAAATCCTTCATCTCCGGTTAGCATTTAGCATGAGGCTAATATACCATTTACTATAGAGGTGAATTTAGCAGCGATATGATATGATGTTGCACACCGAAACCTACTGATTTCAACACTACAACTACAGACGTTGAGATATTATTATTGTTGAATATTAAATGAAGGTACAGTTTATTTGTGTACGTTATTGTTTACAGATGTGGGTAGCATGTGACAACATCAGGAACGACCGGAAACCAAACTGCCGTGAAGTATTCCCTGTATTTTTTGGAGTATTGATTACAGCGTTTAGAATGTAGAAAAGGCGTGTTTAGATATATTGAATGTACAATGTCTGTATCCTCTGATATGCGTAACAACGGACATCAACACATTGGAGAGCTGGCCCGCAGGGAGGAGCCAGCTGAGGATATAAAAACAGCGGGACCTGAGGGGTTCGGCCTCTTTCTTCACCTGCCAGAGCCAGAGACACAGCTGCTTTTCTGTCGAACAATATTCTGTTTGTAACATAACCGTGCCTTTATTTTTAATTAAAGTACCAATTTCAAACCATCTCAGAGACTCCATTTAGTCTCCTTTTTAAGCTTCTCTCCTGGACGCGAGAATAACCAACACAGATAACATTATCCTGATATAAAAGTGAGCCTTGGAAATATTAGTTTACATAAATTGTGACCAAATCGTTTAAGACCCACTGAGATAACTTAGACTAAAGGGAACTATCTAAACACTCAGAGCCCTTTACCTCACTGAGCTGTAGTTATCAGCCTCAATCCAACAACAATCCGAGGTACCGATGCGGGCCCCCTCTCTCTCTCTCTTGCTCGCTCGGAGGCTCGCTCACACTTTGGCTGTGAGCTGCGGGCGCCAGATAAGCCAACATCCCCCACTTTCATCACAATTTCATGTTGTTACATCAAGGCTGAACATTAGGAAGAGCCAAACAGTCAAAAAAATTGTTTTCCCTCCTAGAGCTACCAGCGCAGCGCCCCCCCCCAGATCTGGCGCCCTTAAAAATTGCGATCAAAGTGTTTACAGCAATCAGACATACAAAGAGACTAGTTTTCAGCAAGCCACCTATGTCGCCAGTGCTATGGGCCGGCCCTCTGTGTGTGTGTGTGTGTGTGTGTGTGTGTGTGTGTGTGTGGTGTGTGTGTGTGTGTGTGTGTGTGTGTGTGGTGTGTGTGTGTGTGTATGTCGCTCGCCACAGATATACATCGCCACATGGCTTATCTCTTTTATTATTATACTTTTTATGGTCTATTTATAAACATTGTCATTGTCTTTATTTGAGTGTCCTTCGGTTTGTTTACATGTTGTCAAGGTAGCCGGCCTATTTCCCCCCTTCTTTTTTATTTCTTGTTTCTAAAGTAGAATAGTTATCCTTATGACAATGATGACCATTATCGTATTTACTGTCCCAAAATTGTAATGCTGTAGAAAAACACGTACAGACCTGAGTGAAGATGAACCTTCAGTGATCCCACCATGGGGTATTCAGCTGCCTTGTGTGTAGCAGCAGAGCATGTTTGTACCTGCCACCCACACACATCTGTTTAATTATTGCAGTGTAAAGGGTTTGGATCTGATGTGTGATCTTTATTTATGGAGGGAAAGTCATCAGAGGGCACAGCTTTGGGTCTCACCTGTTCCCCCTTGCGGCCCTGGTGTCCCATGATAATGGCAGCATGGTGAGGATACTTCTGCCTCAGGTGGTCCAGGAACACGTCCTTCTTCCTCTCCACCTGAAAGTGCTGCGCCTCCAGGCTAACCAGCTGGCTGTCCCTGCCGGCCGTGGCCCGGGCTGCAGTGATGTGGCTCCGAGGTAAGGTGCTGGGAGAGCGGGGGGCCGCTCCACCAGAGGGGGGCTCCGGGTGACAGAGCGGGCTGCTGTTGGGGTAAGGTTTCTTCTGCAGCAGACGCTCAGTGCAGCTGTCCACAGCCGGAGAAGAAGAAGAAGAAGGAGATACTTTGGATGGAGATTTTTCTGGATCGGAATGGGATAGTTCAGAGAGGAAGGGAGGGAGGTAACAATGAGTGAGGTTAGATTACAACCGATCTCAGCAAAAGAAACTCATCTGAATAACAGTCTTCTCAGGAGGAGTCTAATGGCGCATTTCCACTTCAGCGCGGAGCTCGCTTTAAGCGTGCCGTGCGCGGCCCGTTTTTGGTTGCGTTTCCACTTAGCGTAGTTACGGCTAGCGGGTACTATTTCACAGTTTTCTGGCCCCATAAAATCGAGGTTCTTTCCGGGCCAACAAGTCCTAACGAGGCCTAACAAGACCTAACTATACCCAACCCAGTCTCACGGCATTTCGTGTTATAGTCACGACATTGCCTGCAGCACGTCTTTTTGTCCGTGCGGGTCTTGGAAGACCGAAAGCTGTGGGGTTCATAAAAACATGTTCTTACTCAATATCAAGCCACGATTATTGTTTTTATTTTAAATCATATAATGTCGGACTTTTTTTGTCGTCTGTGAGGAAAAGAAATGGGGCTCAGAGCCTCAGAATACTGAAATCAGTATTTTTTAAATCTTTTTTTCCTTCTAATTTGTTATTCTTTTCTAAATAACACACTGTTATTTACTCACCAATAACACACAATTATCTTTGATTTTATTTATTTGTTTAATTCCATAATCTCAGGCTTTGTTGGCGTCCGTCAGGAACTGAATTTCAAAATACAAATAACCGGAAACAGATGTGGGACATTTCGAGCATCATTGCGATACACAGCCACAGCCACTGAACTGATTACCCAAGATCCTCAGCTATGCTCGCTGATTGGATGTTTTAGCCACAATCATACTTGCCAACCTTGAGACCTCAGAAATCGGGAGCATTTCAAAACCAGAGAAGGGGGGGGGTGTTAGTGGATCGCCGGAGCTGTATTAGATTAACATCTACAGAAAACAAGCATCTGTCTGCAGACTTGTCAAAGCATTAATTCATGGTTTTTACTAACCGGCATCAGTATGTTGTTACGTCGGCATGATTTAGAAACGTGTATTACAATTTAATCACGGTAAAATATGTTCATTTTGTTGTAGTTGTAGCTCCCGAGCCAGCGCATCTTGTTTGAATGACGCGAGTAAACACAGCTGGCAGCCGCGGTGAAACTCGAGCGATTAGAGCGAAGCGAATATTCGCATCGCGTTCGGTGTGAACGTAGCATCAGACTTTCAGTTGCGCGCACTACTAAAGAGACGCGCTACCACGGAAACCAAACAATGGTGTAGCTGTATGAAAGTCCGAGTAGAAACAGTCCTGAGTAAATCTGATTTTGTCAGAAATCGGGAGAAATGCGGGAGAAATATGACCACGGGAGGAAACCGGAAGAGGGCAATGATATCGGGAGTCTCTCGCGAAAATCGGGAGGGTTGGCAAGTATGGCCACAATGCATGTAGGGATACAAAGCCATGTTAGGGAAACTTCCATCCTACATCTGCTCCCTGATCTCACAGCGAATTGTAAGTGGCTTCTGCCTGAGATCTCATGCTGTGTTTTTATTAAATGTGCCAACTGCTAGGACTGTCTGAGGGAAGACAGCTTTTAGATGCGTAGCTCCTCTGTCTTGGAATAGTCTGCAATTGAAATGGAAACTGAGCAATCTGGTGCCACTAAATGTTTTTAAAGCTCGGTTGGATGCTACTCAATCGGAAGCTGTTGGTACCTGCTCATGTGGATAGTTATTGTAAATTGTAATCCCTGTAATGATGCTGTAAAATGTCCTTTTTGTTGTTCTGTTTCTGTTTTTATGTTTCATGTGGAACCTACTTGAGCAGGACTCCCTTGAAAAAGAGATCAATGATCTCAATGGGATTCACCTGGATAAATAAAGGTTTGAAATGAAATGAGGGATATGGTGTTAATGCCATATCAAATCAGAAAAACCTTTTTTTTTAAAGAAAATAATACTTTATTCCGAGTGTTCTTGCTTTTCTCTTTGAAAGTCATCACATAACAGCATTGTAATACACGGTTCGGCTGCATTACATATTACAGATCAGCCGTAGTTCTTTATTTATAGAGCCCTGATGAGAAGACCTTTGGAAAAACTGAAGAAATGCCATCGAAACTGAATACTTGACGTGGATCATAAATATATCAACAATTAAACAACATCTTCAATTTCTCTTCACACAATACGTCTCCTTGCAGTATCAACACTAATTCGGCTGACTTTTACATTTGATCTAATTCATAGATGGGTTATATTTACACCATAACGGTGCACAGCTGATATAAAAGGACTTGTAGTTTTTAAAGATATTACTGATTTTCTTTGAATATAAGAATGTAAATACTGAGTCTGAAATAGTATAGCAATATGCTGTACAATGATGTGAAAGCATGAATAAAACTACACATCTTCAGATGTTGTACATACATAAGTGTCCTACACTAATAATACAAAGTTATTATGGCTGTGTACCTTGTGTGCACCGCCTAGTGGTTAAAGCACGTTATTGAATTATTGTTTTTATGTGTTATATTTGATTAAAAAAATATTAAGAGTACATACTTTCATAGGGGGAAAGTAGAAAGTCTGTGATAGAAATATCGAATATAAAAAATCAAGAAAATACTGTAAGTGATCTCTACAATAAAACAGTTCAGTGCACGATGTACAAAGATACTAATATGAGGATGTGCAAAACAGAAAAACCAATTAACCTTTATTTAAACATTAAATAACAGATTAAGGTCTTCTTTTAAATATGAAAAAAGCTTTGGGGGTATCTATCTACAGATACATATTAAGCCTGACAAAGTACTTAACATCTAATATATCGCTTTCCTGCAATGTTAACTATGTTGAAGCACTTATTTTAACTGATATTATACATATGAATTATACTCTTATGTATGTAGAATAAGAAATGTGCAGAATATGACAGTTTAATGATGGAGGTATACACACATATTGATATATGTCTTGTAATGCACTGTTGAGGAACCTGTGACACAAGTGTTTCATTCATTGCATAACTACACTGTAGTTGTGTATATGATATGTCAATAAACCTTAGAACATCTTGAAATCTTGAAAGGGATGTGCAAAATAGCCATTATACAGTCTTTAATGAACTATTAGTAGAGAATAACGAGTAATTAATATACTTTATAGAGATCTGCAGATAAATGTTTAGTCTTCTCAAGCACCAACTATAAAATAGCTCTCCTGATTGTTGGCACTTGACAATCACCTTCCCTGAATGTTACTCAGGTGTAACTAAAGTCTGATTTAAGGGTTATTTATATTTCACATCATTAATCAGAATCTGCAAAGTAACTCAAATAAATGTAGTGGAGTAAGATTAGAAAGTAACAATAAATTGGGATCAATAAAGTATATCTGTCACAGTTCTGTCTAGGTTTGGGTGTTTTTCACTGTTCTCTGTCATGTTTTCCTCCTGTCGTTAGTGTCCCTGTGTGTTCTCCTCCCTCCTCACCTGTGTCTCGTTAGCTAATTGTGTTCACCTGTGGCTCTTGTGTTTTTCTCCTCCCTCCTCACCTGTGTCTCGTTTGCCGATTGTGTTCACCTGTGTCTTGTAATTATCCCTCCCTGTATTAGTCTTGTCTCGTGCTGTGTTCAGTGTCGGTGCTTCTTTTGTTGGTGACGGACTTCACCGGTGAGTGTTCTGTGTTTATCTGTATTCGTTCCATTTTAGCCTTGAAATAAAGGTTATCAAAGTTATCTGCGCTTGGGGTCCTGCTTCCTTCACTCAACCGTGACAGAAAGCACCGACCAGAGATGGACCCAGCAGATGACCCATTTGAGGTGGAGTTACAGCATTTTTCATTTGCTTTGGCTTGCTGCTATGATTGGTGGAGGGGAGCGTCCAGTGTTCGGCAGAAGGAGGCCGCTCTGGTAGAGGCGCACCGGTTGGCTATGGAGAAACCGGACTTGGTGAAGTTCTTACCTGACTGGATGTTGAACTTCATCTGGGCGTGTGATTTCCAGCCTGCGGACTATAAACGTCTCGGTGTGTTCCGTCTGGAGTCAACCAGTGCTTCCGCCCCAGTTCCTGCTCCTGTCCAAGAGGCGTTTTCTGGAACTCGGCTGGCTTTTGGAGGTCCACGGAGCCTTCAGGCGGCTTCTAGGAGAAGGAGTCGCAAGTCCAGGCTAGCAATCCGAGCCCCAAGAGTCATGGTTCCGGCTACAGAACCGGCCCACACAGCCATAGTTCCGGCCCCAGTACAGGCCCCAGCAGCCATGGTTCCAGCCCCAGTTCTGGCCCCAGCAGCCATGGTTCCAGCCTTAGCTCTGGCCCCAGCTGTCCTAGTCCCTTCTCTAGTCCCTTCTCCAGTCCCACCTCTAGTCACTTCTCAAGTCCCTCCTCGAGTCACTTCTCTAGTCCCTTCCCTCATCCCATCTCAAGTTCCCTCTCGAGTCTTTTCTCAAGTCCCCTCTCAGGTCCCCTCTCGAGTTCCCTCTCGAGTCTTTTCTCGAGTCCCCTCTCAAGTCAACTCCCCAGTGTCCTCTCGAGTCACCTCCCAAGTCAACTCTCCAGTGTCCTCTCGAGTCACCTCTCAAGTTTCCCCTCAGGTCTCCTCTCGAGTTCCCTCTCAAGTCCCCTCTCTAGTCCCCTCTCGAGTTCCCTCTCGAGTCACCTCTCAAGTTTCCCCTCAGGTCTCCTCTCGAGTTCCCTCTCAAGTCCCCTCTCAGGTCCCCTCTCAAGTCCCCTCTCAGGTCCCCTCTCGAGTTACCTCTCGAGTTCCTTCTCGAGTCCACTCTCCAGTTTCCTCTCAAGTTCCCTCTCAAGCCCTCTCTCGAGTCCCCACTCAGGCCCCTACTCATGTCCAGTTGGAGGTCCCGCAGACTAGTCTTCTGCCGGGGGTCCTGCCAACCCCATGTCCTGTACCGTTGGAGGTTCCGCTGGGGGTCCTGCCAACCTCATGTCCTGTCCAGTTGGAGGTCCCGCAGACTAGTCTTCTGCCGGGGGTCCTGCCAACCCCATGTCCTGTCCAGTTGGAGGTCCCGCAGACTAGCCCTCTGCCGGGGGTCCTGCCAACCCCATGTCTTGTCCCGTTGGAGGCCCCGCCGACTACTCTCCTGCCGGGGTTCCTGCCAACCCTTTGTCCGGTCTCGTTGGAGGCCCCGCCGACTACTCTCCTGCCGGGGGTCCTGCCAACCCTGTGTCCTGTCCCGTTGGAGGCCCCGCCGACTACTCTCCTGCCGGGGGTCCTGCCAACCCTATGTCCTGTTCCGTTGGAGGCCCCGCCGACTACTCTCCTGCCGGGGGTCCTGCCAACCCTGTGTCCTGTCCCGTTGGAGGCCCCGCCGACTACTCCCTGCCGGGGGTCCTGCCAACCCTGTTCCTGTCCCGTTGGAGGCCCCGCCGACTACTCTCCTGCCGGGGGTCCTGCCAACCCTATGTCCTGTTCCGTTGGAGGCCCCGCCGACTACTCTCCTGCCGGGGGTCCTGCCAACCCTATGTCCTGTTCCGTTGGAGGCCCCGCCGACTACTCTCCTGCCGGGGGTCCTGCCAACCCTGTGTCCTGTCCCGTTGGAGGCCCCGCCGACTACTCTCCTGCCGGGGGTCCTGCCAACCCTGTGTCCTGTCCCGTTGGAGGCCCCGCCGACTACTCTCCTGCCGGGGGTCCTGCCAACCCTATGTCCTGTCCCGTTGGAGGCCCCGCCGACTACTCTCCTGCCGGGGGTCCTGCCAACCCCAATGTCCTGTCCCGTTGGAGGCCCCGCCGACTACTCTCCTGCCGGGGTTCCTGCCAACCCTATGTCCTGTTCCGTGGAGGTCCCGCCGTCTACTCACCTGCCGGGGGTACTGCCAACCCTGTGTCCTGTGCCGTTGGAGGTCCCGCCGTCTACTCTCCTGCCGGGGGTACTGCCAACCTTTTGTCCTGTCTCGTCGGAGGTCCCGCCAACCGCTCTCCTGCTGGGGGTCCTGCCAACTCCTGGTCCTCTTCCGTGGGGGATCCTGCCGAAGCCTGTCCCGCCGGCTCCGGTTCCTGTCCGGCCGACACCGGGTCCTGCCCGGCCTCCGGAGCTGTCTGGTCTTCGCCCTCGATCCCGACCCTCTGTGAGCCGCGGTCTTCGTCCGCGGGCCCGGCCTCCTGACTCTTCCTGCCGCTGCCCTCGTCCTCGGGCCCGGCCCCCTGACTTTTCCTGCCGTGGTCTTCGCCCTCGATCCCGACCCTCTGTGAGCCGCGGTCTTCGTCCGCGGGCCCGGCCCCCTGACTCTTCCTGCCGCTGCCCTCGTCCTCGAGCCCGGCCCCCTGACTCTTCCTGCCGCTGCCCTCGTCCTCGAGCCCGGCCCCCTGACTCTTCCTGCCGCTGCCCTCGTCCTCGAGCCCGGCCCCCTGACTCTTCCTGCCGCTGCCTTCGCCCTCATGCTCGGCCCCCTGAGTTCGCCCGCTGTGGCCTACGCCCCACCATGGACTCTGCCTTGCCCCCGGGCCGTCCGCCCGAGACCCCCACCATGGACTCTGCCTTGCCCCCAGGCCGTCCGCCCGAGTCCCCCCTTCTCGGCTTCTGCCGTGCCCCCGGGCCGTCCGCCCGAGATCCCTTCCTGGTCCCCTACTGGGCTCCTGGGCGGTCAGCTTAGTCCCGTCCTCCGGACCCCCTCCACCCACCCTGGTGGCCTAGGGATACGTCCCTCCTCCGGACCCCCTCCACCCACCCTGCTGGATTTTTTTTGGATTTTTGTGTTGGGGTTTAGGGACGTCTGGAATCCGTCCCTTGAGGGGGGGGGTTCTGTCACAGTTCTGTCTAGGTTTGGGTGTTTTTCACTGTTCTCTGTCATGTTTTCCTCCTGTCGTTAGTGTCCCTGTGTGTTCTCCTCCCTCCTCACCTGTGTCTCGTTAGCTAATTGTGTTCACCTGTGGCTCTTGTGTTTTTCTCCTCCCTCCTCACCTGTGTCTCGTTTGCCGATTGTGTTCACCTGTGTCTTGTAATTATCCCTCCCTGTATTTAGTCTTGTCTCGTGCTGTGTTCAGTGTCGGTGCTTCTTTTGTTGGTGACGGACTTCACCGGTGAGTGTTCTGTGTTTGTCTGTATTCGTTCCATTTTAGCCTTGAAATAAAGGTTTATCAAAGTTATCTGCGCTTGGGTCCTGCTTCCTTCACTCAACCGTGACAATATCTTATCTAATCTTAAGATGATCGATGACTACAGCCATATTTGCAAAATTTGCCTCTGAACCTTGACAAGTGCATGTTTCAAGACGTATCAAATAACAACAGAAGGGGTCACAGACATAAGACCAGCTATTAAATAAATCCAGAAGTCTTCTAATCAGGGCTCTATAAATAAAGAGCTACAGCAGATGTGACTTTCAAAGAGAAAAGCAAGTACACGCGGAATAAAGTATTATTATTATTTTTTATGTTTTCAGATTTCACATTACATTAACACCATATCCCAACATGCATTGTGGCTAAAACATCCAATCACCGAGCTTCAAACATAGCTGAGGATCTTGGGTTGACAAAGGAGGTGTTGTTGGTGCAGTATTTCTGGATCTACGCAAAGCCTTTGATACAGTCAACCATAAGGTCCTTCTGTCCAAACTGTCGGTTTTTAACTGCTCGCCATTAACACTCAGTTGGATTGAATCATACCTCACTGGTACGTCAGCATGTTTTCGTCAATAATCGACTCTCTCCAGCTCTAGACTTAAGCACCGGAGTACCACAAGGTTCAATACTTGGTCCACTTCTTTTTTCCCTATATATTAATGACCTGCCATCTGTCTGTCCTGATGTGGAAACACAGCTATATGCCGATGACACTGTGATATATGTACTTTGCCAACACAAAGCAAAAGACTGCTGATAAACTGACCTCAGCTTTAGTGCTGATCACTAGCTGGCTACACCGCTCCTGTCTTCAGCTTAATGTCAACAAAACAGTTGGAATGTGTTTCACAAAAAGAAAATGCAACATTGTGTCAAATATAAGCATCTCAGGTGAACATATTAACATTGTGCCTCAGGTTAAGTACCTTGGAATCATTATTGACTCTAATTTAACATTCAAAACACAAGTCAAAAAAGTGACCCAAAGAGTCAAGTTTCGCCTAGCAAATTTTAAATACATAAGAAACACAATGACATTGAATTCTGCCAAATGATACATGAATGCCATGATCATGTCACATCTTACATACTGTCTCACAAGCTGGGGTCAAACTAACAGCTCCACACTGAAGCCACTAGCAACCCTGTACAAACAAACCCTCAAAGTACTGGACCAGAAACCTAACCGCTCCCATCACTGTACCATCCTCAACAAGCATAACATCCTGAGTTGGGAAGATTTAATAAAGTATAGGAACATCGTTCTGGTTTACAAAATCCTGCACTATACAGCCCCTCCACCTCTTAACTCATTGGTTACTAACACGTAACAACACCAGACTGACCACTAGAAGCTCCACACGTGGCGACCTATCAGTCCCATTCAGGAAGAGTACTTTTGGTCAGTCATCATTCTCGGTCATAGCAATACAAAACTGGAATTCTCTACCCACTCAAATCAAAGACATACATACACATACCCCACCTTCACAGCTCACTTAAAAACATGGTTCACTGAGAACTACACCTGCACACACTAGTCTGTGTTGAGTATGACCTGAGTGTTACATGTTGTGTTACATGTGATCATGGATGTTGCCCCTCGTTTCTGTGATGTGATTGTGATGTGCTCTATGTGACATGTACTGTATGTAGTAACGTGTGTTGTTTATTGTTCTCTTTTATGCTCACACCGGTATCTACTTGTCTTTCCTCCTTTTTATTTTATTTTACATATTTTCTTATAACTAATGCTGTTGATATATTGTAATTTTAAGGGTGTCTATTACCATCTGGCCGGGGACAACAGCTGGAAATTAGCCATGTCGGCTAAAGCTGCACCATTTACTGTTTTTGTGACAGTTCATCGATGGGGACTCTCCACGACACTATAAATAAACTAAACTAAACTAATCAGTTCAGTGGGTGTATCGCAATGACGCTCGAAATGTCCCATATATAGGCCTACGTCTGTTTCCGGTATTGTTTATGACGGATGTATTTTGTTATACACACATTCCTTCACATTTACATTTGTATTTACATTCAAGTATTTCGTGAGGCCTTCTAAACTAATTTAAAATATAACTAGGGTTCTAGTTGAAGAGTTTGTAAATAAACATGAACCCAAGCTGTTGCCTGGCAACGCAATTCTGTTGATAGTTATGGCTGATAAGGCTTATTACTTATTTGCTTATTACTGTTTTGATATTTTAAACCCCAAACCGATGGAAAAACCCCACAGCAACATAGAAAAGACGGTCATAACATGACCCGGCACTCTAGTTAATAGACAAAATCATTTCATACATGACATGATTAATGACTTTATTTTGAAATTCAGTTCCTGACGGACGGCAAAAAAGCCCGAAATTATAGAATTAAACAAATAAATAAAAACAAGGATAATTGTGTGTTATTGTTGAGTAAATAACAGTGTGTTATATAGCAGATAGCAACTTTCTGTGGGTCCGCCGCCAATTTGACATCATATCAGCAGCAAATCTGTATCCGCTCGTTGTACCCCCGTTTTTAAAAGATTTCGGTACTAAGGAAAAGAGCAAGGGTTTTATTTTCTGACGCTGCGTGAGTTCCCTGACACACAGGGGACACATATTTACGTATAAAAGACATCCGAAAGTGCATTTTGCATGATAGGTCCCCTTTAAAATAAAAACAATAATTTTGGCTTGATATTGAGTAAGAACATGTTTTTATGAACCACGCAGCTTCCAGTCTTCCAAGACCCGACCGGACAAAAACATGTGGTGCAGGCACGAAACATACTACCAATAGAAATACATTGCTTTTAAAATTGTTCTGTGTGACACGAAAAAAAGGGGAAAATCGTGTTGGTGAACACGAATCAATAGATTACATTTGGTGACTATAACACGAAATGCAGTGAGACTGGGTTGGACAGTCAGACAGTGAATACTTTCCAGTGGATGCTGCCGTGAGTTAAGGTAGACTAAACTCTGCCGTGAGTTAGCGAGAGACTAAACTCTGCCGTGAGTTAACGAGAGACTAAACTCTGCCGTGAGTTAGCGAGAGACTAAACTCTGCCGTGAGTTAACGAGAGACTAAAATCTGCCGTGAGTTAACGAGAGACTAAAATCTGCCGTGAGTTAACGAGAGACTAAACTCTGCCATGAGTTAACGGGAGACTAAACTCTGCCATGAGTTAACGGGAGACTAAACTCCGGTGGACGAGCAGCACTGCAGCGGTCGGTAAATGCCGCTGAAACACATTAATAAACAATGAATCATGGCACCCTTGAGAAAAGTATAAGGTTGGAGATGTAGTTCTTTAATTTAATCTGGTTTTATATGATTAAAAGCAACACAATCATCGACCCGACGCAGTCCCCTATTGTTGTTGTTAGCGGCGTTGGGGAGAAAATACGCGACGTAAACAGTGACGTCATGACGCAGCATCAGTCGAGTCTGAGCGCTGGAAACACAACTGGGGCTAAAAAGAAGAACCAGTTTGGAACTAGAAGAGCACTAGCATGGAGCTAGAACTGGAACTGGTTTGGTGGAAAAGGGGCAAAAATGTGATCACACTCCAGGTAAGAAATAAGACAGGCAGTAGATTGACAGAATTATCCAAATCTTTGCCAGCTTTAATGAATAAATACTATGACACACACACACGCGCATGCACACACACACACACACACACACACACACACCACACACACAAACAAACAATAGTCTATCTAACAAACCAACATAATGGCTGACGGCACTGTACTGCTTAGTATGTACTTTAATAATTTGTGTAATCTAAATGCCATGCTGTGTGGCATCTAGCATTGTCAGGGCTGCAGGCTGCAACATTCTCTCACACACACACTCCAGTTATCAATCCAAACACAAAATAGATGTGAACTGCTGTTGTTGTACAAGTTAGCAGAGTAGAACATTGTCCTCTAGCTACGTTCCTTTTGGTTTACACTCTGTGAATTGTTCATTTGGATTACTTGGCGAGTTTCCTAATCTCTACTCAGCATAGGCTGAATGGAACTGAGTGGAGCTGCGGACTAGAAATACCACTGAGTCTGTTCAAAGGAAAACGGTTTTAACACATAGCAAGACATATTCTGGAGAATATATAGGTTAACATGCCGGGGGGGGGGGGGGGGGCAGCTCTAGTTCTTCATCCAGTCATAATGAGCAGAGTTCAGGCTGGAAGCTGCAGTGAATCACCCTCACCTCTCGATGTAACAGTAGTATAACAAGACAGGAAAGGCTGGGGCTAGCTGCTTAGCATGCTCTTTTCAGTAGATCTCTGCAAAACAAAGCAAAGACATGATGTCAAACTTCTTCACCTTATGATGATAGTGTATTATTTTTGAATGTTTTTGACTCAAATAAAAAATGTGCTTGAAAACCTAATGGCCTGCCACGTCATACAGTACCAGTCAAATGTTTGGATATACCTTCTCATTCAATGTTTTTTGTTTATTTTAATTATTTTTCTACATTACATGTTACTTGTTAGACGCTTTTATCCAAAGTGACTTACATACTCAATACTGTACCCAGGACACAATACTGGACAGGGTACAGCAGTGGGGGTTTGATCCTTTGAACCCTGATCACAGGTTCCTGATCCGAACACCAATGCACTAGTCCACTGCGCCACACGCCTCCCCATGTCTTCTACTCCGTAGATGAATACTGAAGACATCAAAACTATGAAAGAACACATAAGGAATTATCTAGTTAACAAAAAATTGTTAACAAACGCAGAATATGATTTTTATTTTATATTCTTCAAAGTAACCCCCTTTTGCCTTGATGGCAGCTTTGCACACTCTTGGCTTCTCTCAGTCAGCTTCATGAGGTGTAACCTGGAATGGTTTTCAATTAACACGTGTGCCTTGTCAAGAGTTAATGTGTGGAATGACTTGCCTTCTGAATGTGTTTGAGACCATCAGTTGTGTTGTGCAGAGGTAGGGGTAGTACACAGTAGAAAGCCCTATTTGACTGCTGTTATAATCCATATTATAGCAAGAACCACTCAACTCAGTAAAGAGAAATGACCGTCCATCATCACTTTAAGAAATGAAGGCCAGTCGATCCGGAAAATGTCAAGAACTTTGAATTCATCCTCAAGTGCAGTCGCAAAAACCATCGAACGCATTGATGAAACTGGCTCTCATGAAGACCCCCCGGGAAAGGAAGACCAAGAGACTAGGGATGTGCATCTCCAATACTGAGGCCGATGCGATGCGCATCTCGATACGCAGCAGAAGCCAACTGTTGCTTTCTTTAAACTATGGCGCCGAAACATAATTTCAGCCAATCAGCGTCGTCAAATCTGATGGCCACAGGGCCTACGTCAGCACCCGGTGCAGTCTGTGAGTTGTTTGGAGTCGTATCCAAGGAGACAAAACAGGAAGCTGTCATACACTCTGGAAGCTATCATTAGCAGCTAATGTGAAAACTCCGTTTTTGACATAAAAATGGAATTATGGATTATCAATAATTTTTTCAAAGTGACAGACACATTGGATTAACCTATGGATTAACCTTCAGCTGCGTTTTTCTCGTTTTTGATCAGAATAACAGCAAAAGTGGAGCATATCTCCGTGTTTTGCTACCTAAAGCTACGTTGTCTGTATTTGCTTCTCCTGTCGTGAGTTCTGATCGCTCAGTGATGATACTTATATTTCTAGAATATGTGGAATCTCTGCTTGTTAGCTAAGCTTGATAAGTTTATCGATTGATTTATACCTAGAGTGCGTTAGCATTTTTTCGCACAGGGCTCATTTCGATGCTTCTTGTGAGACTTGTGTTTTGTTTCGGTAAACATGGTTCATATCATCAGTTAGCTAAGTTTCTTCCCGTTAAATGAGTAGGACACCAGGGTTGCCAACTCTCACGCATCTGGCGTGTGACACACGCTTTCACTCCTAATCTCACGCTCTCACGCTGCCCAAACTATTCTCACGACAAAACAAGAATAACGAAGACTAGAAACGGTTTTGAAAACTGTTGTCACGCAGTGATCGTTTTCTCAATAGAACATCTTTGATAATGTCTTCTGGCCAATCAGAATCAAGATAACGGTGTGGTGTTGTTGCAGGAAGTCCCGACGGAGAATACTTTTGCTGTAGTAGGCCTACATCTCTATATACATCGATACAACATTACGTGTTGATAGAAATCAACACGTAATGAAATAAGACCCCACAGTTTGATGATTGGTAGGTGTGTGGGCTGTCTTCCATTTTGACACACAGAGCAATGGGGGCTATCCACTCTTATCCACAATGTAAGTACACTGAACAAAAATATAAATGCAACACTTTTGTTTTTGCTCCCATTTTTCATGAGATGAACTCAAAGATCTAAAACATTTTCCATATACACAAAATAACCCATTTCTCTCAAATATTGTTCACAAATCTGAAAAAATCTGTGATAGTGAGCACTTCTCCTTTGCCGAGATAATCCATCCCACCTCACAGGTGTGGCATATCAAAATGCTGATTAGACAGCATGATTATTGCACAGGTGTGCCTTAGGCTGGCCACAATAAAAGGCCACTCTAAAATGTTCTGTTTTATCACACAGCACAATGCCACAGATGTCGCAAGTTTTGAGGGAGCGTGCAATTGGCATGCTGACATGTCCGGTGAGTATGCTGGCCATGCAAGAACTGGGATGTTTTCAGCCTCCAGGAATTGTGTACAGATCCTTGAAACATGGGGCCGTGCATTATCATGCTGCAACATGAGGTGATGGTCGTGGATGAATGGCACAACAATGGGCCTCAGGATCTCGTCACGGTATCTCTGTGCATTCACAATGCCATCAATAAAATGCACCTGTGTTCGTCGTCCATAACATACGCCTGCCCATACCATAACCCCACCACCACCATGGGCCACTCGATTCACAACATTGACGTCAGAAAACCGCTCACCCACACGACGCCACACACGCTGTCTGCCATCTGCCCTGAACAGTGAAAACCGGGATTAATCCGTGAAGAGAACACCTCTCCAACGTGCCAGACACCATCGAAGTTGAGCATTTGCCCACTCAAATCGGTTTCGACGACGAACCGGAGTCAGGTCGAGACCCCGATGAGGACGACGAGCATGCAGATGAGCTTCCCTGAGACGGTTTCTGACAGTTTGTGCAGAAATTCTTTGGTTATGCAAAGCGATTGTTGCAGCAGCTGTCCGAGTGGCTGGTCTCAGACGATCTCGGAGGTGAACATGCTGGATGTGGAGGTCCTGGGCTGGTGTGGTTACACGTGGTCTGCGGTTGTGAGGCCGGTTGGATGTACGGCCAAATTCTCTGAAACGCCTTTGGAGACGGCTTATGGTAGAGAAATGAACATTCAATTCACGGGCAACAGCTCTGGTGGACATTCCTGCTGTCAACATGCCAATTGCACGATCCCTCAAAACTTGCGACATCTGTGGCATTGTGCTGTGTGATAAAACTGCACGTTTCAGAGTGGCCTTTTATTGTGGCCAGCCTAAGGCACACCTGTGCAATAATCATGCTGTCTAATCAGCATTTTGATATGCCACACCTGTGAGGTGGGATGGATTATCTCGGCAAAGGAGAAGTGCTTACTATCACAGATTTTTTCAGATTTGTGAACAATATTTGAGAGAAATGGTTATTTTGTGTATATAGAAAATGTTTTAGATCTTTGAGTTCATCTCATGAAAAATGGGAGCAAAAACAAAAGTGTTGCGTTTATATTTTTGTTCAGTGTATATTAGTACCATAATAGCGTGTTTACAGCAACAGATAATCATAGTGACTATAAAGTCAAATATTACGTTTTTTAGGTTTGAGGCTTATAACGTAAGGGGTTTAAGGCCCATTTTCATAGTAAACTAGATAGCAATGTTATTATTACTAACCCTAACCCATAAATAGTCCTACAAATACTTTTATTTAATTTCCTTCTTATTTTTGTCTAAACTTGCCGACCCCTGACCTAGACTGTAGAATATTCAAACACCATTTTATTGAAGTTAACAGTTTATGACATTTGTACATACAGACATTCACCATATTTCTATTTTTCATATTCCAAAGTCAAAACCATACACTGTTCATTTTTTGTACTCCAAATATTAAGCAAAATATGTCACATTATATAATGACTGTCACCGAGTCATTGTTACGAACTTGGTTACACAAGGATAAGGACTCAAATGCACAACCCGGGAGACAGAGATAAAGTATAAGTAATATAATTGTATTTGCCAAAAGGATATACAAAAAGAAACACACTTTGCGAGGTGACAAAAATAAAGAGTTTCAATAAGGCTCAACAAAAAACACTCACAACGTGAGGAACAAAACTTACAAAAAGTTTTCAGGAGCATGAATCAGGCATGTGTCAAGAGAATAAAAAACTGATGAGCAGAGTTCTGACAAGAGGACAGGACGAACTGACACTGAACACTGGGAGACTGGGGAATTTAAACACTCAACAACAAGACACAGGTGAAAACAATCAGGGGCGGGGCTGACGCTGATGAGGGCGGGAGAACACATAAGGAAAGGGAGTCAAGGAACCTGAAATGAGACGTGACAAAAACAAAACAGGAAGTGAAAAACAATACAACCTAAACATGAAACATGACTGACTAACACTTTTGATGGTGCACAACAGTCATCATTTTGAGAAAAAGGCCTTCAAAGTTTCCTCTTCTCTGGAATCCATCTGATTGATTATTAGCGGAGCAAATGATCAAAATACTACGGAAGGAAGATATTTTCGTTTGGATTACTGGTCTGGGGGAAGCTCGCGAGTGTGTGTGTATACGTGTGTGTGTGTGTTTGTGTAATTTTGCGTTTGTGTGTATTGTGTTTGTTTCCCAGGGAAAACACTCACGAGAAACACCGGCTGTTGTTATGCCTGCTGTGACGTAAAGTTACTCCGTTCTCCGCTTGTGATTATGCCGTTACAAGCTTCAAAGTTGTATTTATCATCTGAATTTGCCGAAACAAGTTTAATATTCTGAAAGCCAAGACTTTTTTAATTGAAATCAGATGAAAACAAACTGTAACGGACCCTGCCGTGTTATCTATGATTACTATAAGCCTTACATTCATAATTTCAGCCGGAGAGAGGGGGAGCTGCACTGAGGAACAGCAGAGTGGCGAGTGAGAGCTGTCATCTTCCCTTTACAAGCTTCAAAAATGTATTTATCGTGTGATTTTGTAAATAAAAGTTTAATATTCTGAAAGCCAAGACTTTGTTTGTTTAAAATCAAACAAAACACCCGAACCCCGAAAAAATAGTTTTTTACGCAAATCCACGTTTATTTTGAAATGAGCCGTTGCGACTTCCGACTGATTTTGATAGAGCGGGTCACAAATATGTCACCAAAATACACTAAGTTAGGAGCACTCACAGTGCCAGGCTCAACTGCAGATATTAAGGAGAGGTTAAACGTCAGATCAGATGCTACAACAAATCCAAATGAACAAGGTATGGAACAAATACAGGAATTGTTGAAACAGTGGCAAACACGACGATTGATTCCAGCAGATGATCAACCTGGACCAACGAAAGCCCATAGAAAAGCTGTAAGTGTATATGAGAATGAAAGATACCTACACCAGCAAGAAGCATGGATCAACACCAGACGACCCTCTCGGTATGGAAAAAGCGCAATGAACAAAGCTGAAAGAAGAAAAACGGCAGTTATGAGTCTGCTACACCATCTAAAATATGCCAGCCAAGGATTGACAAACAGCATACATGTGGTAAAAGCGGTAGATCTGCCAGTAAAGGAAGACACAGCAGGAATAACAGAAGAGGCTCCAGTTATCCAAACTCCAAAGCAGAATCCAAGTCTGACCAAAGTGACTCTTTCCGACATATCAGAGAACAACCCTTTTCACCAAGCCCCTACAGGAGAAGTATTGGAGTTGGAAGGTCTCCCCACAGCTACACATGTCAAAGACTTGGAGTATGAGGTAAGACTCCTATCTGGTGAAGTCAACCAGCTGAAGGAGGAACTCCACAGAAGAATGGAAGAACTCAGCAGAAGAATGGAAGCAGAACTTAAAAGAAGAGAGGAAGAAGGATCTCAAGACACAACAACAGTAGCTATAGCTGGAAGACTCAAGAACTGCACAAGACACATGTTACCGGTGATAGCAGCAGGAGATTGAGGATATCAATACCAACCATGGGCACACATGGACATGGAAACACTAGTGGCAAAGCTACACCCACTCTCCGGGGGTGGTCAGAAGTGGGTGTGTGACCTGGAGAAGTACACTGCCCAAGACGACCTGCGCTTGGGAGATTTGAGGGCACTGCTTGAACGGATAGAAGGAAGACTAGAGGCAATAGAGGTAGATTCCAAGGCCCAATGTACGAACACTCCCGATGATACTCCATTTAACTATTATAGGACGAAGTACTGGGCGGCCATCAGTCTCACCTACCCGAAAAAACTCAGTTTGACTGCCCTCCCCAGCCTGAAGAAAGGCACGGAGGAAGACATGCATGCCTTCTTGAAGAGATGTGGGAGGACAGCACGGGAGAACGACATGATCTTTCTCCATCTGTTGAAATGTTGTGGAAGAACGCTGTCATTAAAGTCCTTCCCCAATCAGTGTAGACATGCCTGGAAGACAAGGTGGGATTAGACACTAAACCCATTGAAGAATGGAGACAACATCTCATTCACCACAATTTGAAATACCAGGCAACAAAGAGGGAAAATTATGAAGAAATGGAAGCACTAAAACTAAGACTTTTGAAGATACAAGTAGCTGAGAAAGATACCGAAGCTAATAAAAACAAGAAATCGACAAAGCAGATGACCATACCAGCAGAGAAGACAGGGCGGACACCTCCGACAGTTCAAACTCAGGAAGAACCAGAGAATCAAATGCAGAACCAACAAAGCGGAGGAGGACGTTTCAGAGGAAGAGGTTTCCAAAATGGTGGCTGCTACACATGTGGTCAGACGTCACATTGGTCCAAAGAATGTCCACAAAACCAAGTTCAGCAGACACCTGTGTATCTTCCTACCCAAGTACAGCCACAAGCACCGCAGTATCTTCCCACACAATTCCAGCAACAGCAAACACCTGTGTATCCTCCTACCCGAGTACAGCCGCAAGCACAGGTATACACTCCCATACAGCATCAACAAAAGGGACAATGGAGAAGAGAGCAACGATCAAGAGGAAGAAGGGATGATGGCTGCTTCATATGTGGAGATTGTAGACATTTGGCCAGAGATTGCCCCACTCAGCGATATCCACAACAATGAGGACGCTCAGAGGGCCAGACCACCAGCTAATGAATCTTCAGCCCAGAAGGGTATTTTGAAATCCAGCTATATAGAGCCACATCTGTCACCACAGGAGGGAGAGGTTGAATGTTATTTAAAAATAGTGAGTAGCATATTGCATTTACATATAAAGCATCCACAGATTAGAAGATTAAAACATAGTAGAACATTTAGCAGACTATTTTTGTAATTATGAGAAGGAAAATACATTACAAGTGATGTTGTTCCCCCACACAGAAAACTATTGTGTCCACACAGCTAGCGAGGTCGAGATGATGGGTTTTCACCCAAAAGATGAAGACGAAAACCTAGTACTCGCCCAAGACGGAGGGTCCTTACCAAGTCCTCCTGTTTACAAAGAAATATTATTTTGTCATGATATGTTTGTTCAGCAGTGTCAGCCAAGCCTCTAATCCTAGAGCTATTGAGACGCATTAGCAACACCAAGGGTGTTGTTTTTCGCAGCAACAATGATACATAATACCATGACAGAAGCCAATGTTGAACTAACAACAAGTAAACAGTTTTTTGTACTAATGCCAGATTTTTTGTGAATATGCATTTATACCATCGGAAAACGTTACATCACACACAACATCTGTGTACGCCTTGTGGGTACACGGAGAATTTATATTTACACCATGCAAGGTTATGGGTTTTCCATGTCCTATTTATAATAGGGCAGCGTTTCTCAAAGTGTGGGGCGCGCCCCACTGGTGGGGCGCAGAGATGTTTTTTGTTTTTTTTTCACATTAGTGGAATATCAAAACAACGTCCCGCCCGGGGTGCAACACACATCAATGAAAGCGACCCTCTACCACACAAAACAACACCTGTAAATAACCCAATTTGTGTTCTTTGAAATTGAAAAGGATATTGCATTGTGTTTGTTACTTTCGTTGCAGTTGTATGTCTTAAAGGGGAAAGGAAACACCATTACAGCTATAATATTCCGGTAGTTTATTCATTTTACAATGGATATTGATCGTAATATTTATTGTATATGATATTACTTGCCAAAATAAAATTAATTATCTGCCGGCCGGGTGGGGAATTCCGGGACCAGGCCGCTGCCATTAGGGGAGTCCCAAATGGTGACGTCACTGTGTGGGTCCTCGCTCCGGGTATCCATACCGGAAGTCAACACAACGTGGCAGATATGGCAGCGATGGAGGAATTTTGCAATGAGATCGACGTTTTGAACGATGCTACGGGCTCCGTAGCGTCCTGCTAGCTTAGCCGCTAGCTTAGCCGCTAGCTTAGCGATAAATACACACAGCGTTGTATTCTCCTCCCCCTGTCGGCCCTAAAAGTTTCAGAGGGCGGATACCTGAGCTCCATAGCGTCCCGCTAATGTGAAACACACACACACAGCGTTAGCGGGACATTCTCCTCCCCCTGTCGGCCCTAAAAGCTTCAGAGGGCGGATAGCTGGGCTCCGTAGCGTACCACTAGCTTAGCCGCTAGCTAAAGGTAAACATAGATGGGTACATAGAATATGAATAAATCGTCACCGATGTAGAAGATATATTTTTTTATTCACTTTGAACTCGGCCAAATGGAGTTTAATGCTTTGGGATTTAAGTTAGGCCACATAGTAAGTGCATAGTTAGTGCTAACCCATGCTTTGTGCAGCTTCTCATCCTTTAGTGGCAGCCTATGGAAATGTACTTCTTCCTTCTTTGTATAAAAACCATTTGTGCAGCCTGGGGCAATACAATACGCTCCTGACGACGACCGTTTTCTTTTGTTGGAAACCACTGGTGCATTGCACGCCATGTTGTTTGCAGCTGTATTGAGCTTTGGCCCAGGAAGCCGTACCCACACAGTGACGTCACTTGGAAAGTCCCGGATCGATGGAAGCGCCCAAGGTCATTAGGCGCGTATTTCAAAAAATTAATTTGCGTATCTCGATCGTTTACATTGGAAATAGACTAGATAAATACATTTCCTAATGGGAATATTGTCGCATGGAAAGCAGTTTGAAAAGTGTTTCCATTTCCCTTTAAGTGTAATTTGGCATGCTTTTATTTTGAAGGCGAGTTTACGCTGTTGACATTTGTTGTTGCTATGGAAACAAGAAACGTTTCACAGCGGGCGGAACTTGTCATAAAGTCCGCGATAATAAAGCTCACCCATGTAGAGGGAAGATATGATTGGTCAATTGTACTGTCATTTGACATTTCTCTCTCGTTCAGTTACTATAGCTGGCCCTCTGTGAATTCATAGCTGGACGTCCAATCAGCTCCTGTCTTCACAGTACTTCAAACAGAAACTGAATAGGCAGATTCAAAGGATTTATTTCTTTGGAAATGTTATTTTAAATACAATTAAATCAAGTTATTATTGGTAAAACTAATGACAAATATTACTAAAAACATATTTTTAAAAAATATATAAAGAAAAATATAATTTGTTTTAATGTTTTTAAATATTATTTTGCAGAGACAGGCTCGCCACTGGTAAAAATGTCTCATACACACATGTGAAACGCTCTCACAGACACACACAACAGCGTTGCAGTCGGGAAGAAAAGCAATGTGGAGAGAGAGAGAGAGAGAGAGCGAGAGAGCAAGAGAGAGAGCACACCTTTATCTATTTAATAAAGTTGTAAAAAATAAAGTAAGAAATCATTCCAATGTGTACTATAGGACAGTAAAACGTTTAAAAGGGGAGGGATTAGTCAAATATGCTTAAATAAAAAGAAAGAATGCTAACTAGGTAACATAAGATAAGAATAAACAAGTTTAAATGATTTGTTGTTGGTTGTGATCATATTCTAAAGATGTTTGGATTATTGAAAAGTATACAGCTCCCTTTCATCTGAGTGTTGAGAGCTGTATCCATAAATTCATGTTGGGCTCAAAGTAGGGGCTGCTCGATTATGGCAAAAATCATAATCTCGATTATTTGGGTCAATAATTGATATCACGATTATTAAAAACGATTAACCATTTACTTTGAAAACATCAATTTATTGAAGAAAATAATTTGAAAAGTATGTTTTTAACAGTTGATTACCCTGAACTTTAAGTATAATTCAACTGAAAAACCTATTTTTAAAAAATAAAATCGTTTTATTTCGATTATGTTGTTTTCATAATCGTTGCGAGCCAAAATCGTAATTGCGATTAAAATACGATTAATTGAGCAGCCCTAGCTCAAAGTGCACTGGATTGATGCATTTAACTTCAACATTTAAAAAAAATCTTCCTGGGGGTGCATGCCCCCGGACCCTAGAGGATGTGACGTCCACCACCAAATAAAGCAGATTAAAATAATTAAATTGCATACATTTTATTTGAGTAAACACTGAAAACGGGTCCCACAGACCCAAACAGCACACAAAGGTTAAAGGTAGCATATAATAATGTTAAAATGTGCTAAATATATACACTGCAAAAAAACTAAAAAGAGGAGTAATAGTAGCTCACGACTTGTTTTATTTTTTGAAAGTAGCTCTCATCCTAAAAAAGGTTGGAGACCCCTGTTATAGAACAATACATTTGACCATTTTAAGCTTGGCCTACCATTTTATTGGAGCGATGAGGAACAGGTGGGGCTTGAAAAAGCCCACCTGTTCAAAGTGGGGAATGAGAGAAAAAGTTTGAGAACCACTGTAATAGGGTAATCATTGCAATATTAATTGAACATTTTATGCTCAAAGGAGGGAATGTCATGATTAATCAGATAATTGATTTCAGCGACGTTGTAGTTAATAAATAATAACATGTAGTTAACAATAGGTCTCATAACGACAAAAGGTATGCCGAAGCTTGGACCTCCTCCAAGGAGGGAGTGGTCCAGTTCTAGATATTAGACGAATAGAAGTGATGAATATGTCAGAACTCTGAGTAATATTTTCAAAGTTTTGTCTACACAGGCCAGGAAAGCTACAGAGATACCAGACGAGACACCAGAAGAGACTCCTGTTCGGCCAGGTGATTGGGTGAGGACCGTGAGAAGTTGTAACGAACTTCACACACGCTCCGGTTTAAAGGTAAAGACAAAGGAGCAAATTGACACCACCTCACACATTGTCACCCTTCACTGGCAACTTACAGAACATTATTGGAAGTTAGGACTGATTTAGCAGAGCTGGAACAAAACAATAAATAGAAATAAGATTAAGATAGAAACAGCTCAAAAGACGAATTGTCCTTAGATTTTTATGGATTGTACACTAAAGTGAATACCTATTTTTGCTTTACATCTGAAAAAGAGTCCAACATTTTGTTTCTATTTTTATATAAGTTATTTTTGTACCCATCATTTAAATTCTGTAACTGACACAACCATGGATAAAATAGAGATTATGTCAAAAACAAAGCCAAACCAATAATGTCATACTGATATTCTGTACAAACTGTGAAGTCCACTGAGACCAATGTAACATTTGTGATATTGTGCTATATAAATAAACATTGATTGATTGATTGAATTGTGGGGTCCCCTAGGGATAAGAGTCAGAATAGCATTGTTGATTGTGCTCATTACACTTGGCACCTTTCTGGTTGGATGAGGAGTACAATATCAAGTAAGACATGGATCCATTAGTCCACTCATAGATAATGCCCACATCACTAACAAAACTCCAGCTGTGTTTCAGAGACTTTCACTTATCCCCAGAGCCAAAAGATCGGCTGAGCAACAAGAGGAGGATTTAGAAATACTCGTTCCCAAAGGTGAGCCGGTTACAATCAAGATGATTCACCCCCCGTATGCAGTTCTTGTATCAAATGATGAGATGGGTTTAAGTGATCGGGATATGTAAGTGATGGGGATTTACAGATTCTCCAAATACACTGGATCCATGTTTTAGTCTATGCCAGAAACACCCCTGTTAAGACTATGGACAACCGACCGGTGACCTGTCTGAGCACAATTATTGAAAAATGATTACAGTAGAAACAGGCTACTAACCCACAAGTACAACTGTACGTACAAACTCTATGAACAAAATTCTCCAGCAGATAGTGGCGACATTGCAGATATATCCAGTCACAAAAGTTACGAATGTTCTAAATAACAGTGAGATTTAAAATGATGGAGAAAATATGGGGACGTTATTTTATAGTGTGTGAAATATGTGGTGCTTGAAACATGTAGGTATTTCAATTTATAGAAGAAAATGGTTTCCAGAAATAGTTATTTGGAGTAAACATGTTACAGTGGGTGAAAGCAATGTTTAGGGATATGGTCAAATTATTAGTAGACATTAAATGTGTTTAAGATGGCATTTTCACATCTAAGACAGATAGTATGATTAGAAAATAGAGTGGAAAAGATTGGATTTATTTTACCTCAGTGTGTTAGAATTTTCTATAGGTACTGCGTCCCGAGATCTCTCTCTCTCTCTCTGCCTGTCAGACCGCTATGACCCCTATCTTCCAAGCAGACAAATACCTCACCACAGGAGACTCCTCCTTCTCCATCGAACCACCAGGGAAGCATGGAGAGATGCAAGGAAACCACGAGAAGCAGGGAAATTAGTTTTAAGAGCAATGGGATGTCCTTTCCTCCGGAGCGTCACGTGAAGCAACGTCCGTTTGTGATGACACCGCACAGCTGATCGTCTGACAGCAGCTCTGTCACTGTTGTTTTAAATAAAAAAAATGTAATTTCTAATTTTTTATAAAATAAGAACTCATTCTCAAAAAAGATAAACGCCATTCTTAAAATGTATAAACGAAAAAAGCGATCATGAAAATGTTTCCAATAAATGAATAAAACATTTTTTTACCACTTTGTTGTTCAGATATATCACATATTTGTAACTAAATGATACATTAATTGAAACAAAACACAGTATAAACTGAGTTGTGAGTGACTCTCGTGAGTTTCATGTATTTTGTTCACACAGCGATACACAAAAAGGGGGCAGGGCCAGTGGCTGAGGATTTCACCGAAGGATGGTCTGGTGGTTCCTCGGTTATCGCTCCTCCATTTTCGCTCCTCGATCCTCGCTCCTCGGTCCTCCGGCACAAATAAGGCCACTGGGACGCTACTCAAGATGGCGCAGACAAATCAAATTCCGGTGAGACCGAGACCGAGGAGCGAGGAAATGAAAAAGAGAAGTGAAACGCACCCTGACTTGGCGTTTGTGAGAAAATCAGATGCAGATGCGCTGCGAGTGAAATTAGACTCTGTTGCTCCTTTGAAAAAGAAGAAAATAAAACAACATAGATTAACTCCATGGCATAATGCCGAAACCCGCAAAATAAAGCAAAAGTCGAGACAACTTGAAAGGATATGGCGTTCCACTAAACTTGAAGAATCTCGTTTAATTTGGCATATTACTCTCAATGAATATAAGAAAGCACTGCGTAAAGCGAGAGCAGCCTACTACTCTTCATTAATAGATGAGAATAAGAATAATGTAAGATTTCTTTTCAGCACTGTAGCCAGGCTGACAGAGAGCCACAGCTCCATTGAGCCTTCTATTCCAATAGCACTCAGTAGTAATGATTTTATGTGCTTTTTTAACGATAAAATTGTTACTCTTAGAAACAAAATTAATGACCTCTTGCCTTTGACCAGTATAGTGTTATCAACAGCTCCCAGAAATGTAAGTTCTAATATTACACTAGATAGTAAACTAGAATCCTTTTCAGCCATAAACCTTGAACAATTAAATTCAATGATTCTCTCTTCTAAACCATCAACGTGTATCTTAGACCCAATTCCAACTAAGCTGTTGAAGGAAGTTTTTCCATTCATTAGCACTTCTTTATTAAATATTATGAATATGTCTTTCTTATCAGGCTATGTTCCACACTCATTCAAAGTAGCAGTGATAAAACCTCTTCTTAAAAAGCACAACCTCGATCCAGAGGTTTTAGCAAACTATAGACCGTTTTTTTAATCTTCCGTTCCTCTCAAAAATTCTTGAGAAAGCAGTCGCAAAACAGTTGTGTGATTACTTAAAAAACAATGATTTCTTTGAAGATTTTCAGTCTGGCTTTAGAACACATCATAGCACAGAGACAGCTCTGGTTAAAGTCACAAATGACCTTCTAATAGCCTCAGACAAGGGACTTGTCTCTATTCTTGTTTTGCTCGATCTCAGTGCTGCATTTGATACTATCGACCATGATATCCTATTGCAAAGACTAGAGCACTTAGTTGGCATACAGGGAACTGCCTTAGACTGGTTTAGGTCCTATCTATCTGAACGCTCTCAGTTTGTACATGTCAACGATGAATCTTCCACGCAAACCAAAGTTAGCCATGGAGTGCCACAGGGCTCAGTGCTCGGACCTATTTTGTTCACATTATATAGTTGCAAGAAAAAGTGAACCCTTGGGAATTACCTGGATTTCTGCATAAGTTGGTCATAAAATGTGTTCTGATCTTCATCTAAGTCACAACCATAGGCAAGTTTATTTATATAGCACCTTTCAGCACCAGGCAATTCAAGGTGCTTTACAAAAATGAAAGACATTCAGAAAAAGGCATTTAAAAACAGTAAAAGATAATAAAGGAAACATTAAAAGAAAAACAAAAAATGAAAGACATTAAGAAAATGGCATTCAAAATCAGTCATTAAAAAAAAGAAATGCTAATAAACATTAAAAGATAAAAGTTACAGTGCAGTCTAAGATATGAATAATTCAATTCTTTAGGTTCTTGATTTTTAATTTACTCAAAGAACCTCCCTTTGGAAATCCGAACATTTCCGTCCAGATTTTTAATTTAGACAGACTGTTTTCACCATGTTTTGCTCGCATGACATCCACAATCGGACCCTCAGGAGGGTGTACTAGCCCCCTACTCTGCTTTGCGTTCCATAACAAAGTCTTTAAGTGTTACCTGAACACCCCGTGTTACCAAAACACTATTTTTCACCCGTCGGTGATGTGATACTTGTTCCTCAGTACAAATCACCCAAAAACTGATCGTAACCCTGTCTACGACGGATATCCCAAATATCCTACTTTCGAGCAGTCCCTCTCATAAATGTCATGGAGTTTAATTACTTTTAACTTTAAACAATTTAGACACTGTACATCTCACCGGGCATTGAAAGCCTTCTTTCCTTCACATTCATCTTCAACCTTAATATTTTCTTAAATCCACGAGGCCAACTGCCTTCTTTCACGGCACTCTGCTTCATCCTCCCAGTATTTTAAACACTTTCTGTGAGTGTCCAGCTTTTCTAAGTCTTTTACTTTAATTGTATTTTTACCCTTCATTCCATCCTCATATTCTTGTAATTTATTCTTTAGGTTCTTGATTTTTAATTTACCATAGACAAACACAGTCTGCTTAAACTAATACCACACAAGCAATTATATGTTTTCATGTTTTTATTGAACACACCATGGTGGAAAAAGTATGTGAACCCCTAGGCTAAAGACTTCTTCAAGAGCTAATTGGAGTCAGGAGTCAGCCAACCTGAAGTCCAATCAATGAGACGGGATTGGAGGTGTTGGTTAAAGCTGCCCTGCCCTATAAAAAATACACACCAGTTTTTAATTTGCTATTCTTAAGAAGCATTGCCAGATGTGAACCATGCCTCGCACAAAAGAGCTCTCAGAAGACCTACGATTAAGAATTGTTGACTTGCATAAAGCTGGAAAGGGTTACAAAAGTATCTCTGAAAGCCTTGATGTTCATCAGTCCACGGTAAGACAAATTGTCTATAAATGGAGAAAGTTCAGCGCTGTTGCTACTCTCCCTAGGAGTGGCCGTCCTGTAAAGATGACTGCAAGAGCACAGCGCAGAATGCTCAATGAGGTGAAGAAGAATCCTAGAGTGTCAGCTAGAGACTTAAAGAAATCTCTGGCACATGCTAACATCTCTGTTGACGAATCTACGATACGTAAAACACTGAACAAGAATGGAGTTCATGGGAGGACACTTTAGGGAGGATATTATAAGGAATCATTCTGTACATTTTCATTGTTATGCGGATGATACTCAACTATATTTATCAATCAAGCCTGATGAAATTAATCATCTAAATAAAATTCAAGACTGCCTCAAGGACTTAAAAACGTGGATGACCTTAAACTTTTTGATGTTAAACACGACCAAAACTGAGGTTGTTGTACTGGGCCCGAAGAATCTACGAAAAAAACTATCTAAAGATATACTAACTATGGATGGCATTAATTTGGCCTCCAGTGAGACTGTAAGGAATCTTGGTGTTATATTTGATCAGGATTTATCCTTTAACGCCCACATAAAATCAATTTCAAGAACCGCCTACTTCCATCTACATAACATTGCAAAAATCAGGCATATCTTGCCTCAAAACGATGCAGAGAAACTAGTCCATGCATTTGTTACTTCAAGGCTGGATTATTGTAACTCCTTATTATCAGGGTGTACCAACTCCAAGAAGTCAGTCAAGTCGCTTCAGCTGATTCAAAATGCTGCAGCTCATGTACTAACCAGAGTTAGGAAAAGGGACCACATTACTCCTGTTATGGCTGCCTTACACTGGCTCCCTATAGAACACAGGATAGAATTTAAAATTCTTCTTCTCACCTACAAAGCCCTTAATGGGCAGGCGCCATATTACCTTAAAGAACTCATTATACCCTACTGTCCTACTAGGGCATTGCGTTCCAAGAATGTAGGGTTGTTGGTTGTTCCTAGAGTCTCTAAAAGTACAATGGGAGCCAGAGCCTTTTCTTATCAAGGTCCACATTTGTGGAATCAGCTTCCAGTTTGTGTTCGGGCGGCAGACACCCTATCCGTTTTTAAGAGTGCGCTTAAGACCTTCCTTTTTGATAAAGCTTATAGTTAGGGCTGATTAGATTCAGCCCCTAGTTTTGCTGATATAGGCTTAGTTTGTCGGAGGACATCTTACTTCTTCCTTCTCTCTGTCTATACCTGTGTACTCTCATGTTCCGATTAACCCAGCTTCCCCAAATTTCTTTCTTTTTGGTGTCTATATACGCCGGGATCCGGAGACATGGATGATCCTGCGGTCCTGTGTCCTGGATCGCGAGCCCTGGATCTTGAGTCGTGGCTGTGGTCCTGGATCATAGGTCCTGGATGGATATCCTCGTGGATTCATCTTCCTATTATACACACATGCATTTCCAAACATTTGGACTACCTATGTTGCAAATGTATTATTTTTTAATTTACACACGGCATCTATTGCACGTCTGTCCGTCCTGGGAGAGGGATCCCTCCTCTGTTGCTCTCCCTGAGGTTTCTCCCATGTTCCCCTTTAAACTGTGGGTTTTCTCCGGAAGTGTTTCCTTGTACGATGTGAGGGTCTAAGGACAGAGGGTGTCGTATAGTCATACTGATATTCTGTACAAACTGTGAAGTCCACTGAGAAAATGTAACATTTGTGATATTGGGCTATATAAATAAACATTGATTGATTGACGTCATGACGCTGCAGCGGCAGCACCAGTCGGGCTCTGAGCGGTGGAAACAAGTGGTGCTACAGAGAAAACCCAGTTGAGCACCAGAAAAGCACAAGAACGGTTATTGAACCCGAACCAGTTTGGTGGAAAAGGGGCATTGGACATCTTCCACAAGAACACGGTGCTCAATCAGTGTCAAAGTATTTAAAACGTTGTCGTCCGTGTCTATATCTCTAAGAGGACTTATCCGCCCGAGTACTTCGAAAAAAGTGTTGATCAATTTGATCTGCTAAGGATAGTGTTAGAAATTAAAATCATGTTGATATGGCCTAATTTGAATTAAATACACTATTTAATTTAAATCAGTTGTATTCTGAAAAACCGGAAGTTCACTAACTATTAACTTAATACTTTTATTCTGAAAATTATTCACTTCCGGTTAGCATTAGCATGTAGCGAAATGCTGCATTTTCAAACCGTGAATCAAAGGTGAAATGACATGTGATGTTTTTCACTGAGCACACTGGGTTTAGCACTCATTTATTACCGCTGAATAACGTTTATTAGGGAATGTTTAAATAACCACAGACACCAGAATGATATAATTTAACAACAGAAAAAGACAGGAATTGCATTGGACCCGCCCCCCCGACGACGCCGGCCAATAGGAGAAGACCTCAGATGACAACAGGAAGAGCAAGCCAATAATCGACCTCTTCTACCTGCTGACCGGTCTGATGAGGAGAGCGCCTCCACTCGCACATTTCATTTTGTACACCATCGCATCTTTTGTGTAATTAAATGCTGTTAACTTTTATAAGCTTCCCTTGACTCTTTTCAGTCTCTCCTGCCTTCAGGGTTCTAGAATACACTAACATTTGGCGTCCCTGAGTGGACCCTGAAGCGGGATAGAGCTGGAAGAAAGGGGAAGGCTGCAAGCTAACTAGCATCACACTAGGCTGCAGAAAATGAGTTTTTACGAAACGAAAGGTGAGACAGTTACCTGTTTAATTCCGTGGTGATTGCGAGTGGTGTGGAGATTGTATATAGTGTTTCTATTAGTCTCTGTTGTATCTTCGGCGCCGCCCGATTAATGTGAATATTACATTGTATTAAGACCTTCTGGGGAGGCACTAGATTTGATCTGGGATAGGACTGGGTCCACATTGTGTTAAATACCTCTGGGTAGGTACCAGACCTGATCTGTTTTACACTGGACTGGGTCCATTCATGTTGGTCTATATGTTTGATGTGTTAAACCTGCGTAGTCTGGTTTAATAAAGTATATTGTGTGGAGTTTTTAAGCCGAAAAGTATATTTTTGTGTGATGTTCTAAGCCGAAACGATTGTGTACAAGATTGGTATGAGATCAGCTTTTAAGGTCAGCATCTATAGAATTTAGAGCTAAGATAAATGAAGATTGTGTTGTTTTGTATTGTCAAGCAGTGTGGTTATTTATCTGCAGATGTTGAGTGTTCCCATTGTTCCCCTTCCCCCAGTTGGGTTAATGCTATACTGCTAAGCTAATTAGCTAGCCAGTTAGCATTACTAGATGGTGAAATAGTTTGAGTAAAGATACAACCGGTAACTACTGATTAAATACACAGGGATGGTGTAGATGAACGTTGAGAGTAGATTGAGTTGTTTTGTTTTTCATGCTTTTCAAAGAAAGTAATTTGAACTTTATATTTTGAGGAAATAAACAGGAAGTAGGTTTATGAACCGGAAGTACTAGTTGATACATTTGAGAGGAGTTACAAATAAAACAGCTCCCCTAGCGGACATAATAAGTGTTACAGTTAATACATTCTTCACCACACAGATAAAGATTACATGTGGTTTCTTTGAATTGAAGTATTGTATGACATTTGCATAATTTCATAAACTTGACTATACACTGTGCACGGTTTATTTGGATTTCCACCATATTCCTATTTTCATATTACAAAGTCAAAACCATACACTGTTCATTTTTATTTATTCAGATTTTTAAAATTTGCATAGTTTCAACATTTTAATTTAATTTGTCTAATTTTGATTTTCCAATCTCAGTTTTACAACATTTAAATTTATTTTTGACATAGGATAACTTTATAAAGAATACAAAGGTACTATTCAGAGGATTAGTAATTCATTTTTGATAACTTAATAATATTATCCGTGTACTTAAGAAACATGTCGCCAGAAGACACCAAGTTAAGAGCACTCGCAGTGCCAGGCACAACTGCAGATATCAAGGAGAGATTAAACATCAGATCAAATGCTTTAACGATTCCAAGTCGTAGACAGAAGACATGGAACCAAATAGAGGAACTGTTCAAGCAGTGGCAAACGAGAGGATTGATTCCAGCAGATGATCAACCTGGACCAACGGAAGCCCATAGAAAAGCTGTAGTTGAACATGAGAATGCTGAATACCTACAACAGGAAAAAGCATGGATCAAAGCCGGACAACCCCCTCGGTATGGACCTGCTAAAAGCGCTATGAAAAAAGCTGAAAAAAGAAAAGTTAGGGTTACATGTCTGTTAATCCATCTGACATCTATCGCAGAAGATCTGCCAGTAAATGAAGACACAGCAGAAATGACAAAAGAGGCTCCACTTATCCAAACTCCAAAGCAGTGTCCAAGCCTGACCGAAGTGTCTCCTCCAGACATATCAGAGAACAACCCTTCTCACCAAGTTTCGATTCAAGCCCCAAATGAGAAAGAATTGGCGTATGAGGTAAAAATCCTATCCAATGTCAACCAGCTGATGGAAGCAGAACTTGGCAGAAGAGAGGAAGCACTCAGCAGAAGAATGGAAGCAGAACTTCGCAGAAGAGAGGAAGCACTCGGCAGAAGAATAGAGGAACTCGACAGAAGAATCGAAGAACTCAACAGAAGAATGGAGGAGAGACGAAAGGCAGATGAAGCCCATAATGACATTATTGAAGAAAGACGGAAGGCAGTTGAAGCCCATAATGACATTATTGCAGAAAGACAAAGCGAGGAAGATAAATACCAACAACTTCTGGCGGAAAGACGAGAAGAAGATGTAAGATTCCAGGACATGATGGCAGATAGACAAAGGAGAGAACAAGAAGAACGAAGAACTCAAAGAACACGCGGAACAAACTACTCTCCTGACTATTCCAAAGGACGGGGAGATGAAGATGACGACGGCGGTACACAGTCTGAAACCAGTAGACACTCCCCATACCATGAACAGTCACAGTAACAATGCAGATTTGCATCTCCACCTGAGAATAATAGTAGCGACGAAAACGAGCAACATTACCCTGGGACATGCCCCAAAACTAGAAGAACCAAGACAACTAAAAGAACCAAGACCGGTGCACATACCTCCATGCCATTGATAGCGGCTGGAAGAGGAGGATTTCATTACCAATCATGGACTCACAGGGACATGGAAGCATTAGTGTCAAAGCTACCTCCACTCACGAAAGGAGGTCAGAAGTGGGTGAATGATCTGGAGAAGTACACTGTCCAAGACCACCTGTGCTTGGGAGACATGAGAGCCCTGCTTGGACGGATAGAAGGAAGACTTGAAGTGAGAGCAATAGATTCCGAGGCCAATTGCACAAATGACCCAGATGACACTCCATTCAACTACATCAGGTCGAATTATTGGGCTGCTATTCGTCACATCTACCCGACAACACGCAGTTTACATGCCCTCAACAGCCTGAGAAAAGAACCGGGGGAAGACATGCATGCCTTCTTGAAGAGATGTGAAGGAGTGTGGGAGGACTACACTGGAGAACGGCATGACGTTTCTCTGGCTGTTGTAATGTTGTGGAAGAACGCTGTCATTAAAGCCCTTCCCCGATCAGTGCAGGCAGGCCTGGGAGATGTGGTGGGATTGGAAGCTAAACTCCCAGAAGAATGGATACTACATCTCATTCACCACGATATGAAATACCAGGCAACAAAGAGGGAAAATGATGAATAAATTAAAACACTAAAACTAAGACTTTTGAAGATACAAGTAGCTGAGAAAGATGCCAAAGCTAATAAAAACAAGAAATCGACAAAGCAGATGGCCATACTAACAGTTCAACAAAGCGGAGGAGGAAGTGTATGTCCACAAAACCAGGTTCAGCAGACACCTGTGTATCTTCCTACGCAAGTACAGCCACAAGCACCACAGTATCTTCAACAGCAAACACCTGTGCATCTTCCTACGCAAGTACAGCCACAAGCACCACAGTATCTTCAACAGCAAATACCTGTGTATCTTCCTACCCAAGTACAGCCGCAAGCACAGGTATACACTCCCATACAGCATCAACAAAAGAGACAATGGAGAGGAAAGCAACGATCAAGAGGAAGAAGGGATGATGGCTGCTTCATATGTGGAGATTGTAGACATCTGGCCAGAGATTGCCCCACTCAGCAATATCCACCACAAGGTAGCACCTCACAATACAGAGGAGAACCAGTGTTAGATATTAGAAATATTGAGGCTGAAGCATATGCCAGGGCCATGACGAATATTTCTGTTGGATCAGGTGATTGGGTAAATGTAAAAATCCACAAGATGAACTTGTTGCAACCTGTATGGAGTGGACCATGGGAAGTTGTAGAACGCACTGCAGATGCGCTCCGGATCAAAGTTAAAAAAGGAACATGTTGGCACCCACTTACACATTGTGTAGCCGTACCGCCATCTTTCCTGAATTGGCACGGCAGTTAGAGCTGATTTTGGAAAACTGGTACAAAACAATAAGGAATTGAACATTTTTTACAACGACAGCACCAGGAGATGAGTAAACTCAAGAATCCGTAGAGTGGAAATACATTGAGGAAAAACACATTTTTACACTCAAACTGTTTGCACATCATAGACAATGAATTGAGACAATATAAATAAATGTTCAGCAAAAGTAATAAGTATAATGGAAAGTAGACATAGGCCTACACTTGAGTCAAACTTCATTGCTGTGATCTGATTGGTGTGCTCTGCAGGTTTACTATTGTTCAAAGTAACGGTGGGATTTAAAATATTGTAGAAAATATGGAGATGTTCTTTCGTAGTGTGTGGGATATGTGATGCTTGAAACATGTAGGTATTTCAATTATATGAAAGAGTTATGTTGGGTAAATATGTAACAATGGATGAAACCATTTTTAGAGTGAGTTTTTGTAATATCATTAGTAGACATTAATTGTGTTGTTTAGATGGCATTTAACAACTAAGACAGATAGTATGATTAGAAAAAGACAGAGTGGAAAGGGTTGGATTTATTTAACCTCAGTGTGCTAGACTTCTTATAGGTAATGCGTCCCGAGACCTGGACTCCCCCTCTGAGTCAGAAAGGCTACGATCCCGACCCTCCAAGCGGACAAAAGACCTAACCCAACAGGAGACTCCTCCTTCTCCATCGAACAGACAGAGAACCAGAGCTGAAACAACAATTACAACAACAACAACAACAACAACAACAACAAGACTGCATCCAGAACTGCAGCCAGAACTATCTCCACCTGTGGCATCCAGAACCAAACAGCTTGCTGACAGGCAGAGATCTACTCTCATCAGTCCCTCAGACGGGGCATGAAGTTCCAAGCTGAGCCACAAGAATTGGCAAGAGCAAGGTTCTGGGACATGAGAGCAGAATCCGCCCTCCATAAAAACAGCAATGGGACTGTAAAGGAGGAGATGAAATGCAAAGCAGTGCAACAACAGTGACATGATGGGGGCTGCAGATGTAACTGGGCCAAAGGCTGCCTAAAGAGTTACAGCGGAGGGATTCAACAGCTGATGGACTGAAGAGAAGACAGAATCAGAGGAGTTGGCATGGTCGATTAGAAGCGAGGAGGCCGGGGTCACGGCTTGAGACAACCAGGGGAGGAGAAAAGGAAAACGGGAATGAGTGAGTTTACACATAAACACACTTATTCACAAAAAGCACATTTAAAGAACTTGAATTGACTTCATAAATACGTAAAGACAGAAAGATGTATTAACCATGAATTAATCAATTGGTAAATTAAAAATAGCAGTAAAGAGGAAACTATTAAAGTAAA
This sequence comes from Harpagifer antarcticus, assembly GCA_902827135.1. NCBI lineage: Eukaryota > Metazoa > Chordata > Actinopteri > Perciformes > Harpagiferidae > Harpagifer > Harpagifer antarcticus. The sequence goes on along the minus strand of CADEHL010000110.1, from coordinate 2,251,936 downwards.
ATGAGAAAATCATCCTAAAACACACTGAGGGATAAAGGGGGAGACATGATGGAAATATTCACTACACATTAAGCTGTGGGTGTTTTGGACTTAGGAGTACAGAGTAGAACCAAATTCTTCAATCTTTTCATCATGTTAACAAAATATTCTTTAAGAGATTTGTATTCACGTGTGAATAAAGTAGTGATCTTATTTGTTACAATATTGATCACCATTAAAGGGATAGTTTTAGGAACCACTCTATAAGACAAATCTTTATTTGAATGGATAATGTTAAAGGGAGAGCTAGTGCCAAGCCAGAAATAGTATTCCAATTTAAAGTATTGATTTCACCATTGTGGCATAGTTATTACCATAGGAGGGCTTTAAGATGGAGATATGAAATGACTTCTGTTTTTAAATCCTTGATAAAGGAGGGAGTAATTGTTGCATGTTCGGACACCCAAGGTTCCACACACTGCTAAAGAGTTTAACATTGTTTTTTAGGTAGACCAGAATTGAAGATGAGCTGTGAAATGCATAGCAGAGCTACACGGATCGTAGTAATGTTTTCACTCAAGATAATAGTTATGTACACAAGTTTCTGAAATAGATCTATTAGACATTTTAATACTAATTAGGTGTAAATGAATTGCAGTAGTAGTACTCTAAGGAAGTGAGTTTTGTACCAAGTTTCAGGAAAGGTGGGAGGCAGAAGTTCCGATGAAAAGTTAGAACCATCTTGAAAATCATAGTTGAAATCGTGAATGAATATGGAATGGCGCTCCACATATGACATATTTTTGTAGATAAAGTGTACGCGCCTATGCTGAAATACCTCTGAAAAGACTCTGCAGAGCACGACATGGCCAAAAGACCGAGACCAAATGACCTTTGACCCTGAATGACAGTGTGACAAAAGCACTGTCCATGACTGACTCTGGGGTGTACCTGACCAAACCTGATGTGACAACCAGACAGTGTGAGTGTGAATGAAGGCCGGCATGTGATCAGTGTAACTGCATGATTTAAAACAATAACTAACCAAGCATGTTTTTGGACTAACATATTATTACCCGTTTCTAATCTACTTGATGATATTTTACTCTCACAGGAGTTGGCGCTTTGCAAATGTCAAACTAAAATCTGAAGATTCTGTTTCTTTTGGGCCATGAAGGACGGAGAGAAACACTTCTTTTCACTGAAGTGTTTACTGTGTAAATAATGTTCGTTATGTCCCTAACCAATATTTACCTGACAGTTTTTTTTCCCTCCCTCCCATTACAGGGTTTTATTACACATGAGTTAATGTGTAAAAAGGGGGGAGTGTGTATAATGTATAATGTCAACATGGCTGTCAAATTCACAATTTAAATTTTTCTTTTAAGGATTGACAGAAACCTTCCGCCCCAACCCAGATGTTCAAACTGAGCATTGATTGATAGTTTTATAATTAACCTGCTCCATATCTGGGGATAAGATACTGTTTGATGAATGTTGACATGTTTCTAAATATTGATTGAGTTATAACAGGTAACACAGATGCAGAAGCAGTGGCCAAGGGGCTACTGTGAGAGATGTAATTACCGAAGAAGTTGACCTGTGATAATGAAACAATTTTGTAATATTTTAACAGACATTAGAGTAACTGAGGTTTGAAATGTAGAAAGAACATATTACAGTTAAGTTAAGCTAAAACATAGTAATGTAATGAGACCGAATTTAATTTAGACAACATCTTGTAACTAGCCTGTTAAAGAATTAGAAGTAAAAGCCATAGACTTTATTGTTTAGTTCATTATGGGGATATACATTTAATTTAAATTCATAACAGAAAGACATTTGATGACAGTATGTTGGAATTCTGTATTCATTTTTCAGCTTGATAACAGACAGGTAGAAGCCGTATTGCCAGGTGAATCGATGGGATTTCTGCACACAATCCAAGCAGAGAATGACGTACCTTACAGGACAGATACACTCAGGAAATCATTCACTTTGACAGCATCATGACTTTAGTTGTTTTTGAATCCATAAGGAAATTGTATTACATAACGTTAGTGTGTGTCTTTACCACAAACAGGAATAGTTCATTGTTCTATTTAGATTTGAGAAAGATTACAAGGATTTTATTTAGTTCACCATGAAGATGTTTTTTGTTTGTAACATATGTCCAGTAGTAAGATTCAAATATCAGCAGGTTCTGTATTATTATTCCTCTGTCCCACAACCAACAAGAATGTGGATGGGGAGAACTATATCTACTAGAACCAGCAGAGATTCATAAATTACACCAGAGACACAGTAAAAGTAAATAAAGAGTAATATTTAGCTATTTTCCTACTTCAGTTTAATCCTTCTTATACTTTGTAAAAGAACAAGTGCCTTTACACCAGATACAGTAAGAAGATGATTTATGATGTGAAAGGAGGGAGTTAGACGTTTTCCATACCAAGCTAATTGCTGCTATTTTACGAAGTGACATTAAAGGTTTAAGCTAGAAGTTATGCACAAATGAAAAACTTCATATTTATGATGAATATGTATTCTTATTTTTTTACTTTTATGAGTTATGTACCATGCAATGTTCGGATGAAGAATTCATTGATTTCAATATTATTTACATACCTTAAAGGGTATGTAAGGAGGGATTGTTAGAAATTAAAATCAATGTTGATGTGGCCTAATTTGAATTAAATACACTATTTAATTTAAATCAACAGGAAGAGCAAGCCAAGAATCGACCTCTTCTACCTGCTGACCGGTCGGATGAGGAGAGCGCCTCCACTCGCACATTTCATTTTGTACACCATCGCATCTTTTGTGTAATTAAATGCTGTTAACTTTTATAAGCTTCCCTTGACTCTTTTCAGTCTCTCCTGCCTTCAGGGTTCTAGAATACACTAACAATAGCATGGCATCTTGGAGCCCACCGACGTCTTCCTTGTTGTCTGCCCCGCCTTATTTTCATTTAGTAGTTTACCTTATTATTATTCAGTAGTCCTTCTCCTTATTCTTCCTCTTCTTGAGTAGTGTTGTGGTGCTGTTGCTTTGGTCTGGATCTGTGAGCTAACCACGCCCCGTCCATTTGAATATAAGAAATGGAAATGTGGCATTTAGAAATAAAAGTCTTGAAATAAATAAATGTGGCATTATGAAGTAAAAGTCCCATGAAATAAATAAATGTGGCATTATGAAATAAAAGTCTCTTGAAATAAATAAATGTGGCATTATGAAGTAAAAGTCCCATGAAATAAATAAATGTGGCATTATGAAATAAAAGTCTCTTGAAATAAATAAATGTGGCATTAAATATAGGGTGCATGCGCACGCTGCGACCAGCAGGAAAAAGTTTGGTGTTCTCTTGGTGTTTTGGTTAGTGTTTGTTTTAAAGGTTTGTAATGCGCCATCGACCTATTCGATAAAGCATCTGTATGATTGAATGCTCCCTGCGCCGCTAGTCAAAATGGACATTCTTTATTCCGTGATTCTGTGGATCGTATACCTTCAACTGTTTGCATGTGATGTCAATGGGGCTGTCATCCGGGAGAGGACACAGTACACCAGAGATGTGCTGCTGTAACTGAACATGGCAAGTCTGGCTTGCGTGATAGATACCACATTACAGTTACCGGACATTATTCGGAGAAATCCAAATGAAACCTCTGGTGCAACGGGGCACCAGAGGAGGAAGCGGGGTAAACGCGGTGGCGTAAGATTACGCCTGAGAAGCAGGGTCGGCTCGAGAACAAATCGAATGGGGGGGCAATCATTTACCAAGGGGGGGCACACACTGCCGTCAACAACCAACACACAAACACCAACGCAACTTTAATTTAAAAAAACATGCTGTCAAGTCTATTGTCTTTCACACACATTGCAGGGGTGTAGTGCTATTGTATAGCGCACCTTTGACTTGTGCAGACATGCACGGTTGTGGCACGACCACCAAAACAGAAACATATGGACATAGGCCACCATATAAAAAGTGTGCAAATGTATTTAGTATCCTATCCATGTGAACATGTTTTAGGTGGGGGTAGACCTAACCGCCTCTAGGAGGGCCTGGGGGCATGCTCCCCCGGGAAGATTTTTTTTAAAATATTGAAGTTAAATGCATCAATCTGGTGCACTTTGAGAGCAACCAAGCCAGTCTCACAAAAAAACGTGTAATAACTACGTTGGTCCACAACGTAGGACGTAGTATTTCTACAAAAACGCCTCTGAAATTGTAAGATCCCTACGTTTTTTTTTCACCATTCATTCCAATGGCTGGCGTCTAAGTCACGTGATCTTCACATTTCTCCCTGCAGAAAAAAAAAACATGGCCGAACTTCGTTTTATTCTCGGTGTAAAATGCCTATTTAAAGTTACTTTGGCCATTAAAATGCGTTTTGATGTCATTTGATGCGAGAAATATGAGTGCAGTGGATGTACATGATCTTTAGTTTGCTAGTTATTACGAAGATTACTTCAGGAAATTGTGTCTATACAACGTTTTCATTGTTACCAAGGTGGTTGTTAGGGACGCTGCTATCGATATTATTTCTGTTATGTTGTGTAACTGTTTAATGGTGTTATCTTTATTGCTACCCCCTTCCCCGTCAAAGTATAGTGTTGGTCCACAGCGCAAACGTATTAGTTTAACAAAATCCGCATCTAAAATGGTGGCATAGAAACGTTATTTTCCCCTGTGCAATTCCAGTCTCACATCTCACATCACATCGTCATTAACAAATACCGGAAACAGACCGAAAACACTTTATTCCGAGTGTGCTTGTTTTTCTCTTTGAAAGTCATCACATAAGTCATCACAGCATTGTAATACACGGTTCGGCGGCATTAAATATTACATATCTGCTGTAGTTCTCTATTTATAGAGCCCTGATGAGAAGACTTCTAGACAACCATGAGGAACTGGAAACGTGACGTGGATCATAAATATATCAACAATTAAACAACATCTTACATTTCTTTTCACACAATACATCTCCTTGCAGTATCAACACTAATTCGGCTGACTTTTATATTTGATCCAATTGGTAGATAGGCTGTATTTACACCATAAACGTGCACACCTGATATAAAGGGGCACCTAGTGGTTAAAGCATGTTATTGAATTTCATTATTTTTATTATTAGATATTAATAGAATCCCTATAAAGTATGTTCATTACTCGTTATTCTCTACTAATAGTTAATTAAAGACTGTATATAATGACTATTTTGCACATCCCTTTCAAGATTTCAAGATTTTCTAAGGTTTATTGACATATCATATTCACAAACGGTGTAGTTATGCAATGAATGTAAAACTTTGTGTATACCTCCAGCAATGTTAACTATGTTGAAGCACTTATTTTAACTGATATTATACATAATGTATTATACTCTTATAAGATGTATGTAGATAGAATAAGAAATGTGCAGAATATGACAATTTAATGGTGGAGGTATACAAATATTGAAAGATGTCTTGTGATGCACTGTTGAGGAACCTGTGACCCAAGTTGTTCATCTCCGGCCTTGTCAGGTATTGAACAATCAATAAATAAAGAACACATAATTATTAAATATAAAACACAGAATTTGTGTGATTATACTAAATGATTTACAAATAAACACCACTGCATATTTACAACTGTTACACAATTCTGATGTAACGCAAATGTTTCCAACTTGGGATCAATAAAGTATATCTTATCTTAAAGGGCACCTATCATGCAAAATGCACCTTTGTACGTCTTTTATACATGATTATGTGTCCCCGGTGTTCCAGGGAACTCGCCAAGTGTCAGAAAACACAACCCTCTCTATTTTCCTCCTTCGCCAAATCTCTAAAAAAGGGGCTGCAACGGATCTGAAAAAAATGGATCCACATTCCGACACTTTTCTACGTCACAAAGACGTACTCCGCTTATTGGTCAACTCTCCACCTATCAGGGGAATGAGCCACGGCCACGTGCATTGCCAAACCTCTCATTCGCATATAGGCTATCGGCAGGCTAAATCAACCCCAGGCACATCTGTGTTTCTGCCTGCTCTTGCTAGGATGTCTAAGCCAGTTAAACGTTGTGCTGTTGTTGGCTGCAAGACTCGGAACAGGGGACTGCATGCAATGCCATCAGTGCAAAAAGAGAATAATCTGTGGCTAGACTTCATTTTCAAGGGACATGTGCCAGAAGACCCCGGCAGATTTCTGTGTGTGTGTTCCAAACATTTTACCACGGACATGTTTATGAACTTCTCTCAAGTCCAACACGGATGTGCCTCCAAACTAATGCTACACCCGGGATCAATACCAACCATCCGGGACCAGGCCAGTGAGGACACATCCAATTCTGAAGCTGTAAGTTTTTATTTAGCGGTGTTTTTCCTGATAAAGCTATCTCTCGCTTGTAGTATGTAGCATGTAGCTTCGCCGTATCAATGTCGCCTCAACCCCAACTAGTAATCGGTTAGGTGTTTATATGTTCTTGTAACATTTTATTTTGTACGCTCCGCAGTCTTTGCTTTGTCTTTTATTTTAATTATCAGGCATTTGCGAACATGTTCAGACTGCCGTAATGGCGATCTGTGTGAAGGCTGTAAAGCCACGCCTAGCCTAGCCGATAACACAAGTATTTATTCTCCTATGTATTAGTATTTTGTATCCTCTAAAATCATATTGAGTAAGTTATAATAACAAACGTAATCTTCTGGAGGTAAGTGCCGTTTTTTCCAGCGTTATGTAAAAGCTTTTGTGATTGTAGTCTGTAAGAACGATCATATATCATCGATCTGTAAGCTAAGCTACGCTAAGCTAATGAGACATGCCGTTTTTATAGCGTTATATGGAAAAGCTTTTGTGATTGTAGTCTGTAAGAACGATCATATATCATCGATCTGTAAGCTAAGCTAATGAGACATGCCGTTTTTTGCAGCGTTATATGGAAAAGCTTTTGTGATTGTAGTCTGTAAGAACGATCATATATCATCGATCTGTAAGCTAAGCTAAGCTACGCTACGCTACGCTAATGAGACATGCCGTTTTTTGCAGCGTTATATGGAAAAGCTTTTGCATGTTTACTTGTTTGCGCACATGAATATAAATGGGGGTGTGTTAGGATACAACACTGTATGTATGTATGCGAGGGGACACACACCACGAGTAAAACAGAGCTAAAGCCCTGGTATGTTGTTGTTGACGACATGCATATACTATTCTAAACCACTTTTTTTGTTGTGCTTTTTTTAACCTTGCACAGGCTACGTGGCCAACTTGATGGACCTCATCTTCGACCAAGTCTTTGTGGACCCTGCACCATTATGAGCAACCTGACAGGGAGGAGGTCATCGCCGGGTATGCCACACGGTTCAATTTGGCTGCTGTCTGAACCTAACATAGACATTTCACGGATCAGAGGACAACGCAGGCCGGAATCACCACTCTGCTCCTCTCTCCAAGGAAGCCCCAGCACCAGCTCACAAAGCTCCTGTTTTTTATGGGTTCAAATAACCGTTGATTTTGACAATAAAGTTCCGAGTTGATATCAAGTGTGTCGTGATTATTCATGTTGGGATGGGTAAAGAATATTCTGATTTCACAAGCATAAGGTTGTGTGTGAACTTTCCAACGGTTGTTGCACGATGTTGGAAGAAAAGGACTGTAAACTATTAAACGCAATGAGTCCATTGTATATATGCTGAAAATATGAATGTCTCCCTTTATAAATATATATATGTATCGCTGTGTTTGCGTTACAAACTCTAAGTTACAAACTGTACACATTGCATTCTTGCTAATTAGCCAAAATATGAATGGAATAAGTAGCACGCATCGTAACAAACAGAGTAAAAATAAATAGGGACAACAGCTTGTCAACTAACCATTCAGAAACGTCCTGCTGCAACCGAGATGTTTGCACCTCCACCAAAACCTCCGCTGCTTCAGTTTCTGGATCAAATTGATAATATGCTTGAACACATGCATTGCTCTGAGATGACATGTGTATTCCACACTCGTAAACACAGCAAGCATGGTAACGTGACTCTCGCCGGCTCTTCTGCAGGGGGGCGTGGTCAGCTGCTGCTCAGAATTTTCATAGGCAGGTTTGGAATAAAGCGAAAATGAGCGAAACGAGGCATGGCTAAAAAATGATCTGTTTGGTATTTTGAAAAATAAAATGTATAAATATACCTTATATAGGTATGGTCATACACTATATCATTTAAATATAGCATGATAGGTTACCTTTAAGATGATCGATGGCTACTGAACCTTGACAAGTGCATGTTTCAGGCTTATCAATGAACAACAGGAGGGGTCACAGACATAAGACCAGCTGTTAAATAAAGCTCTTCTGACCTTAGCTGTCATGTGGGTATATATTGATGCTGCTTATGGGCACAAGCAATTTTCACCCATTTATTAATTATATGTTTTAAATTTGAGGGTTTCCTATCCCCTAAACCTCCAGGGATGTACACCGTTTAATACTGGCAACTTCTTATTATGGGAAATATGAAAACGTCTTTTAAAACTACAACTCCCAGTAGAGACGTGCCATAGATAGAGAACATGTTGCGAAACACAATAGCCAGCATGTGTAGTTCTGGGGACGGGGTGGGGGAGGGGGGGACACGGTGGAGCGTTCAAATCCAGTTTTGGACAGTCTGCCGTGGTTCCATCCCATTTCAAGTGCTGTTCGACGCTCGGCGTAACCCTCGGAGCACACTCTCCAATCACAGAGCTTGAGGGCTATCACGGGGTTTGTCAAGCGAAGCGGAGAGTATACTTACTTCCGGGTGTAATATTCTGTAAAGCAAATTAGCTGCTCCGACCCTCGGTCCTGACGGACTCCAACTTGTGTTTATTAATCAAACAAATAAATAAACACAAGGATAATTATGTGTTATTGTTGAGTAAATGGAGAATTGCACAGGGGAAAATAACGTCTCTATTGTGGTGATTGACATTATTCACCCACGGATCTATGAGTTAGGGTATTGTTCTGCATGGACATTTTAGTGAGCCGGACTTCCTGTCTCCGCCGGTCTTCGCTTCCCGGGCATGAAGCTGTTTACATGTGTTTTGAGATGCTAAATAAAAGTTTAGCTTGTACCTTTGATACCCCGCCTCCGACTCCCATCTCTCAGCACCACACTATGCCACAATTTTAGATGCAGATTTTGTTAAACTAATACGTTTGCACTGTGGACCAACACTATACATTGACGGGGAAGGGGGTAGCAATAAAGATAACACCATTTTACACAACATAACAGAAATAATATCGATAGCAGCGTCCCTAGCAACCACCTTGGTAACAATGAAAACGTTGTATAGACACAATTTCCTGAAGTAATCTTCGTAATAACTAGCAGACTAAAGATCATGTACATCCACTGCACACATAATCTGAAATAACAACTCATATTTCTCGCATCAAATGACATCAAAACGCATTTTCCACCGAGAATAAAACGAATGTCGGCCATGTTTTTTTTTTTCTGCAGGGAGAAATGTGAAGATCACGTGACATAGACGCCAGCCATTGGAATGAATGGTGAAAAAAAACGTAGGGATCTTACAATTTCAGAGGCGTTTTTGTAGAAATACTACGTCCTACGTTGTGGACCAATGTAGTTATTACACGTTTTTTTATGTGACTGGGTTGGAGCAACATGAAGAGATCTATGGATAGCCTACATCTCTCAACATCCATATACAGAACTGTACACAGATTTACTTTTTCTTTATGGATATTTTACTAATCACTCCCCTTTTCAACTGTATTCTTGTGTTACTGTCCTATAGTATTTCATTCCCGTTTTTCATTTATTCTCTTATTTTTTAATAACTATAATGATCACATAAAAGTGTTTCTCGCAAATACTAGTTTACATAAATGGTGACCAAACCGTTTGAGACCCACTGAGATAACTTACATTAAAGTTAACTATCTAAACACTGAGAGAGTCCTTACCTCACTGAACTGACGTTATAAGATCCTTTCAGTCTGACAGGAGAGGACTCACCTCCACCTTGGTGTAGAAACAGCTCTTTATATCCGTTAGCATAGCTAGCTAACCAGATGCTAACAACAACATTCCACATTACCGCTCGCGCACTCACAAAATGCGCTCGCCACACACACACAGAGCCGAGCTTGAATGAAACACAGAGACCCAGAAGTAGGCTACTTGTAGTACTGTACTGTATATCATATTATTTTCGATGGCTTTACTGTATAATCAGTTTAACAGATCGCCACTGGGCTTTCATCTAAACACACAGCCACGTAATGATAACAAAACAAAGGTCGGGGGTCATTCACACACATCTATTTGTTTTTACCTTTCGTTGTGAAAAGTAATCCCTCCAGCACTGTTTCATTCTCTCATGTTGCCATATTGTCACACTCATTACTGAAGGTCTGCATAGGTCACATTAACATGTCTTGAGCTTCACATAATATTTTGCAGACAATTAAGAAAATGACAGGAATGCATATCAATGTAATACTCTATGTCATAGTAAAAGGAATATAAGAATATTATGTATTTATTTATTTTTATTTATTGTATTGCTCCCTGTTCCCGCCCTGTTAAATGTCTTCCAAGGGCATGTTACTTACTTCTTATTGTCTAAAGAAACTATCCTGTCCAGTCCAAGTTCTCAACATATATACAGATAAGACACACATATATAAATGTATATATATATAATGTCCTATATTGTGCTTCACATTTTTGCTGCATTTCTGCATGATATAATTTATTATTAAAAGAACAGAAGAAGAATAGGGGACACAAGATAATACTTTTCTATTTCTTTACAATCATTATTCTCTACCACCCACTTTCCCCTCCCCCTCTCTTTCTTTTTTCTCAGTCTCCAACTCTCTCTTCCTCTCTCTATCGTTGACAAAACAGATCTGATGGATCTAGTTCAGTGGAGGCCGGAGGTAACCCTCTCTCAGCTCTTCACTGTGCATGGAAGGCCTGTAATGATATTTGGCTCACAACGTAGACCGTCAGATAACCAGACAGTGACCCAATTAGCCAGCTAGCTGACGAGGCTACAGCCAGTCACCAAGCCGAAGTCTGCTATTTTAGATGAGTCTCCTGAAATGTAGTCTGGTGTCATTCTATATTTAGAATTTAGTTTAATCAAACTTTATTTATTGAGCACTTTAATACACAAAGCAAAACGTGCCTCACAAACACCTTATCCCAATCTATAGACAGAGCAGTGTAGCTGCCTTGTCTTTTGGCTCCTCTCCAACTTTGCCATTTTTCGTATTTTGTTTGTGTTTATTTACTTTTTGCCGTTTGTTTTTAACATGGTTCGCAAGATGCAACCAACTCTGCTATACAATATAGCAGAGAGGACCTTCTTCACATTAGAAACTTTGTAGACAATAACCCACCGACAGACAATGGAGATTCGCCATGGCTACCTGTTGTCCTACCTGAGAGACGCAGGAGGAAGACAAAGTGGGGGTCCCGCGCCGGGCTGCTGGTCAGACTGAGGAAACGAGAAAACCGACCGCTTCTTCCAAGTATTCTTCTGGCTAATGTTCAATCGATTGGAAATAAGCTAGATGAACTCAGAAGTCAGATTGCTTTTCAACGGGGCATTAAGAACTGTAACGTGTTAATTCTCACTGAGACTTGGCTCAACCCCGCAATCCCGGACTCCGCCATTGTTCTAGACGGATTCACTATATTTCGCCAGGACTGGACAGTTATCTCGGGGGAAAGTAAGAGAGGTGGTGTGTGTGTAATGACTAATAATAACTGGTGCACAGATGTGAGGATTATTTATTGGACTGTCATGATCACATGCCGGGCTTTTCACCTGCCGAGAGAATTTACATCCGTTGTGGTAACAGCAGTCTATATTCCGCCGCTCGCCGACAACAAAACGGCACTCGATAAACTGTTTGGGATTATCGACAAGACCGAGACTTCATGGCCAGAGGCGGCGTTCGTTGTGGCCCGGGATTTTAACACCGCTAACATCCTGCCAAAGTACTACCAACACATCAGCTGCCCGACAAGCGGGGGAAACATACTGGACCATGTTTATTCCCCTTTTTGACATTGATATAACGCTCTCCCCTGCCCTCCCTTCGGCAAATCAGACCACATCTCACTGCTGCTGCTGCCTGCTTACAGGCAGAAATTTAAACGGGACAGACCAGTAACAAGGACAGTACAGCGATGGAGTGAGGAGTCAGATTCAGCACTGCAGGATTGCTTTGCATCTACGGAGTGGAGTGTGTTTGAGGACAATAACATCAACACACACGGACCCGGTCATCTGCTATATTGGGAAAAGCATCGATGACGTGGTACCGAAGGTTTCTGTACGAACATTCCCAAATCAAAAGCCCTGGATAAACAGCGAGGTGCGTACCAAGCTGAAAGCGTGCACTATCGCGCACAGAGGTGGAGATTCTGGAGGAGTACAGAAAATCTAGGTATGAACTCCGGAGAGCAATTAGCAGTCTAAAGAGACAGTACAAAGACAAGGTGGAATCTGACTTCAAAGACTGTAACACCCGGAACATGTGGGCCGGACTAAGAACAATTACAGACTACAAAGGAGCAGCGGGGTGCTACGGGACTGTCTGCGTGCGCATCTCTCCCAGATGAGTTGAACAGTTTGTTTGCTCTCTTCGAGAGCAGCCAGGCTGGGGGTGCAGTGAAGTACCAGATGTGTGCAAATCCTTTAAAAGGGTTAACCCACACAAGGCTCCTGGACCTGATGGCATCCCTGGCCGTGTTCTCAGGGTGTGTGCAGTTCAGCTGGCAGAGGTGTTCACAGACATCTTCAACAGGTCCTTGCTGCAGTCTGTTGTCCCCAGATGCTTCAAACACTCCACCATCGTTCCTGTCCCCAAAAAGACAAAAATCACCAGCTCAACGACTACCGCCCAGTAGCACTCACCTCCATCATCATGAAGTGCTTTGAGCGGTTAGTCAAAACCTTCATCACCTCCTCCCTCCCCGACTCTCTGGACCCCCTGCAGTTTGCCTGCAGAGCTAACAGGTCCACAGACGACGCCATAGCCCTCACCTTCCACACTGCCCTCTCACACCTGGACCAGAGGAACACTTATGTGAGAATGCTGTTCATTGATTACAGTTCAGCATTCAACACCATTGTGCCCTCCAAGCTGGCCATCAAGCTCAGAGACATGGGGCTCAACAGTGCCCTCTGTGACTGGATCCTGAACTCCCTGACGGGCAGACCCCAGGCAGTGCGGGTGGGAAACATCACATCCTCCACCCTGATCCTCAAAACTGAAGCCCCTCAAGGCTGCATGCTCAGCCCTCTCCTCTCTTGTTCACTCCTGACTGTGTGGCCACACACAGCTCCAACACCATCGTGAAGTTTGCTGACGACATGACCGTCATCTGCCAGATCACCGACGGCGACGAGACGGCGTACAGAGAGGAGGTCGAAAACCTGACATCTTGGTGCAAGGAGAACAACCTCCATCTCAACGTCAGCAAAACCAAGGAGCTGATCGTGGATTACAGGAAGCAGCAGGGAGAGGGACACGCCCCCATCGCCATCAATGGGACTACGGTGGAGAGAGTCAGCAGCTTCAGGTTCCTTGGGGTCCACATCACTGAGGACCTGACATGGACTCATCACTGAGGACCTGACATGGACTCATCACTGAGGACCTGACATGGACTCTTCACACCACCACCATCACCAAAAAAGCTCGACAGCGGCTCTTCTTCCTCCGCAGGCTGAGGATGTTCAACATGGACTCCGGGATACTCTGCAACTTCTACAGGTGCACCATAGAGAGGATCCTGACCTTCTACAGGCAGGTGCACCATAGAGAGGATCCTGACCTTCTACAGGCAGGTGCACCATAGAGAGGATCCTGACCTTCTACAGGTACACCATAGAGAGGATCCTGACCTTCTACAGGTGCTCCATAGAGAGGATCCTGACCTCCTACAGGTGCACCATAGAGAGGATCCTGACCTTCTACAGGTGCACCATAGAGAGGACACTGACCTCCTACAGGTGCACCATAGAGAGGATACTGACTGGCTACATCACGGCCTGACACGGCAGTTGCCCCCGCCCTCAACCGTAAAACTCAGAGGGTGGTGAAAACTACACAGAACATCACCAGGACGGAGCTGCCATCCATGGAGGACCTTTACTCCCAGCGGCTCAGGAAGAAATCCCTCCGGATTATAAAAGACCCCCATCACCCCAGCCACAAACTGTTCTGTCTGGAACTGTTCTGTCTGGTAAACTGTACCATCTGGACTAAAACCACCAGATTCAGAGACAGTTTCATACCACAGGCAATAAGACTGCTAAACAACTGAACTGCTGAAACAACATCTGTTAAACACCTGAACTGTTGAAACAACATCCATAACATTCATCTGGCTGCTACTTAGAAATTATTTATCTATTTATCTAATATATCATTCCAATAACTTGCATATAGACTCTTATTGCACTATTTCACTATTTTAAACTATTTTTCTTTTTGTATTTACTATTTACTTAATATGTTTCTGTTTATCTGTGTTATTTGTGTTGCACTGTTGGAGGAGCTTGTGACCTAAGATTTTCATCGGCATAACTACACTATGTTCAAAATAAAGAACCTTGAAACCTTAATGAAATCTGGAGTGTGTAACCTGAAAATCGAAATGCTTTGCTAGCGCAAGCTGCAATAGGTTGTTGCTACTGTGAGTGTTATAACGTATTTCAACACCAGAATGCTGACCCCTTCTATTTAAGTTCACCAAGAACAACCACGGCTGACCAGTTTGAAAAAGCTGTATCTGAGCTTGTCCTTATGGTTCTGTAATGGTAAGAGTCCCTCACATTCGAAAGGAAACAAAGAAAAAGCATTGGTTTAGGATTTTACACCTGTCCAAAAAGGGCCTGTTATTGGGCAAATATCTCTTAAGTGATAAGTTTAAATTTGCATGACAGAGCCATGAAAGAAAGATCTTTGGACACAAAGAAAGCAGGCCATGTCACACGTGTGAATGTTAAGGGAGGCTGTGGCTCAGTGGAGAGTGCGCTGGATTTCAAATCAGGGGATAGCAAGTTCGAGTCCCACTGCAGTCAGCATGTCGTTGTGTCCCTGGGCAAGACACTTGCCCCTAAATATGGGTCTGACTCTGCCACACAGAGGGTCACTGGCTGTCTACATGATGTGGCCTGCAGACATGGGGAGGGTGTGTGTGTATGTGTGGCACGAGAGAGAGAGAGAAAGCGCGCACACCGGTTATGTGTATTGTTGTTGTTAGCATCTGGTGCTAGCTAGCTGCGCTAACGGATATAAGGAGCTGTTTCAACAACAAGGTGGAGGAGAGTCCTGTCAGACTGAGAGACTGATAACTACAGCTCAGGTGAGGTAAAGGACTCTCTGAGTGTTTAGTTTGGTCACCATTTATGTAAACACATATTTCCATTTGAGGGGGGAGTGCATAGGCGGCGCGTGAGGCTCAGGTTTGGGAAGGCAAAATACCTTTTTTTTCACCTGACGCTGCCCGCCTCCGGCGTTAGAAAAGAGATCAACTCATTGAAAGCACCGCCTGCTGACCAATCAGAGCTCAGTGTGCGGAGTTTAAATCTATCAAGTCATATTACAGGATGAAGGAAATACAGTTTAAACTGTCGTAGCATATGCAGCGAAGACGCCGACGTGTCGCACTTATCATTCATATCACATCATCAATCAGATCATCGACCATATAATATCACAATATTTCCTTATCTGAGTCAGCTTCTCGAGCTGTATCTGGCCGTGCAACACTTACATTGTCACATACTGTATGCAGAAGTATTATTTTAAGCAACACATTAAGTTGACGAAACACTCAACTCAAATGTAATTAAAGTCAGATCCACTCGTGTCTTAGATGGAGCAGTAATATCATAAACCTGTTGTACGCTTTCAAACACTGTAGTTTATTTATTAACCAGTTGTTCTATATTCACCTTGCAGGTGCAACTATGTGGCTTGTATCCTGGATTATATGTTTAAGTCATGGATGTTTAAAGTTCATATTTGTCTAATATTAGTTTACTTTTCATTAATGAAGTATGACGCTGCGCTGTCAGTACACTTGCCCCTGTTTATGATTCGTCAAATGTAGCTAACCCCGCCCCTTTCACGTGAACGCGCTCTCAGCTGGAGAGAGAAACCCTGGCTTGATTTACCGAGTTGATAACCAGCGTCGTAGGACCGCGTAACGAGATCTCGTTTGTTAGGGTTAGTTAAAATAACTCAAGCATATCCAGGGTATGTTGAACTGGCCTCGTCGAACAGGGCACAGATGGCTGCATAGTAGCGCTAATGTCAAAGACACAAACATTATACATTATATTTTTTATTTCAGCAGGATGCAGTGACAAATATTTGGAAAGCCTTCCCTAGCCTACAGTACCCACTGCCCCTGGGGGAGTGATTAGTAAAATATGCATGAATAATAAAAAAGAAAAGTTAACTAGGTGAAAAAAGGTAAGATACATTTTTAAAACTTGTTGAGAGCTAAAACTAGTCTTTGCTTCTGCCTCAAAGAGGAGCAGGGGGGAGAGACAAGAGTAAACCCTCTCCTAAAGAAACCCACTCTCAACCCGTCTGATGTTATAAACTACAGGCCTGTCTCTCTCCCAGTGGCGTTTTTATATGTACAAAAGTGGTGGGGCACAAAAAACTTAGATGTCTAAATATAAGCTTCTGCAGTGAGGTTCATGGCTGGTGAGGCACTGGCTCTGACTCTTCAGGTTTACAAATATTATATTTTGACCTAAATCAAAATATAATATTATTTTCAAAGCTTTTTTTGTCTGATGCTTCAATTAATTTTAAACAGACAGTTCAACAGAAGGATACCCAAAAAATGTAATTTTATCATTTAAATATTGATATAAATATTGTTCTCTCTTAGTAAGATCCCATTTTCAATACAATTGCAGTCTTACCTTGACTTGAAGATTAAGTCCATTTGCCTATCCTTCTGGACAAAAATCTCTATTACTTTTTTGTAAAAGTCCTCCTTATGTTAATGTAGTTTCAAAAGTCTATCATAAATCTAATCTAATCAATAGATTTATGATTAGAAAATTATAAAAGTAGGGTAGACATGTGGATATTATCCGAACAAAACGTGCATTTATATAACAGCTACGTTTCCCACAGATCTTATTTGGAGCTATTTTCTAAAATCCTATGGAGAAATCTCATTGCTTTTTTGTCGAGGGAAGCCATGCGCAGCTTACTTCCGGGTTTTAGGACGCCTCACTGCAGCTCTCTCGTCTCCTCTTCACACACCACACTTTTCGAGGCACACGTACTTACAGCCAATCAGCTCTGAATTATGTGAGATGACGTATGGTGGGGATGGCAGCTCTATGCCCCTATGGTCATTATTTTTTTGCCACACACATTAAATAGGAAAATATTCTGAGCATGCGCAGTGTAGTTTTTACAGTCACCATTGACTTAGACAGTGAGAGGGAGGGGCAGGATCGGGTTTTGTCCGACATGGCTCTAAACAGCTCAATAGGCACACACTGTAGACACTAATTAGAAGAACACTGACTAAAACAGCAATGTACAGACGAATCAGATTATTAAACATGATCTTAAAATATATTTTTTAATTTATTTTTTGCATTTTTTTGTAATCATTATTTTTTAATACTTTCTGCTGACACTAGGTGGGGCTGTGCCACCTGCCCCTAATGACCAGTCGCCACTGCTCTCTCTAAAACACTTGAACGCGCTGTCTTTAAACAACTCTCCTGTTATCTCCATCAGAACAACCTTCTGGATCCGCACCAGTCTGGTTTCAAGGCAGGTCACTCCACAGAAACTGCTCTCATTGCTGTCACTGAGGAACTGCACACTGCTAAAGCAGCCTCCCTCTCCTCTGTCATCATCCTTTTGGACCTGTCTGCTGCATTCGACACAGTGAATCATCAGATCCTCCTTCGCACTCTCCAAAAACTTAGAGTTTCAGGCTCTGCACTTTCCCTCCTCACCTCATACCTCAAAGACCGTACCTACAGGGTAACTTGGAGAGGGTCCGAGTCTCACCCTTGTCAATTAACTACAGGGGTCCCTCAGGGCTCTGTTCTTCTCCTTGTACACAAACTCGCTCGGATCAGTCATTAGCCCGCATGGTTTTTCATACCACTGCTACGCTGACGACACCCAATTAATTATGTCCTTTCCCCGCTCAGAGACCCAGGTCGTCGCACGCATCTCTGCTTGTCTAGCGGACATCTCTCAGTGGATGTCTGCTCATCACCTCAAGCTCAACCTTGACAAGACTGAACTGCTTTTCCTTCCGGAAAAAGATTGTCCCACTCTTGACCTAACAATCAACATCGTTTCCCCGACTCAGACTGCAAGGAATTTGGGTGTGATCCTAGATAACAACCTGTCCTTCACTGCAAACATCGCTGCTACAACCCGTTGCTGCAGATACACGCTGTACAACATCAGGAGGATACGTCCCCAGCTGTCCCAGAAAGCAAGCGGGTTCTGGTCCAGGCTCTCGTCACCTCACGCCTACACTACTGCAACTCCCTCCTGGCTGGTCTACCTGCATGTGCCATCCGACCTCTGCAGCTCATCCAGAATGCAGCGGCTCGTCTGGTCTTCAACCTTCCTAAATGTTCCCACACCACCCGCTCCTCTGCTCCCTTCACTGGCTTCCAGTAACTGCTAGAATCCACTTCAAAACAATGGTACTTGCGTACCATGCTGCGAATGGATCTGGCCCTTCCTACATCCAGGACATGGTTAAACTGTATACCCCAGCATGTGCACTTCGCTCTGCAATCGTACTGGGGGAGCATGCCCCCGGACCCCCCTAGAGGATTTGAGGTCCACCCCCACTTAAAATATGTTCACATGAATAGGTTCCTAAATCTATTTGCAAATTTTTTTAAATAGTAATCCATGTCCATATGTTTATTTTTGGTAGTAGATTTAAACTAGAGGGCTATCACTATGGGCAGCAACGCTGTAAATATTGACAAATAAATCCAGCAAAATGGCACAAAAGAAAACTGGTAGTGGCTTGGCTGGGTGTATAATTCCCAGCCTAATTTATTGTCCCAGTCCGGCCCTGCTCACGGCAGCGGCCGCTGGAAAGTATTCACTGTCTGACTGTCACACAAGCAGCTGATAAATATCCCCCATCCCCATAAGTGAATGTGTTTCAGTATGAATTTACGCTGTTTGGCATCACAACGCTGTAATGAACATTTCTCTGGTATATACTGGTTGATGTTAGCATAGCAACCGAATGTAAACTAACTATCTTGACTACATGTTGCTATCCTATTGTGGCATAAGCCGTTTTCTACAGGCACATTTTACCGGCGTATGATTGTGAGACAGCGACCCTTTAGCAGCTGGATTTCCAGGGAAATAATCGAGAACGAGAGGAGGTATAGTTGCAAACCATCGTGACTTTATTTAGCAAACACCACAAGAGAACAGCCTGCCAGCATGTAGGTGTTCACCACTCTCTACAGGTTCCCACTCTCTCTACAGGTCTTCTGACTGAAGACTGGTTCTTTTTATAGAGGTTCTTCAGAGGATTTGATTGGGAGAAACCATTCACAGATACACTTAATAAATGCATGTGTCATTATCATTATTATAAAGAAGATCCATAATATCATTTACATAGCATTATTAATTATGTATAGCCATTTGTTAATTGAACACAAGAACAACATGATAACTGTCGACAATAAATATAACTACATTCCCAACTAAGACAGAAACCCCTGCGCCTATCTCGCCACTTGGTTCATCCCGGAACCTTCTTTGGTCAGTGTTTGTTTCCCCCGAGGACCTTTTGGCCAAACACACTGGAGCGGACACAGGACGAAACAGCATGGGTAAACGATAAACGTAAACTTTACACAGTGTTCACTTCTACAATTAATGCAACTTAACGTCATGACATATAAACGCTAAAACATATTATTTGCACACAATGATTAATCTCAACCGCTGTCAATCTGACACAATCATAAACACTTTCGGCGTTCTCGCTAACTCCCCTCTCTTTCAGGTGGAGCCGAGGACCCGACCAGCATCTGCCAGACCACATTCCAATTAATACGGTTTAATCATTTAATAAATACTATCAATAAATAGTATAATTTATATAAAAATGTGCAAATATGTAATGTCAAGTACTGTACTGTGCAAATCACGCTACGTGCAAACAGTTCACTAAAGTGCTGAGTGACATTATTACTGTGCAAAAGGAAGTTGTTTCATAAAGTGCAAACCCACATGTGCAATATTACAAGATCCCAAAGCCATCAGTCCATAGTAACGAAGTTGCCTTCGTTACAATGATTCTACTTGTGATAGTCGGACCCGACAACCTGTGCAGCCCATGTATTGATTCCATCCGATAGCTGCTACAATACAAAACAAAACGTCTGCCTGCTCTCCACAATGATCAATGACAGCGAACTGATGGTCAAAGTAAGGTACAAATAAACAGAATCACACGAAGCCTGGTTAGTGTTTGGTTGCGTTCTAGTCACTTTGCTCAGCGCTACTGCTTGTTTCAACATGTATTTGTCGTACTTGCCATGAACTGTTATTGCTCAGGTTAATCTCGCCCCCCCTCGACGTCGATGGATCATAAATCTATCGATTAGATTTATGATTTGAAAATTATAAAAGTAGGGTAGACATGTGGATATTATCCGGCTGAAAAAAACGTGATCTGTCTCTTCAATTTGTATCAACCAAAGACCTTATTTCGAGCTATATTTTCCAAAATCCTATGGAGAAATTGCATTGGTTTTTGTCGAAGGAACCGGAAGTGGTAAAATGCTAACTTACTTCCGGGTTTTAGGACGTGTCACTGTGGCACTCAATTGGCACAGGTGGAAAGAATCAGGGGTGGGGCTGACGCTGATGAGAGCAGGAGACACACACAAGGGCCCTGTCTCAGGTCGACTATTTTCATTTCCTCGCTCCTCGGTCTTACCGGAAGTTGATTTGTCTGCGGCATCTTGAGTAGGCTACCGTCCCATGGCTCTTATTTCTGCCGGAGGAGCGATAATGGAGGAGCCATAATCGAGGAACCACCAGACCATCCTCCGATGAAATCCTCAGATACTCGACCCGCCCCCTTACTGTGTATCGCTCACTGATTGGAAGATGCAGTGCATGCACTGATCTGATGCTTCTTGACATGAGAGCAGTTTCCCAGCGGAGTGAAGAAAATACATGAAACTCACGAGAGTCACTCCTCAGTTTATACCGTGTTTTGTTTCAATTCATGTTTCATTTAGTTACAAATATGTGATATATCTGAACAACTAAGTGGTCAAAAATCATTTTATTCATTTGTTGGAAACATTTTCATTTATTGTCATTTCCATTCAGTCAGTCATTAAGTGCTATTAAAATGTTAATGTGCTACATATCCACACAAACAAAGTGTGCAATCCAATGAATGTTAATCTAACTGGGTTTTGATAGATAACATATCTCTTTTTCTTCTCTCAATTATTTTATTTCTATTGTGCACTCTAATCAATATTAATCAAACTATTGTTCGTTCATACATTTTAAGAATGGCGTTTATCTTTTTTGAGAATGAGTTCTTATTTGGTTTTATTTATTGGGGTCTACAACAGATGATACAAATGTTTGTGTCAGTAAATGTGTAGGCCTACTAACAGAGGCGGGGGTGTTTGTGAAAATAACGGGGACAGAGCTGCTGTCAGACGAACAGCTGTGCAGTGTCATCACAAACGGACGTCGCTTCACGTGACGCTCCGGAGGAAAGGACGTCCCATTGCTCTTAAAACTAATTTCCCTGCTTCTCGTGGTTTCCTTGCGTCTCTCCATGCTTCCCTGGTGGGAGGGACTAGAGGCAGGGAAACGACGCAAGTGAGGGACCCAAGGAATCCATTTAACCGACCTGAGACGGGGCCAAGGATAGGGAGTGAAGGGACCTGGAATGAAACACAAAAGGTGAGTACCAAAATAAGACAGGAAGTGGGAGACAAGACAAAAAATGATTAAACTAAAACATGACTGAACTCAACACTTTTGACGGGACACAACAGTGTGAGACAGTAAACTGCATGCAGTCTGGATCACTGATTTCCAGAGACCTCAGCTGAGCAATTGTATTCCTTATCACAACTGAAATAAATCAGCTTTATTATAACTTTGGTGCCTGGTCCGACTCCTTGCTTCGCAGAGAAATTGTAAAACACGACAGTGCTTAGAGCCGGCTCAGCTGCGGTGGAAACAGGAAGGACCAGAGCTAGATCAGGCTTTAGCTCGGAACCGGCTCTGGAACCGGTTTGGTGGAAAAGGGGCAATAGAGCCTGCTTTCAGATGTAAGCAGTTGATAAAGTTATGTGTATCTGATAGACACACAGGGCAGGTTTACCATCACTCTCTGTACGGAGGCTCAGTCACTGGTACTCTTTTATTTATAAAGCTATGTTGGGCAAACTCCCGTATTACATCTGTTCTCTGGTAAAGCAGAAAGTTGCAAGCAGCTATTGTCTGAGATCACAGGATGTAGTCTTATTAGATGTACGAAGAGTGAGGACTGTCTTAGGTAAGACAGCTTTTATGTGCAGCTCCACTTGCTTGGAACAGCCTACAGTCCAAATTGAAATTGTGCAATTTTGTTTCTCTGAATGTTTTTAAGGCACGTCTGCACGAAATGCTTTATGACACTATGGGTGTTTGTAAGTGTTGGTGAATATGTAAATATGATGTCCTCTATTGTTTGTTTTTATGTTTCATGTGGAACTAAATTGATGCAGGTCTACCTTGTAAAAGAGATCCATGATCTCAAGGGACCTATCTGTCTAAATAAAGGTTTGAAATTAAATGAAAAACACTCAGTTTCAACATACAGTAGTTGTCATATAATGTACTGTTTATAGCAGCATCATTTCTAATCTCCTGTCTTACCCTAAATGTTGGATAACTGTGAAGGTTAGTGTGGCTAAATAGATACATATTTAGTATTAATACTGGGTCTGTAATCTGTACATTCCTTTGTGACCCTGCTGCAGCGTCTCCTCTGCACTCTGTGTTGTGGCTCCTCTAACTATGCTTGATACTGTATGTGCAATAAAACCTTTTGAGGAAACAGCTAATACTTGATCAATACACCTGTTCAACAGTAGCAATAGCAAATTGTAACAAACAAGCCTAAACAAAAGCAGTCTGCATGTAATCTTACTGTTCAGCGTAGTTCACCATGTGTCTTTGGAGGGTTCTTATAGGCTGCTGGCTGTGAAAATGAGTTAAATGAGATTTACATCAGCAGGGAGGACAGGATAAAGGACTGATGATGATATTTATTTTGTATAAACTTCACTAACCTGTTGAACCCCAACCCCCCGCGAAAAACGCGTCATCTGCAGGAAACAGCGTCTGAGGGCTTCTTAATATTTAATAAACTATGAATGTTTTATATCCATGTAACGGGAAGAAACTCGGCTAACTGATCTTTTTTCTTTTTTTTTAAACCCCACAAAGCTAGCACTGAGCCTCTGAATTAGCCACAAGCAAAAAAATGCTAACGCATTACTGCACGGAAACTCACTCATAGCACCCTTATTACTTATCGTAGAGCTGCACGCCCAACCCATCGATTAACATCATGAGAAGACACAGAATCGATAGGTACCTACATCATCACTCTATGATAAGTACTCACGACTTTATAAACAAAAACAGACATCAAAACACATGGCGCTAGGTAGCTAAAACGGCAAAATGGCTTACAATTGTTGTTGACTGGTCAAAAGTGGTCTTCAATGGCATTAAAACGATAAAAACGCTGGTGAAGGATAATCCATAGGTTAATCCAATGTGTCTGTGTCTCTTTGAAATGATTTCTGATAATCCATAAGAAATAAACTGACTTTTCCATTTTCAGATGTCAGAGCGTGAGCTAGGTTCGCTCTGGCCAAAACTGCATGCGTGAAGCCCCCACTTTTTTGTTAACGTTGGTGTGTATGTGGAAATTCCCCTTCGATTATATTGGCTCTAACGGTTAAAAACAGATGTCAATTACCAAATCACCTCAGAGGTGGAGTTTTTTTTGCTAAACCTCTCTAAAAAGGTAAAATGTCACTTTGTTTGCATCAATCTTGATACAGGGTACTTATTATATGTTGTACTTTGGATTCCTAAAGCTTTTAGTCTACCTTACCATCATCCAAGGATGGTTTTCACTATAAGTAAAAATAACTTTTGGACGGACACTATAATTTACAGTTTTTTACCATGTTCAATCTGAATTTTCTTTAAGATAAAAAACATCTATATTGATTCAGACTTTTCTACATCCAACTCACAGATTTATCATTACTTTGAGAAAAAGGATTATTAATTTTCCCCTTTTAGAAGTGAAGATATAGTCGTTTGTTCTGGGAATGTCATTTTCGAGCCTGAGACCTGAAAAACAGGGATGGGGTTCAACAGGCTGTTTTATTGAGCCCTTAGATTTGTTTTCAGTAAGATATTAAGTTTACATAATAGCTTTACTGTTTTGAACATTACTACTGCTACTCTCGAAGCTTTTCAAACAAATAAATTGTTAAAATCAAGTATTTAATGATGAAAAAAACCAAAAAGATTATCAATTAGAAAAAGAAGATCTTCAATAATATCAGGCAAAGCCATTTCTTCTGCACACCTTTTGCTTTCTGAGATCTCATCACAATGAATCAATGAACGTCATGAATAGTTGTTACAAGAATAATAGTTCAGTAGGCAGGAAAGGGTTTTAGAATGTACATTTTTCATCAAGGTTAAATCCAGCTTTACTGTCTGCCTCAATAAAAAATGGAATCACCACAATTGTAGCACTAAATAAGGATCATGACGTTAATGAACACAGGCCATACAGACATACAACCACAAACATGCTAACATTGTTGGAACCTGCAAAACGTGTTGGCGTGAACACTGAATATGAATAAACATATTTGTGGACCCTGTATGAAAGGCTACTCACGGTCCTATGAAAAGCCGGTGGCTGTCCACACTTCCCAGGCCCCGCTGAGTCACTCTCCCACTAACATACTGATGGAGATGAACAGTGCATTGCAGCAACTGGACATTCGCCCCAGCTCGTCCATGTTCCTTTCTGGATATAGCTTTAAAGCTTACCCTTTTATGACCACAAAAGTCACATGATTTGCACTTACAAAAAGCAGAAATTGCCACACCGTGGGCAGGATCAAAAATAATCACCGGGAACTGTCATGAGTGTTACTTGCAGAGAAAGTAGCCCAACATGTAGCCTGAGTGATGGAACATATACTCAGGAGATGTTTGCAGTACAGCTGTTTCCCAGGGCTCTCAGTGCTCATTGAGGCACACCGCACATGATTTTGACTTTAAGACAAAGGAATTGCAAAGAATGTGAAGACGGATAGAAGACATCTGAGATTAGGTCACAATGATGCTGTCAGAACAAATCTCAGTGAATCTCAGTGAAGCAGCGACAGAAAATATATCCTTATGTGGCATTGTAGAGAAAAGAAAGATGGAGATAAATGCAGAAAAATTAGTCATTTATCATGTCTGTGTTAACAACACCTTTGCACAAAAACATGTTTTTTGTCCTTCCATCCTGCAGCAGTCAGGCTCTACAACCACCACGGCCCCTGGTAGACCCTGGTCCCTCACTCAATAGAAACTCTTGCAATCCTGTGCAATACACCTGCAATGTGCCACATAATCACTATCTGCAATTTGTACGGCCATCTATGTCACATATAGATTAAAGATTAAAAGATTTAATGTGATGTCATATACAGTATACAACTACAGTGTAGTCATGCAATGAATGAAAAAACTTAGGGCACAGGTTCCTCAACACGTATTGTAACCCTAGTTCTATAAGCACAGGCGGAGCCCTCCACTGGAACTGTGGGTACTACTCTGATCAATGATACGCAAGCATTCACACACTGAAGTTGTATGAACGTAGCCGGCCAATCAGGGCGAGCCTACCTTAATGCGCACACATATAAGGCAGCTACACCTGCTGACTGTCATCATACACCGTCTTCAGCGAGCGGTATAGGAAAGACAGGGCCCCTAGGTAGAGTGCTCCGCCTGTGCTTATAGAACTATCTCACACAGGCTCCGCCCTCTACTGGACTCTATGGGTACAGTGGGTGGAGCCCCGATGGATAAACGCCCTGTCGTCCTACAACATCGATCCGCCACACTGCTCCTGACCGGCCTTTGGTTAACAGTCACCGCACCCCAACTTCCCTTCATCCGGTTGTGACCGTGGAGAAGTCGGGGCCGCAGCCTACTTGGCTGGGTAGAGCCTAATTGGTCTGAATAAGCCCATAGCTCCACCCTGCAGATGTCAGCGCAAGTGACTATACACTGCACACTACGTTTCCCAGGTCCCTAAGGACCATGGGGAGAACATAAGTGCACCATGTCCCCCACACTCACACACGCTTACCTTGTGTAGAGTGTGCATGGACCGTAGTGGGGAAGGCCCACTCCAGCCCTGGATGGGGCTTACTGTGCACCATGCTTCCCGGGTCCCTAAGGAGCATGGGAAAACATAAGTGCATTATGTCCAGGGGGGGTCAGGTACAGCCTACTGACCCACAGCCCCCCCCCCCTTCACCAGTCCTGTGTTGCCCCAGCAAGCACAGACGATGAAAAGGAGCCAGACATGTCCAAGAGATAAAACCTTATGAAGGGTCCTGGCGTAGACCAAGACACCGCCGTGCATATGTGACCTGCTCCATCGAAATCAGTCGCATTGACCCGAAGACACATTTTGAGTTGAATACACTGTTGGAAAGAGGAGATTCAGCTTTCTAGTGATATCAGGATTGTTGTTGTACTCCAAATATTAAGCGAAATATGTCACATTATATAATGACTGTCACCGAGTCATCATTTTGAGAAAAAGGCCTTCAAAGTTTCCTCTTCTCTGGAATCCATCGATCTGATTTATTAGCGGAGCAAATGATCAAAATACTACGGAGGGAAGATATTTTTGTTTGGATTACTGGTCTGGGGGAAGCTCGCGAGTATGTGTGTATACGTGTATGTGTGTGTGTGTTTGTTTCCCGGGGAAAACCCTCACGAGAAACACCGGCTGTTGTTATGCCTGCTGTGACGTTAAGTTACTCCGTTCTCCGCTTGTAATTATGCCGTTACAAGCTTTCAAAGTTTTATTTATCATCTGAATTTACCGAAACAAGTTTAATATTCTGAAAGCCAAGACTTTATTTATTTGAAATCAGATGAAAACAAACTGTAACGGACCCTGCCATGTTATCTATGATTACTATACGTTTACATTCATAATGTCAGCCGGAGGGAGGGGGGAGCTGCGCTGAGGAACAGCAGAGTGCTAGTGAGAGGTGCCTGTCTTCTTCCCTTTACAAGCTTCAAAAATGTATTTATCGTGTGATTTTGGAAATAAAAGTTTCATATTCTGAAAGCCAAGACTTTGTTTATTTAAAATCAAACAAAACACCCGAACCCGGACTGCTCTTCTTCCAGTTGAATGCAAAACCCAACTTGGTTAGGTGTAGGATCAATTGGGCTGTGTTGAACATTGCTCATTCCCTGGACCTGGCCATGACTATGAGGTCGTCCAGATAAAAGAAAACCCTCATGCCATGGTCGAGAAGCGGCTGAAGTGCTGTGGTCACACATTTTCTGAACGTGCGTGGGGACAGGGAGTAGCCGAACGGTAGTCAGTTGTACTCGTAGGCTATCCCCTGGAAGGCAAAACGCGAATACTTTCTGCAATTTCGACATGAAAGTAAGCGTCCTTCAGGTCGATGGTTGTGAACCAATCGCCCGGCTGCACTAGTTCCAGTAAATGCTTTAAGGTTAACATGTGGAACTTTTTGCAGGCAATGTGCTGATTCAGGCTACGAAGATCCAGAATGGGTCTGAATTCTCGTGTCTTCTTGGGAACCAGGAAGTACATGGAGTAAAGCCCCTTTTCTCTGTCCTCAGAGTGCACAACAGACACAGCCTGATTTTGCAACAGGGCCTGCATTTCTGTTGAAAGGAAACCTATCTCCTCCTGGGATGATAGATTTACATTTCTTAATGGGCAGGCGCCATCTTACCTTAAAGAACTCATTATACCCTACTGTCCTACTAGGGCATTGCGTTCCAAGAATGCAGGGTTGTTGGTTGTTCCTAGAGTCTCTAAAAGTACAATGGGAGCCAGAGCCTTTTCTTATCAAGCTCCATATTTGTGGAATCAGCTTCCAGTTTGTGTTCGGGCGGCAGACACCCTATCCGTTTTTAAGAGTGCGCTTAAGACCTTCCTTTTTGATAAAGCTTATAGTTAGGGCTGATTAGATTCAGCCCCTAGTTTTGCTGATATAGGGTTAGTTTGTCGGGGGACATCTTACTTCTTCCTTCTCTCTGTCTATACCTGTGTACTCTTATGTTCCGATTAACCCAGCTTCCCCAAATGTCTTTCTATTTGGTGTCTATATACGCTGGGATCCGGAGTCATGGATGGTCCTGCGGTCCTGTGTCCTGGATCGCGAGCCCTGGATCTTGAGTCGTGGCTGTGGTCCTGGATCATAGGTCCTGGATGGATATCCTACCTATGTTGCAAATGTATTATCTTTTCAATTTACACACGGCATCTATTGCACGTCTGTCCGTCCTGGGAGAGGGATCCCTCCTCTGTTGCTCTCCCTGAGGTTTCTCCCATGTTCCCTTTAAACTGTGGGTTTTCTTCGGAAGTGTTTCCTTGTACGATGTGAGGGTCTAAGGACAGAGGGTCTAAGGACAGAGGGTGTCGTATTGTCATACTGATATTCTGTACAAACTGTGAAGTCCACTGAGACAAATGTAACATTTGTGATATTGGGCTATATAAATAAACATTGATTGATTGATACCTTCACAAAAATCCAAAATACTACAACAAACAAATAAATGAACTTCCCTTACAAGGGTGCATAATTGTAGCATTTACTGACTGCGCATGAAGTCATCATTATCTAACATCTCCTTATTATCATTGACCCTTATAGTGTGGCACGCACTAATGCACACTTTAATTCATTCTGACTCGTACATATAGTACATGTGCATTATGACTTTGACATGCACCCTCATGTTATAGAACTGTCCTCAGAAAGAAAAATAATAGTATAATGTGTGCAAATACACACACACACACACACACACACACACACACACACACACACACACACACACACCAATGAATACATTGCTGTGGGCTCTCATGACTCATGGAAGCCTGTGTCTGTAAAAAGCTATGTTAACCTAAAGCTATGTTGCTCGACCTCATCAAGGAGAGCCACATTGTTTTTTGTAAATAACGAGGTACAGCCACAGCTGAAAAGGTCCAATACAGGATTGTACATCTGAGACCCTGATTTGAGTTAAGATGAGGAAGTTCATTTACATCCATTCTTTGATAATATGTCATTTTGCTTGGCTGAAAGGTAAATCTGCGTGTCCTTCACATAACAGGGTGCCTAAAGGTAACTTGTAGAGGGCGAAAAAGATGGAGCCATGGATTGAACCCTGTGGAACTCCTCAGAGTAATGGAGCAGCTTAGGACACATATTTGTCTATGGTAATGTGGAGGCTATTTTTATATAACATTAGAAAGACTGATTGTCATTATAACATTATAAGCTTATTGTGCTCATTTATGTGGCTGTGACTTTGGAATAAATAGACATCTTTAGCTTGCAATACTAATGTAGCAAGGTCAGGTGCAGACAATGAAAGAATATAAAGAGTTATACAATATTTATTTATATAGCCCAATATCACAAATGTTACATTTGTCTCAGTGGACTTCACAGTTTGTACAGAATATCAGTATGACAATACGACACCCTCTGTCCTTAGACCCTCTGTCCTTAGACCCTCTGTCCTTAGACCCTCACATCGTACAAGGAAAAACTTCCAGAGAAAACCCACAGTTTAAAGGGAACATGGGAGAAACCTCAGGGAGAGCAACAGAGGAGGGATCCCTCTCCCAGGACGGACGGACGTGCAATAGATGCCGTGTTTAGTTATTCATAAACAGGAGATCACTCCGGCCTTGAGCTTTGGGTATGCCTTATGAAGATTCCACTTTTTCTGTATAAACGTTAGCGAAAACAAATTACGTATGATGGCGCCAGAGTAGGGAGGGAGTTCCACAGGCCGGCCGAATGTTGATTGGGAGGATCGTGTTGCAAGAGACTTTTTTCTAAGTCTGTGCACCAACCAAAGAGAACCAAGTCTAAACCATGGTATCTCTTCAGCTAGTCTTGACCAATCATAAATGTTGGGGCAACGCCCTGTGTAATAAAAATGTATGCACGCACGAGGTTCGAGGCTCTTGTCAGGAAATAGACTGACAGATTACAGCTTTGCTGTCTGTGATTTCTATGATGTGACGGAGTCCTTGGCCAAGTGAATATATGTATGTTGCTCTCTCATAATAAATAGTTAAACTTAGAAGTCGTCTGTCTTTCCTGGAATTTTAACAGTAACCTCAAACTGCTTATTCGAAAAATACGATAAACACGTTTTTTTTATATCAGAGCATGATATACCGACCAATTTATTGAGCCTTTAAAACACAATCAGATATCCAATGCAGCTGTTAATTCAAGAAGGATCACGATAGAATGTGCCCCATGGTCAGCCTGTGCACCATTAGTAGTTCTGTTTCTGTTTTAGTTTGGTGACAAAATCCAGATTTAAAATAGTGTGACCCTAAATGACCTCAATGAGCTGATGTGAAAATATTTTTAAAATCATTTTAGAGACAAATGGTATTTTTGAAATAGGTCTATAGTTATTTGTGTTGTGTTGGATCAAGGGAACGTTTTTTTTAATAGCATGGACGCTCACCATCTTGAAACCATCGGGGACTAGCCAGAGGTGAGAGAGATATTTATGTTTGAGAGTAGGCTTGGGCCAATGGTGGCAAGACCTGTCAGGGATTGGGGGGATATTACCAATTGTCTAACTTGTAGGAAGACAGGTGCTTATTAGATACAACGTCAGGAAGCTTGTGTAGAGAAATAGGGTAAATTCAGGCAAGAGAGGACAGTAGACTCGAGGTTCGGATTAAATAGTAGCATTGCTAAAATTAGTCCGAATTATGTTGACAAAAACCGACAATTCCAGGTGACGACCTCATGAAGCTGACTGAGAGAAGCCAAGAGTGTGCAAAGCTGTCGTTAAGGCACAAGGGGGCTACTCTGAAGAATCTAAAATAAAAATCATATTCTGGATTTTCTTTTACTTTTTGGTTTACTAGATAATTCCATATGTGTTCTTTCATAGCTTTGATGTCTTCAGTATTAATCTACATAGTAGAACACAATTAAAATAAATTAAAAACCATTGAATGAGAAGGTGTGTCCAAACTTTTGACTGGTACTGTAAAGCGCACTATGATAAAGTAATGGGACAACTTCTGAACAATAATATCAAAAGTTCTGTATTGACCTGTAAAAGTCAGAGTAGTCGTGAATGAGAGGGCAATGTCCTACTTCGAGACTGACCAACTGATACTATAATGGATCACAACTCATGCATGAACAGCAGCATTATGTGGTGTGAGGACACACATACAATCCCTCTCTGCTGTACTGACTGCTATTTGGAATACTGGTATGACTATATAACATGACCAAGATCATATTTGTCTCCCTAATTGGAAGTATTATATGTTAAATATATGCCTATAAATACAAGACTTCGACACAGACAGTGGGAAAAGAAAAATAATCTACTATTAGAAGCCCTTAGCCAACATATGAATATATTACTATTATTTAAAAAATAAAGAAATATCTTTATGTCGTTATTGACATATTCTCTTTAGTCAGATCCTCCCATTTTTTCCGACTTCGTGCATCCAATGTTAGAAGATTAGGCAAGCATTACATTTAATAAGCAGCAACACACATGGAAACAGCGGCAAACTGAAACGTTTCATAAAAATGTAAAATGTTGCTGTTTCATAGGGCTGATGAAGTAATGTTTTTGTCATATGCATATAATTTCTTGCATATCTTTACTATCACTGCTATTAATAATATCTACATTGACCACAAGCAGAGCCAGTTAGGGTGAAGAATTTTCTCTTTGTCTCCGTCTTTCTGAAACATATCTGGAGCATTCCTCTGTTGGTCCTAACCAGCATTTATGAGTGCTGTTCAAATGTTCCTAAAACAATAACATTGTTAGGACAAAACATTTAGCGTAAAAGTCCTCTTGTGGGAACTCAGAAGTAGTTGAAATACTGCAGGAAGCTCTCTGAATAGAAATAAAGACGGGCGTAGTATATCAATAACAGCCCAGGTGCACACTCTGATAAAACAGATGAAGTAACCATACGCACTCATTTTTAAGAAGTTAAGTAGTAGAAAAGTAAACAAAGCATGTCATATGGCTGTGTTATTTTATGTTATTTTATGTTACGCTGTTAAATAAAGTATTTCTATTTTAAGAGAGAGAGGCCCCTTACCTTTGCTGGAGTTATCTTCTGTATGCTCAGTGGGTTTGTCCTCCAGGTTTGTAGGTTGTGTCCGACCGTTCGGTCCTTGAGCGAGTCTGCTTGAAGAGGCCTCGCTCCGGCTCTGGACTGGTATGGGTCTCTCAACCAGGTTCCCCTCACTGCCGGCCCTCATCAGCCTCTCTCCAATCCGAAGCATACATGAACGATTACTCTGCGGCTCTTTTCTCAACCTGGGGCTCTTAGACCCCACTGCGGGACCACCCAATCGGTAGGACTTGGACATCTTCCCTGCCGGGCTGAGTACTCCAGGGCAAGTCCGTGTACCCTGGATATTCCCAATTGTCTTTTTCCTTTACCTCTGTGTACCAGTTCTTATTCGTTGTCCTCACGATGCTATCCTTTCGGTCCTATTTTTTAAGTTGTCTAAATGTCCTGTTTTTCAGCCTCACATTGCACATTGCTGTTCTCAAGTCCCCAGTCATTCCCTTTTCTCATGTCCTTCTTCTTACCTTTCCTGAGCATGGAATCTCTGTACCACTGGATTTCCCTATACATGTACAGCAGTGATAAGTATGCAAAGAAGAGTGAGGCCAGTTCACTCTGTATCATTTCATTATTTCCAGTCCTTCTGTTTTTCAGTATTTCTGCAGTGAAATCTCTCCGTGTGCCAGAACTCTTCTGGGGGAGCTCTCCATCTCCCTACACGCTCTCTCTCTCTCTCTCTCTCTCTCTCTCTGTGATCTCTCTTCTCTCTCTCTCTCTCTGTGATCTCTCTTCTCCCTCTCTGCCTTGTCCTCCTCTTCCGCTCTTTCCCTCCCTCCCTCACTCTCCCTCTTTCCTTTTTTAAAGCGGTCTCTGTCTTTTGCTGTGTCAACATGTTAGCTCTGTAGTCACTTCACACTATTTAATCCATGTTGATTTCTCTGTCCTCAAATTACCAACAACTGTCATCTTCACTCCATGTCTCTTCTTCTACAAGAATGACCATCAAATATTGTTCTCTGTTGCAGTAAATAAATAATGTTGGTAAAAGCTTTGTATTTACATTCATAATTACAGTCTTCTAGTTTGGGTTATGGTTGTCCCCTGAAACCGTGGGAACAAGATTATTAGATTGCAATAATAATAATCAAGGTGTATATCCTGTGTAAGAATGTTGAGTACGGATCTTAAACCCTAATTATCAAGATGAGGCTTGGAATGTCATTAAAAAGAAGAGCTCAGAAACTTGGTTCAAGTTATGTTTCTTTTCACCCAATGTCGAGGTATATAAAGCTGTGTGTGGGGGATGTCAGTTTTAAATCGATAAATGAATGTTAAACCCAAACCGTTTTATGGGTTATAGTAGTTGGTTGTTTATTTTATTATGTGACCATTGTCTGAAATGTAAGGCTTTACACAGCGATAATAAAAACTGCACGTAATAATGAATAATTTGGTTGCCATCCGCTTGGTATAGGTGTTTTAACTGAGCTACGACAGCTTCAGAAGCTGCTAATTCATGTTTGTAAACAGTTCCATGGCTATTCAATATCAATATCAATATCTATATCTATTATTACATGTAATAAAAACACATTACTACAATCACAATAAAAGACAATAATTTACAACAGAGATATAAAAAACACAGGGAAATGTCAGGAGTCGTGCTCCGCTCTGACTAGAAGGCCAGGGAGAAGAAGTATGTTTTTCACACAACCATCACATCCTCCACCCTGATCCTCAACACCGGAGCCCCTCAAGGCTGCATGCTCAGCCCTCTCCTCTACTCCCTGTTCACTCACGACTGCGTGGCCATACACAGCTCCAACACCATCGTGAAGTTTGCTGACGACACGACCGTCATTGGCCAGATCACCGACGGCGACGAGACGGCGTACAGAGAGGAGGTCGAAAACCTGACATCTTGGAGCCAGGATAACAACCTCCATCTCAACGTCAGCAAAACCAAGGAGCTGATCGTGGATTACAGGAAGCAGCAGGAAGAGGGACACGCCCCCATCGCCATCAATGGGACTACGGTGGAGAGAGTCAGCAGCTTCAGGTTCCTCCATGTCCACATCACTGAGGACCTGACATGGACTCATCACTGAGGACCTGACATGGACTCATCACTGAGGACCTGACATGGACTCATCTCTGAGGACCTGACATGGACTCATCTCTGAGGACCTAAGGACCTGACATGGACACATCACTGAGGACCTGACATGTACTCATCACTGAGGACCTGACATGGACTCATCACTGAGGAACTGACATGGACTCATCACACCACCACCATCACCAAGAAAGCTTGACAGCGGCTCTTCTTTCTCCGCAGGCTGAGGAGGTTCAACATGGACTCCAGGATACTCTGCAACTTCTACAGGTGCACCATAGAGAGGATCCTGATCTTCTACAGGTGCACCATAGAGAGGATCCTGACCTTCTACAGGTGCACCATAGAGAGGATCCTGACCTTCTACAGGTGCACCATAGAGAGGATCCTGACCTTCTACAGGTGCACCATAGAGAGCATCCTGACCTTCTACAGGTGCACCCCTGAGATCGCATGCTGTGGTTTTATTAAATGTGCCAAGTGCTAGGACTGTCTTAGGGAAGAAAGCTTTTAGATGTGCAGCTCCACTAACTTGGAACAGTCTGCAAAAAGCTAGTACCACTACATGTTTTTAAAGCTCGGTTGGATACTACAAAATCAGATGCTGTTGGTACCTGTACATGTGGTTAAATATGTAAATTGTAATCCCTGTACATTTTGCTGTATGATGTCCTTCTGTTGTTCTGTTGTTTATGATTTTATGTCTTCTTGTGGAACCTACTGCTGCAGGTCCCCCTTGAAAAAGAGATCATTGATCTCAATGGGATTTTACCTGGATAAATAAAGGTTTTGAATTGAATTGCTCCATAGAGAGGATCCTGACCTTCTACAGGTGCACCATAGAGAGGATCCTGACCTTCTACAGGTGCACCATAGAGAGCATCCTGACTGGCTGCATCACGGCCTGGTACGGCAGTTGCACCGCCCTCAATCGTAAGGCTTTACAGAGGGTGGTGAAAACTGCCCCGAACATCACCAGGACGGAGCTGCCATCCATGGAGGACCTTCACTCCCAGCGGCTCAGGAAGAAAGCCCTCAGGATTACAAAAGACCCCCATCACACCATCCACAAACTGTTCTGTCTGCTGCCGTCTGGCAGGCGGTACCGCAGCATCCGGATTAAAACCACCAGACTCAGGGACAGTTTCATCCCACAGGCCATAAGTCTGTTAAACACCTGAACTGTTGTAACAACATCCATAACATTCATCTGCTACTTAGTAATTATTTATCTATTTATCTAATATAGCATTCCAATAGCTTGCATATATACTCTTATTTCACTACTTCACTTTTTTTAAACAATTTTTCTTTGTATTTACTTTTTAATATTTACTTGCACTATATGTTTCTGTTTTTCTGTATTATTGTGTTGCACTGTTGGAGAAGCCTCTGACCTAAGATTTGTATCGACATAACTACTCTGTCCGTATGACAAATAAAGATCCTCCTGATTGGTCAGAGAGAATCATCACAATCGTTGCGCGCGAGATAATCCCTAGCGTTGCATATATCTAGCGAACCTTGCAGCATTTTTATAAACAGCATTTTTGTAAACAGAGAAGCTACAAAAATGGCAAGAAAAAGCACGCCGTGGTCAGTCGAAGAAGTGACGACGTTCCTCCATCTGATTGCGGACGACAAAATCCAGCGGGAGCTCGACGGAACAACTCGCAATTTAAAAGTGTTTCAGGAGGTCTCTGCACTGATGTCCGAACTCGGATTTTCGAGGACTTTCCTGCAGTGTAGGGAAAACAAAAAAAGTTGAAGAGTGAATATCGCCTAGTCAAGGATAACAACGGCACGAGTGGTGCGGGTAGGAAAAACTGGAAGTGGTTCAACCTGTTGGACGCTATTTACGGCCATAGACCGGGCGGCTAACGTTGGGAGGGAGGGAGGTCTAGACTCTGCAACTGCGTTACTTGAGTCACTGCATGGTACGTTTTGCTAACGCTCTGTTATTTGCTTGAAAGCGTTGTGTCCCTATCTATTCTAAAGCTCACTTCTAACAAAGAAGTCTATTTTATCCTTACATTTATGTTCGACAAAACGTTTCCGGTTTCGCAAAACGTTTCCGGTTTCGCCAAAACGTTTCCGGTTTCGCTATGAGTGGTCGCATTTTCGAGAGCTCCCGCTTTGGAGGTTATTCCTCACGATTTTTTACATATTTCATCCTCCTGACAATATGGATTATGGACTCCTACCTCAACTCATCAATGAGGCATCACTTAGAGAAGGAGAGAAATGAAAGCGGGGATAAATGAACCACAATGACTTTTACCTTCTCAACGGCTGGGAAAGGAAACACCTAGCTTTTGGAAGTGCAAGCATTCATGCTTTATTAACTGCAAACCCGACGCGAAAGTACTTACCCCCGTCAGGCAAACTAGACCGAAGAAGTATGATCGTCTTGGTCTTATTGTTAGCGGGAGACATCCATCTGAATCCGGGCCCGGTGCAGACAAGAAGCCAGTCCTGCAGGCTCGAGGAGCTAGCATCACAACTAGCATCACAACTAGCATCTCTTCCGCTGCAGCAACAATTACGAGACGACAACAGAGACCGTGGAGACAGCGGAGACCGAGGAATCAACGGAGACTTCGACATTCCCCCGGGGACGCCTCGGCAGACAGACACGCATGAGGCAGTGACGAGAGGAAGAGAACCGAGATCCGAGGGAACAAATATCCGCCATGTTGTTAGCGACCCTGCTAGCATATCAACGGCTAAAGCTACAACGGAGCCCCCCTCCCCCTCCCTACCCCACCCCACCGCTCCCCTACCCCACCCCACCGCTCCAAACACCACGGCAGGCCGCAAGCCGGTTGATGTAACGGACAAAGACAAATATCTGCAAGCTGACGACATTGTGCATTTAAGCAACAAAAATGGACTACATATTTTTCATCTGAACACTAACAGCCTGAGACACAAACTGGCTGAACTCAGGCAGCTATTCTTGAATGGTAAGGCAAGCATATTGTGTTTTTCTGAGACCAAATTGGACAATTCCATTACAGATTCAGAGATTGAAATTGAAGATTATCTTGTAGTGAGAAGGGACAGGAACGTGAATGGAGGTGGTGTCTGCATGTACATACATAAAGACAATTTCAAAAACCGTACTGACCTGCATCATGAAAATATTGAATCTGTGTGGGTTGAAATTCTTTTTGACAATGCTAAATCTGTAATAGTCGGGACAATCTATAGACCACCGGAACAGAGTGACTTTTATGATACATCAGATGGGTGTTTGGCTGGTGTGGAGGATGTAGAGACAATTATTGTTGGAGACTGGAACACGGATATGCAACGTAAAGACACGTCTGTGTTCAAGTCCTTCAGTAGGATTTGTGATCTGCACGGCTTCAGCCAGCTAATCACCCAACCCACCCGGGTATGTGAAACAACACAAACTACCATTGATCTCATTCTGACCTCTGACAAGTCCAGGATCTCCAGTAAAGGGGTTATAGCATGCGGGTTAAGTGATCATTATATGATATTCTGTACCCGCAAAAAGCTAAAACAAAGGGCCGGCTGTCACAAAACAGTCATATCTAGAGACCTCAAAAACTACTCTAGCGAGGCCTTTAACCTAGAACTGGAGAGCCTGGACTGGTCAGAGGAGCTCAGTGGTACACAAGTTGAAGAAACATGGCTTGGTTTCAAAAACAAATTCTCTGCAATACTCAATGATTTGGCCCCCCTAAAAACAACCAGGATAAAAAATCGCGCTGAGCCGTGGATGCACTCCGGCATACTGACCGCCATGACAACCAGAGACAAAAAATGCTCTGAGTTTCATAAAAGTCAGTCAATGCTTTCCAAAAGCACGAGCAGTGAACTCCAGGCCCACGTGACTGAACTAAAAATTGAAAGAAACAGACTAAGAAATGACGTAAGCTCCATGATCAAAACTGCCAAAAAGAATTTCATAAATGTCAAAACTGAGGAAAACAAAAATAAACCCCGTGAACTTTGGAAATTACTCAATAACCAGCTTGGCTGCAGTAAAAAACTCAAAACCAGATTTTCGAACATAAACATAAAGACAGATAACACACTCATCACAGACAAACTGGATGTGGCCAAGTACTTGAACATTTTTTTCACAAACATAGGCCACAACTCTTGTAAATAAATGACCCTCCCACTCAGGGCTTTTGGAGTAGATCACATCATGACCTACTACAAAAACCTAGGGGTACGCAAAGATGATTTCAGTCTAGCAAGGGTAACAACAGCAGAGGTACTCATTAAACTGAGCGCCCTCCAACCTAACAAGGCCACGGGCCACGACAATATCCCCTCCAAATTCCTCAGAGACACAGCAACCGCCATCTTACCAGTCATAGCTCACATAATTAACCTCTCCATAAAACAGGGGAAAGTCCCCAGAGACTTCAAAATTGCCAGAGTAACCCCCCTGCACAAAAAGGGCAGCAAATTGGACCCAGGCAACTACCGCCCTGTTTCTATACTTACCTCCATCTCGAAAGTCATGGAAAAATTGGTATATGAACAGGTCGAAAAGTACCTCGCGGAAAAGAAACTAATCTATGAATTTCAATCTGGCTTTAGAACATCCCACTCCACTGACACATGCCTTCTTTATTTGAGCGACCACATCAAACAAGAGGTGGACGAGGGCAAGTACTGCGGCATGGTGATGCTGGACCTACAAAAGGCTTTCGACACTGTCAATCACCCCATTCTGTTTGACAAGCTAAAAGCAATTGGTTTTGATAAACTATCGGTGAGCTGGATGCAATCCTACCTGGAGGGGAGAGAACAGATGGTGGAGGTAAACGGTACTCTGTCCCCCCCCCCCTCCCAGTGAGCTGTGGTGTTCCACAAGGAAGCATATTAGGTCCGTTACTGTTCCTAATTTATGCAAATGACATGTCATCAGCATGTGACTGCAACTTGTTCCTGTTCGCGGACGACTCAGCACTGCTGGTCTCGGACAGGAGCAGATTGCAGGTTGAAAAAACCCTCAGCTCCGAGCTCGGCAGAATCTGCACCTGGCTCGCCGATAATAAATTATCATTACACCTGGGTAAAACAGAGTCCATTCTCTTCGGTTCAAAACATAATCTCAGCAAATCCGACGACTTTTCAGTTGCAGTGGGCGACATTATTGTCACAAGTAAGAAGGAAATTACTTACCTAGGATCTATTCTTGAGGCAAACCTCTCCTGTGACAAAATGGCATTCAATGTAATAAAAAAAGTCAATCAAATAACTAGATTCCTATACCGGATCTCCTCTCTGGTAAACAAAAACACCCTGAAGACTCTGGCAGGAGCACTCATTCAAGGGTACTATGACTATGCTTGCACGTCATGGTACCATAGCACCTCCAAGGCGCTAAAAATAAACTGGTCAGACTACTGCTTGACCTTTCATCTAGAACCCACCTCACCTCTGCCCACT
Source organism: Harpagifer antarcticus (assembly GCA_902827135.1). Taxonomy (NCBI): domain Eukaryota; kingdom Metazoa; phylum Chordata; class Actinopteri; order Perciformes; family Harpagiferidae; genus Harpagifer; species Harpagifer antarcticus. The sequence continues at coordinate 2,211,853 of CADEHL010000110.1, read as the reverse complement.
TTGACAACCTAGGATGGCTTAGAGTAGACGACAGAGTACAGCTTCTTGCAATGGGCCTGGTCTACAAGATCCACTACACCTCTATGGTACCCATGTACATGTCAAAGTTCTTCCCAAAGGTCAGTGAATACCATGATCATAACACCAGAGGGAGCTCCACAAATCATGTGAAACCCAGATTTGGCACAAAAAAGGGGGAATACACATTTCGGAATTATGCCACATCAAGGTGGAATGCTCTTCCCACAACTGTAAAGGAAAGTAAAACTGTACTTACCTTCAAAGCCTCTCTTAAAGAGCACCTTCGGGGGAGAGCATTGCAAAACTGGCCCCGGTAATGGTACAAATCTCAACCTGTCGTACAATGGACAGCTTCCCCCCCCCATCTATGTATATACTCGCATTTTAGACTCTGTTACTAACTGTATATCTGTAGACTTGGTTGGTCTTAAATGTCCGGTTAGGATGTATTAGAATGAAATCAAAAATGAAAATTGTAAATAAGAAATCTGTATGTAAAAAACCACCTGTATGTAAATTGTAAATAACCCATCTGTTTGTCAAATATGTCTTACATGTCTTAAATGATATGATAAATTGGAAATGGGGGACCCTGATGTAAACAAGACCAAAGTCTTTCTCTGGTCTGCATCCCCTTAACAATTGTATGTTTTGAGCTGTACTGTACTGTACCCAATATACAAGCTGTTAATAAACTTTTCAATCAATCAATCAAACAACCCATGCTTTTATGGAGCCCCGAAGAGCTACTTAGCTAGCTAAGGCAGATAGCATTAGCTAGAGCTATTGTTTGCTAACACCATGTGCCATTGTTTACGTTCAGTTTTCCTTTTCTAGAGTTGTTGTTGCTATTTAGTATTGTGCTGCAGTAGTTTGTGGAATTAACAAGTCATGTTGCTGTTCTAGATGATTACATTGGGACTAACGAGGAGGAACAGTCCCGAACAACGGGGGATAGCAGTGTTCCGTCCTCAATATCAACTGAGGAACAGACCTCAACTCGATCAACTCGACCAACTCGACCAACCCGACCACCAACAGAAGAACCAACACCAACTCGACCACAGACCCCAATGTTGAGTGCCAGCGCGACACTGCAGCGTGTGGTTCTAGGTAAGAAATAGGCATGGCAAAATGACTGGAATTGTGACTTTTTTAAGCTATACCACTGTGTGGAAATGCTCTGTTACAAGTAAAGTAACTAGCTAGTGTTAATTTCGTTGACTAAAACTATGACGAAATATGTTCGTCAACGACCTTTTTTTCCATGACGAAAGCGAGACGATGACGAGACGGCACCGACGGCAGTAAACAATAACTGTAACGAAATCATCATGCAATATCGTTGACGAAAAGTGACGAGACGAAAATGTAGTTTACTAAATAAAACTATGCCAAAATCTCTCTTTACTTTCGTTGACGAAAAATTAGGAGACGAAATATTATCAAAGATAAAGTTTTTCTCCCAGCAGTTCCATTTCAAGTGCTGCGGCTGGGCAGCAGCTGTGTGTCTGTGCTGCGCGCGGCGGTACATTTGAATTACACCGGGCAGCGGCACACTCTGAACTGTCAGGAAGACTCGGGTCTAACTCATGGTCTAACTAGACTTCATTTTCAAGGGACATGTGCCAGAAGACCCCGGCAGATTTCTGTGTGTGTGTTCCAAACATTTTACCACGGACATGTTTATGAACTTCTCTCAAGTCCAACACGGATATGCCTCCAAACTAATGCTACACCCGGGATCAATACCAACCATCCGGGACCAGGCCAGTGAGGACACATCCAATTCTGAAGCTGTAAGTTTTTATTTAGCGGTGTTTTTCCTGATAAAGCTATCTCTAGCTTGTAGTATGTAGCATGTAGCATGTAGCTTCGCCGTATCAATGTCGCCTCAACCCCAACTAGTAATCGGTTAGGTGTTTATATGTTCTTGTAACATTTTATTTTGTACGCTCCGCAGTCTTTGCTTTGTCTTTTATTTTAATTATCAGGCATTTGCGAACATGTTCAGACTGCCGTAATGGCGATCTGTGTGAAGGCTGTAAAGCCACGCCTAGCCTAGCCGATAACACAAGTATTTATTCTCCTATGTATTAGTATTTTGTATCCTCTAAAAAATCATATTGAGTAAGTTATAATAACAAACGTAATCTTCTGGAGGTAAGTGCCGTTTTTTCCAGCGTTATGTAAAAGCTTTTGTGATTGTAGTCTGTAAGAACGATCATATATCATCGATCTGTAAGCTAAGATACGCTAAGCTAAGCTAAGCTACGCTAATGAGACATGCCGTTTTTTGCAGCGTTCTATGGAAAATCTTTTGCATGTTTACTTGTTTGCGCACATGAATATAAATGGGGGTGTGTTAGGATACAACACTGTATGTATGTATGCGAGGGGACACACACCACGAGTAAAACGGAGCTAAAGCCCTGGTATGTTGTTGTTGACGACATGCATATTCTAATCTAAACCACTTTTTTTGTTGTGCTTTTTTTAACATTGCACAGGCTACGTGGCCAACTTGATGGACCTCATCTTCGACCAAGTCTTTGTGGACCCTGCACCATTATGAGCAACCTGACAGGGAGGAGGTCATCGCCGGGTATGCCACACGGTTCAATTTGGCTGCTGTCTGAACCTAACATAGACATTTCACGGATCAGAGGACAACGCAGGCCGGAATCACCACTCTGATCCTGATTCAAATAACCGTTGATTTTGACAATAAAGTTCCGAGTTGATATCAAATGTGTCGTGATTATTCATGTTTGGATGGGTAAAGAATATTCTGATTTCAAAAGCATAAGGTTGTGTGTGGACTTGTTGTCGTACACATGGGTGTGTTTTGCCATTGCTGTGTAGTATATAATAGTACATGTACAATGACAGAATGAAAGATTGCATAAAGCCATATACACCAGTATTTATTTCCATGAACAATATTAGCATTCGTTTTACAATTTCAGTCAAAACCAAATCCAGGATGGTCCACCACACAGGTTACAGAGTCCTCATGTTCCTGCATCCGTCTTTACACCTAGTATGATAAACATATATTGAATGACATGTGAAAAATGTATTCTCTAAACAGACAACTTAGTGAAGCTAATGTTACGTGTGGTATCTCATGCAGCACATGCTCCGGTTCAGAAGGCATCGTGGCGCAAGTTGCACATGTACCCCTTTAGAAAGAAGTCAATAACTGAGCTTTTAAAACACATGAAACACATAATGCTGACAACTGAGGTGTTGGAGTTATACTTTTTATCACCCTAAGTTATTGAACTTTCCAACGGTTGTTGCACGATGTTGGAAGAAAAGGACTGTAAACTATTAATAACGCAATGAGGCCATTGTATATATGCTGAAAATATGAATGTCTCCCTTTATAAATATATATATGTATCGCTGTGTTTGCGTTACAAACTCTAAGTTACAAACTGTACACATTGCATTCTTGCTAATTAGCCAAAATATGAATGGAATAAGTAGCAAGCATCGTAACAGAGTAAAATAAATAGGGACAACAGCTTGTCAACTAACCAATCAGAAACGTCCTGCTGCAACCGAGATGTTTGCACCTCCACCAAAACCTCCGCTGCTTCAGTTTCTGGATCAAATTGATAATATGCTTGAACACATGCATTGCTCTGAGATGACATGTGTATTCCACACTCGTAAACACAGCAAGCATGGTAACGTGACTCTCGCGGCTCTTCTGCAGGGGGCGTGGTCAGCTGCTGCTCAGAATTTTCATAGGCAGGTTTGGAATAAAGCGAAAATGAGCGAAACGAGGCATGGCTAAAAAATGATCTGTTTGGTATTTTGAAAAATAAAATGTATAAATATACCTTATATAGGTATGGTCATACACTATATCATTTAAATATAGCATGATAGGTCACCTTTAACAGAAAATAAAATGGCAACAACAGGGCTTGGGAGCAGTGGACGCACTCGCGTTAACCGAATACCCCCCTGTCAGCGCGAGTGAGTGATACATTGTGCACTCGACGGATAATAATGGATTATGACGGAAATTTTACGATCCTGTCCGTCAAAATGACTGACAACGGAAAAGTCTAAAGCCACCACTGCTTGGGAGAAAGAAACTATGTGATATTTGGGCCCATTTTCGCTAAAATGAGGCGGAGAAAAAAAGCGAATGCATTGTTTTATCAGAAGGCAAGCAATGTGGCCATAACACAGCTGGTAAAAACACCACAAACCTGACCAGATACTCTCTGCAAAGCTTCTTAATCATTCAACCTGTGTTTTTCATCAAATCAGGACAAGATATAATCTTATTGTGAAATAAGTTTGACTAAAATGACAAATTATTAGTTTTGGCTAGACTAGTTTGACTGAAATGTTCTATATAATCTGATGACTAAAAAAGACTCAACAGTTTTCATTGACAAAAAGTAGACTCAAATAATTAGTTTTCTTTGATTAAAATAAGACTAAAATGCTCAGACTTTTAGTCGACTAAATCTTGACTAAAATGTTTACTGTTTTAGTCGACTAAAATAAGACTAAAATGCTCAGACTTTTAGTCCACTAAAACTTGACTAAATAAAAACAGGATGAAGGTGACTAAATATGACTAAAACTAAAAAGGAAATTTAACACAGGACTAAGACTAAAACTCAATTAAAAAATAGCTGACGAAATTAACACTATAACTAGCTAGTAAGCAGCTAGCACAATTGTGTGTGACATCCTATCATATACATATATTTATATTCATTATCAACAGGCTGGACATAATGTAATTCACTTTCACAATCATTGTAAACATCTAGGGCCAGAACGTCCTTTAGTTCATCCTTACTGTTGTTCTGTTTATAAATGGTATTCTTATATCCTTGTGTGACCTGTACCTGTCCTATGTTTTTCATTCTTATTGCTAATTGTTATTGCTATAATCATCTTATTGTCACCCAGGCAAGAGGAAACGAGGAGGACAGGATCTGGCCCAGCAGGAACGGCACCATGAACAGCACCTGGCCCAGCAGGATCAGCACCTGGCCCAGCACCTGGCCCGGCACCTGGCCCAGATGGAACGGCACTTTGACCTGAGCTTAGCGGCTGCTGCCCGGACGAGGGAGATGGATGCGACCTTGAGAAGGGAGGAGGCCGCTCAAGCACAGACATTTAATTTAGCCTTCCTGCGCAGTCTTGACAGCTGCTAGGGCAGGGGTGGCCAACCAGTCAGAGGTTAAGAGCCACATTTTTTCTATGTTACTGCAAAGAGCCACATCAAACACACAGTCACTGATACCGCTTGTTTCAGTTTTTTGTTTTCTGGAGACAAGATTTCAACCACGTCACTGATGCATTTTTGTGACATTGGGATATATATTTTTTAAATCCTCTGGAGCAGAGAGAGGAGCTGTGGATTATTGTTATTGATTAATGCATCAGTGTTTCTTAGGGTCAAAAACACTAAACCCACAACTTAAAATGAAAGCGTTTAGTTTATTTAATAAAAGAGCACATGTTCAATGTGAAAAGTGACAGTAGTTATAGATTATTTGAAATTTGGTGCTATATATATATGTTAAAAAATTATAATAATTATATATATTTTTAAAATATATATAACTCCGTTCGCGGGGCGCAGCGCCCCTCCAAGACAATGGTAGGGGATAGTGTTTAATCAACGATAGGTTTTCCCCCCCTCAAAGGTGATTGGTTCACTGCATCACAGGTATTATTGTGATTGGCTCTTGGGCCACATCAAAATTAGACGCGCTGTCATCCTCTCATACTGACACCTGACACCACACATACACAGTAGGGAGAGCCGAGACGAAAGTAACACGGGACGATTTTATCCGAGCCCAAACAACTCTGACCGGCCAAATTACGTCAGAATGATCAGCATTCAATACTTAACAGACCTACTAAATATCAGGTTTAACTCTCAGGAGCAGCTAGTGTTGTCACAATACCAACATTTTGGTTTCGATACCAAGTCAAGAATTGCGATTCCGATTCTTTTTCGATACTTTTCTTAAAAAAAGGGAAACAGTCTTAAATGTAATTATTGTGCTTTATTTCACACCAGAACCAGAACCATAACACAAACTTTTAAACAATGAGAACAATAAATACAATAAATGACAAGAATTCGTATTAAATCAAATTAATACATGTCTGACAGACAGGCCTCGTGGTGTCCGTAGGCTTGCCCTCACTGTCAGAGATATAGCTAAAATACTTCCAAATTTCTCTTTTGGCGTCTTTGTTGTCAACAAGCCGAGGCGCAGCGGCAGCTGCACTCCCACTTGCAGCCATGCTTCTAGTTTTCTCACATGCTCTGGCAGCTAGCGCGTGCACGAGAGAGGGGAGGGACTTAGAGCGTGCTTGAGAGGGGCGGGACTGCAGGCACGGCTGCAGTGCAGGAAGTGGAAGCAGAGCGCTGAACACACACGGCTCTTATTAAACGGCGCTTTCTCACCGGAGTACTTTCCCCCGTCATTCTTAAAGTACCGATACTAATGAAACGGAGGAATCGTAACGTTTTTAAAGGGTATCGCGGTACCTTTCAAGTATCGGTACACCGTGCAACACTAGTCAGGAGTCAGTGTCTCTCCCCCAAACTCACACATATACAATTCAATATGAACTGAATAGCCGCATGTAACTAGGCAAAGAGCCGCATGCGGCTCGAGAGCCGCGGGTTGGCCACCCCTGTGCTAGGGCAACCCAGTCTCATGGCATTTCGTGTTCACCAACACGATTTTCCCCTTTTTTTTCGTGTTGCACAGCACGATTTTAAAAGCAATGTATTTCTGCTGGTAATGTGTTTCGTGCCTAAAGCACGTCTTTTTCTCCGGTCAAGTCTTGGAAGACCGGAAGCTGTATGGTTCATAAAAACATGTTCTTACTCAATATCAAGCCACAATTATTGCCTTTATTTTAAATCGTGTAATTTCTGACTTTTGTTGCCGTCTGTGAGGAAAATAAATGGCTCAGAGCCTCAGAATACTGAAATCTGTATTTTTTAAATCTTTTTTTCCTTCTAATTTGTTATTCTTTTCAAAATAACACACTGTTATTTACTGACCAATAACACACAATTATCCTTGCTTTTATTTATTGGTTTAATTCCATAATCTTTGGCTTTTTTGGCGTCCGTCAGGAACTGAATTTCAAAATAAAAATAACCGGAAACAGACGTAGGCCTATAAGGGACATTTCGAGCATCATTGCGATTGTCAACATTTCTGAGTTTAGGATGGCCGAAGACACTACACAACCCATAATCCCCAGCTATCGTTTAGGACTACAGTCCCCGTGATTAATCTTCAAGCTCTGGGATTGGATGTTGGAGTGGCAGTGCGCCAAGGTTACGTCGAGCGTCAAACAGCTGTTTGAAATGGAACGAAACCACGCCAGACTATCCAGAAATATAAACAACCCTTAAATCAGACTTTAGTTACACCTGAGTGAAATTCAGGGAAGGTGATTGTCAAGTGCCAACAATCAGGAGAGATATGTGATAGTTGGTGCTTGAGAAGACTAAACATGTATCTGCAATTGACATGAATGGAAACGAGTAATAAAGTATATTCATTACTTGTTATTCTCTAGTAATAGTTCATTAAAGACTGTATAATGGCTATTTCTCACATCCCTTTCAAGATTTCAAGATGTTCTAAGGTTTATTGATATATCATATACACAACTACGGTGTAGTTATGCAATGAATGAAACACTTGGGTCACAGGTTCCTCAACAGTGCATTACAAGACATCTATCAATATGTGTGTACCTCCACCATTAAACTGTCACATTCTGCACATTTCTTATTCTATCTAAATAAGATTATAATTAATGCTTCTAATATCAGTTAGATATGCTTCAACATAGTTAACATTGCAGGAAAGCAATATATTAGACGTTAAGTACTTTGTCAGGCTTAATATTTATCTGTAGATAGATACCCCCAAAGTTTTTTTCTTATTTAAAAGAAGACCTTAATCTGTTATTTAATGTTTAAATAAAGGTTAATTCGTTTTTCTGTTTTGCACCTCCTCATATTAATATCTTTGTACATCCTGCACTAAACTGTTTTATTGTAGAGATCACTTATAGTATCTTCTTGATTTTTTTATATTCTATATTTCTATCACAGACCTTCTACTTTCCCCCTATGAAAGTATGTACTCTTAATATTTTTTTAATCAAATATAACACATAAAAACAATAATTCAATAACGTGCTGTAACCACTAGGCGGTGCACACAAGGTACACAGCCACTTTGTATTATTAGTGTAGGACACTTATGTATGTACAACATCTGAAGATGTGTAGTTTTATTCATGCTTTCACATAATTTTACAGCATATTGCTATACTATTTCAGACTCAGTATTTACATTCTTACATTCAAAGAAAATCAGTAATATCTTTAAAAACTACAAGTCCTTTTATATCAGCTGTGCACCGTTATGGTGTAAATATAACCCATATATGAAATAGATCAAATGTAAAAGTCAGCCGAATTAGTGTTGATACTGCAAGGAGACGTATTGTGTGAAGAGAAATTGAAGATGTTGTTTAATTGTTGATATATTTATGATCCACGTCAAGTATTCAGTTTCGGCGGCATTTCTTCAGTTTGTCCAAAGGTCTACGGCAGATCTGTAATATGTAATGCAGCCGAACCGTGTATTACAATGCCGTTATGTGATGACTTTCAAAGAGAAAAGCAAGAGCACTCGGAATTAAGTATTATTTTATTCTTTCAAAATGTTTTCCGGATTTCATATCATATAAACCCCAAATCCCAGCATGCATTACGGCTAAAACATCCAATCAGCTTAAACCATAGCTGAGGATCTTGGGTAATCGCTCGAAATTCCTACGTCTGTTTCCGGTTATTTTCATTTTGAAATTCAGTTCCTGATGGACGCCAAAAAAGCCCGAGATTATGGAATTAAAGCAATAAATAAAAGCAAGGATAATTGTATGTTATTTTGAAAAGAATAACAAATTAGAAGGAAAAAAAGATTTTAAAAAATACAGATTTCAGTATTCTGAGGCTCTGAGCCCCATTTCTTTTCCTCACAGACGGCAACAAAAGTCAGAAATTATACGATTTAAAATAAAAGCAATAATTGTGGCTTGATATTGAGTAAGAACATGTTTTTATGAACCACACAGCTTCCGGTCTTCCACGACCCGACCGGAGAAAAAGACGTGCTGCAGGCAAGAAACACATTACCAGCAGAAATACATTGCTTTTAAAATCGTGCTGTGCAACACGAAAAAAAAAGGGGGAAATCGTGTTGGTGAACACGAATTGCCATGAGACTGGGTTGGCTAGGGGGAATGGGCAGCCGGCGGCGCCCGTCTCCTCAGGAAGAAGAGCCTCTGTGATAAAACAAACAAATAACCTCTGGCTGAGAATATATTGTTATTATATTGTTTATATCTTGTTATCCTTTTCCCTTCACTATATCTGTAAAGCGTCTTTGAGCACCTGTAAAAGCGCTAACAAATTAAATCTATTATTATTATTATTATTGTTCATTTGTAAATGCAACATTTGTTGTTGTAAATTCCCCTTGTTTTCTTTAGTCTGCGTTGTATCGTTTGTGTTTTTTGATCGGGCACATTTGGGGACAGCTGGAGTGGGCAGCTGCGGGTCCTTGAGCGTTTTTTTTGCCCATGTGCGTTAGTGAAGAATAAATGATGCAATCATTCATTCATTCATTATTCAATACTGCTATAGCTGTTGTAAGAAGCATTCAAGCTAATTAAAGTCCAAAGACTGTATTCCTTGTCTCCGTGTGAACTCTCTAACCGGAGTGCTGTTTCTGGATGAAGCGGCTCCGGCGCAAACATCGCACAACATAAGATTCCCCAATATTTGTACTTTCTTGTTTATTTCTTATCTTTAAAATGTTTATTTTATTTTTACAATGCCATGACTTTTTATGCTTCTGCAATACAAACATGTTTTATTTGTATTGTACAATGCCTTGCCTTTTTTATGCTGCTGCAACAAAACACTTCCCAAATTGGGATCAATAAAGTACTTCTTTGACTTATCTTATCTCTTGTTGATAAATAATTGCACCCAACAGCGATCACACAGAAAGATGGCATCATCTAGCGTCTCTCTGCAGTGAGAAATATAATAACCACCATCATCTGAATCAAATTCAGATTCACATAATCTTGATTTTGAGAAAATATAAACATACATGGATTTATAAAGCAATAACAAACACCATCAGTTAGGAAAAAGCCCATAAGATGAAAGTTAATATTAAGAGATTTAAAGCAAGAAATTGAGTTTGGTCGCTTGAGGTCCTCCTCTAAAACATTATTACATTACATATTTATTTTGTAATGGTATTAAGAATAATACATGTAGTAAAAATTGCTCAATCTTAATGCCCTCGTTGTGCTAGACTCAAACAACACATTCCTTATATATAAGAGAAGAGAGAACACAATAACAAACCTATACAAAGAGAGCGGTGCACAGCGCTCACTATTTACTATGTACTTGCACTATATTTCTGTGTATCTGTTTTATTGTGTTGCTCTGTTGGAGGAGCCTGTGACCTAAGATTTTCATCGTCATAACTACACTGTAGCTATGTTCGTATGACAAAATAAAAAACCTTGAACCTTTTGGCTGTGACTTTCAGACATAAACCATCATAACAAATACAGAGAAGATGATTGCTTGCGCTGATCAACTCGGCAGGCCCTTGGTCAGGGACGAGCTCCCCTAACCCATTCAAGCAAGCTTTTAGCATGTCTAGAAGAAAGATTGAGGTTATATTCTAATATATTATTTTATGCTGTGGACACTTTAGCCTCCATCCATGCTTACAATTTCCCACACTTATTTTACACTTGCATTTATGAATATACACTGAACAAAAATATAAATGCAACACTTTGGTTTTGCTCCCATTTTTCATGAGATGAACTCAAAGATCTAAAACATTTTCTATATACACAAAATAACCATTTCTCTCAAATATTGTTCACAAATCTGAAAGAATCTGTGATAGTGAGCACTTCTCCTTTGCCGAGATAATACATCCCACCTCACAGGTGTGGCATATCAAGATGCTGATTAGACAGCATGTTTATTGCACAGGTGTGCCTTAGGCTGGCCATAATAAAAGGCCACTCTAAAATGTTCAGTTTTATCACACAGCACAATGCCACTGATGTCGCAAGTTTTGAGGGAGAGTGCAATTGGCATGCTGACAGCAGGAATGTCCCCCAGAGCTGTTGCCCGTGAATTGAATGTTCATTTCTCTACCATAAGCCGTCTCCAAAGGCGTTTCAGAGAATTTGGCCGTACATCCAACCGGCCTCACAACCGCAGACCACGTGTAACCACACCAGCCCAGGACCTCCACATCCAGCATGTTCACCTCCAAGATCGTCTGAGACCAGCCACTCGGACAGCTGCTGCAACACTCGGTTTGCATAACCAAAGAATTTCTGCTGTCAGAAACCGCCTCAGGGAAGCTCATCTGCATGCTCGTCGTCCTCATCGGGGTCTCCACCTGACTCCGGTTCGTCGTCGTAACCGACTTGAGTGGGCAAATGCTCACATTCGATGGCGTCTGGCACGTTGGAGAGGTGTTCTCTTCACGATGAACCCCGGTTTTCAATGTTCAGGGCAGATGGCAGACAGTGTGTGTGGCGTCGTGTGGGTGAGCGGTTTTCTGATGTCAATGTTGTGAATCGAGTGGCCCATGGTGGTGGTGGGGTTATGGTATGGGCAGGCGTATGTTATGGACGACGAACACAGGTGCATTTTATTGATGGCATTGTGAATGCACAGAGATACCGTGACGAGATCCTGAGGCCCATTGTTGTGCCATTCATCCACGACCATCACCTCATGTTGCAGCATGATAATGCACGGCCCCATGTTGCAAGGATCTGTACACAATTCCTGGAGGCTGAAAACATCCCAGTTCTTGCATGGCCAGCATACTCACCGGACATGTCACCCATTGAGCATGTTTGGGATGCTCTGGATCGGCGTATACGACAGCGTGTTCCAGTTCCTGTCAATATCCAGCAACTTGGCACACCCATTGAAGAGGAGTGGACCAACATTCCACAGGCCACAATCAACAACCTGATCAACTCTATGCCAAGGAGATGTGCTGCACTGCGTAAGGCAAATGGTGGTCACACCAGATACTGACTGGTTTTCGGACCCCCCCAGACCGCCCCAATAAAGCAAAACTGCACGTTTCAGAGTGGCCTTTTATTGTGGCCAGCCTAAGTGTGAGGAATTGCGGTATCTCCTTCTCCATTTTTCTGTTTGTTTGTCTGTCTTCCTGGCTGGGCGTGGTTGACCTACTTTCCGTTTTCCGCCAACTCACCTCCGCTCCTGTTTCTCATCATCACTGATTACCACCACTCACCTGCTGCTGCTTAAAACTCCGGTTCGATCATCAGACTTCGCCAGTTCTTCGTATACTTACAGTGGTAAACTCCAGTTCCAGCTGACTAGATTATCTAGTTCTGTTGTATACTCCTCCTGTTGGATTTTTTCGTATGCTAATCCTGTTCTGTTTTTTGCCTGTTCCAGAAACTCCACATTCCATTCCGTCCTGCCTGCCACGTCCAGCCCAACCTCCGTCTCAGCCCTGCTCCACGTTCTCCCCACTCTGTTCAGAGTTTGCTTTGTCCCCTGCCTGGTTTTTGTGGACTTATTAGATCCAGTCTTTTTGACACTTCACCTAAGTCTCCGTCCCTGTGTTCTTGCATAGCGGGTTCAAGTTTTGTGTCTCTTTACGATGAGCCTAACACTAAGGCACACCTGTGCAATAATCATGCTGTCTCATCAGCATCTTGATATGCCACACCTGTGAGGTGGGATGGATTATCTCGGCAAAGGAGAAGTGCTCACTATCACAGATTTTTTTCAGATTTGTGAACAATATTTTAGAGAAATGGTTATTTTGTGTATATAGAAAATGTTTTAGATCTTTGAGTTCATCTGATGAAAAATGGGAGCAAAAACAAAAGTGTTGCATTTATATTTTTGTTCAGTGTAGTTTTGCTGTGTTTTACACTTTTGTATTTATGTTTATAGTTTGCTTTTAATATTTGCTTAATTTTCTTTTCATAATCTGATATTTTCTCAAATGTTCTTATTATGGGGCAGTACTTACTGGTGCTTGAAATTTGAATATTTACTAAATAGTAAATTCTGATAAAAAAAAGTAGTTTAAATCATTTGACAAACAAATGTATTACAATACAATGAATATTTAGCTATTCAGGTAGCGCATCAAACCCTCTTGTATATCAGTGCCCTCCTCCTCTGCACCTTGTGCCATTGCTACCCCAGGCTCTGCTGCTGCTGGTGCATCCCACCCATCATCATAGGCCTCTCCATGACTCTCGCAGAGGTTATGCAGAGCACAGCATGTCACCACCATAGATTTCACACGTTTAACATCACAGTCATTTCTTTTCATGAGGCAACGCCACCTTCCCTTCAGTCTACCAAAAGCGTTTTCAACCACTACCCGTGCTCTGCAAATTATCTTGTTGTATTGCACATGTTCTGTCAGCCCTCCAGTGTCAGGGAAGGGTTTGAAGAGCCAGTTTTGCAAGGGATAGTCATTGTCTCCCAGGACGTAACTTCTGAAATACACAAACAAAGCATACATATTTTAATACGTAAAAGTGGTAGATCCAATTAATTAAATACTTGAAACACTTTGGTCGTATAGTGAGCGTGAGCCTAAACACATTGCTAGTTAGCGAACGTTAGCTTACTAAGTAGCGTTGTCATCTAGTAGTGATTAGAGTCGTCCTGTAGTAGTCTCTGCCGCGTTGTAGGATTGCCAAAACACTCCCGTCAGCTTCTTCTGCGTTTAGTTTTGCTATAAGCAGCCTATATCGAAACAAAGTTTGCCTACTTGCTGTGATAAAAAAGCCACATACCAAGAAACAAGTAAACAATCGCTTCCACATCCTCCATTGTTGTAGTTTCTAAACTGTAATGGAAATGTGCCATAAAGTGAGCCAGTTCTAACAAGGCCTAGCCATACCGAGCGAGGCCGTGTAGTGGAAATGCGCCATTACTGAGCTATCTCTTTCTCTCAAAGCCCCTTTCTTCCTCGCAGCTTTGGATATCATCCATTCCATATTGTGTCTTTGGCTACTATCTAAGCTGGTTGACATGATGAAACAGTCAATGTACAGTTTATGCAAATCCGCCAAAAAAAACAGTCCAATGCTACCGTTTCTGTATGTATTCGAGATTTCCGATTCTCTCTGAGCTTTCTGCAATGCGTCTCCGACTTCACTTCCTTCTTCGTGTGAAGTTCGTACCACACGCTTTGCATATCCAGCCCCAAGCTGTGCAATGTTTGTGAAGCTTTGGTCCGTGAAATGCTGTGCACACAGTAACGTTCTTCAAACCTCTGAAGAAACAGTGTTAAAAATAAATGTCAACCACTGACTTCGTTGTGGTTCTGCTGTCGATAGGGCAAACAGTGGAGATTTCCCCTCACATCTCAGGAAACAGACCCTTGGCATGACTGGATACAATTTTGAAGTGAACCTGAGCTTCCAACAGTAAATGTTAGGCTGGCAGAGGGTGTGGCCATAGCTCTGGGAGTGCCAACAGGTCGTCGTTACGTCACTTGGTACCAGGAGTGCACCAGAACGAACGCCCCGGTATGACGTTATTATGGCTGGCAAACAAGCCCAAGGACCTTTCTCATTTCAGCAAATCCCCCTCCTCGACTCCTCGACTCCTCGGTCCTCCGGTAGTGACCCGGAAATGAATTTCAGCGTGCCATGTTGAAGGACATCTAATTTCTCTAAATGCACTTCGAGGACCGAGGATCGAGCGTCGAGGAGGCTCTCTGGAGGACCTATAACCGAGGATACACTGATGGGTCCTCCACGGTCCTCCACAGCTCCTCCGCGGATGCATTTCCGGGAACAGAGATGTTTCAAAGAGTCGTGACGCAGTAGAGGTTTCTCAATACTCAAATTTCCCCTCCTCGATTCCTATCCTCGACTCCCCTCCTCGAGACTTGGGCCCTTTCTCATTTCATCAAATCCCCCTCCTCGACTCCTCGACTCCTCGGTCCTCCAGTAGTGACCCGGAAATGAATTTCAGCGCGCCATGTTGAAGGACATCTCATTTCTCTAAATGCACTTCGAAGACCGAGCATCGAGCATCGAGGAGGCTCTCTGGAGGAGCTCTAACCGAGGAGACACTGATGGGTCCTCCACGGTCCTCCACGGCTCCTACGTGGATGCATTTCCGCCAACAGAGATGTTTCAAAGAGTCGTGACGCACAGCCGGACTTATCTCAGCCAATGACAGCTCTGCATGCATCCCCTGGATATTATTTTAGAAACTGCTTTCATCGCGACGCAATGTTTCCAGAGAGAACAGCTGTGAGGTCCGTGCAGAAAGCAGAGCAGTGTGTAAAATATATATCACTCAGTATAACAGGCCTACTGTGGTGACACCATGTGGGACCATAATTCACCTTGCTTATTGTGTTGCCACACGGACCCTTTAGTTGGGAACACCTGTAGCTTTAGCTGCCATTCCTGCTATCTCATCAGGCAGAGCAGTTCATGTGTCAACCTCTCTGATATTAATGGATAATAAAGATTGGAACTCCATTCTTAATACACCGCCTCCGACTCGGCACTACACTACTCTCTTTATTTCCTTTAGTTTAGTAGATATCTATAAACAAAGAGTCGATATTTTTTTAGACCATTTAGTGCTTCACATAATAAAATACACAACGGCTGTAGCCTGATTATGCTTTAGGAGCTGTAGGTGTGTGTTGTACAGTGCGTAGATGCAGCTGACAGACAGGTCTCAGTTGGTTTGGTGTCCTCTGCTTACTTTTAATACTTGTAAATAAAACTTTTTGCCCGTAATTTATTTTCCTCATTGTAGCGACCAGAGAGGGGGGGGGGGGGGGTATATCCAGTCTCTGATAGTGTTACGTTATTATGAGAGTGCTCTGTTTGATTCTGAAATTGTATATATTTATATAAATTGTTATGACCTGGCTCAAAAGGCCACAACAAAAAGGAGACACACCATGTCAATGGTTATCAAAATATGTTTATTTTGAAGAAACAATCCAAATTAGCCAAATTAGATGAAGTGCAACAATGGTTAAAGCATGAGGTGTGGACGACAGTGGTATCAATAGTGTAAATGCAGGGTGAGGGTTGCATGAATGTGTATGTGTGAGAGTGTTGAGGTGCACAAAGTAAAGTAACAACAAGTTATACTCAACAACACCGGGACCTGTACGGGAAAGCAGAGAGAGCACAGAGAGGAGCAGAGAGGCTCTAAATAGCTGCAGGACACCAGACCCAGGTGCCCTGAGTTACTGCAATCCTTGCAAACAGCAAACACCAATCACCACAGCCACCTTCTCTCTACTGATGCACCCACAGGGGCATCACAGCCCCCCCCTTAAGACGGGGCCCCAAAGGGATCCACGACAACCCAATATCCTCCTTCTTAACTCCAGCTTTTTTATTTTCCTTCTTAGGACTGGAGGACGCTCCTCCTCCACTGTCTCCGAACTCCTGCCCCGCGACCCTGCACCGCTTCCTCGCCTCCACTGCCTTTATGTCCCACTCCTCCTTGGGTTGGCTGGTGTTGAGCCACAGCATGTAGGCGCTCATCGGTCTCTTGGGCGCGCCGACCTCCTTCGGCCTCCTCTTCTTCTGCCTCCTCTTGTTCGGCCTCCTCTTCTTCTTCACCTCTTTGACTGTCCTCTCCTTCTTATTTGTCCCGATCTCAAAGTACCGGGCTGGACCACATTCTCCCGACTCCGAAACAGGTAGGTCAGTAGACATCCTACGGCCCTGCAAACGCGTAACAGTATAAATTGGCGATACACTTGGAACTTGCAAACCGCTCTCATCTGGCTCCACAGATGCCAACGGCCTGGAAACCACCACAGGCGGTGGCACACCTGCCCACACAGCACTACCAGCGAGATCGTTGCCCAAAATCATCTGTATCCCATCAAGTGGCAACGCGGGACGCACGCCGATAGACACAACTCCCCGCACCAGCTCGCAATCCAGCACTATTGTATGCCGTGGCACAGGGATCAAGCCCATCTCCATGCCCCTCATCAGCACAACATCCCCAGTCTCTGTCTCTGATGAAAAAGGCAATACTGACTCAGCAATAAATGAGTATCTAGCTGCTGTGTCACGCAACACCTTAATCGGAACATACTTGTCACTTCCAACTACTGACACAACGGCTTCCGTTATGAACGGCTCAAAAACAGAACCCACATCCAAGTCGGCACAAACCAGCTTCTTATCAGGCACCATGCCCGATCCTACACCCTGCGGCTTTTTTACCAAAACGGCAGAACAACACATGGCTGGAGCATGTGGTGAAGAACGAGGCTTCCCCTCAGGTTCCAGCAACGGACACTGCCCCTTCCAATGACCCTCTTCTCGACAATAATGACATAGGTCCACTTTGGCCCCCTCGGGTCGCCCTGTACCTACAAGTCTACGGGAGGAGCCTGGTGAAAACTTTGCACCACCGCGGGCATAGCCATTGTCTTCTCCCCGTTTCCAATCACCCCTAGAATACTTCTCAGTAAAACTGCCCTTATGTGTCAACACAAAATCGTCCGCTAATTCAGCAGCTCTAAACGCGGTGGAAGGTTTCTGTTCATTCACATAAGTGGCCACACGCTGAGGGAGACTGTTTTTAAATTGTTCCAAGACAATGAGCTCACAAAGGCCGTCAAAACTTGCAACCTTTGCTGCCGCGCACCACCGCTGAAAATGAGAAGTTAAATCACGGATAAACTCCATATGTGTCTGCTTATCTCCCTTGACCCAACTTCTGAACCTTTGACGATACGCTTCAGGAACCAGTTCGTAAGATTTCAACACCGCTGATTTTACTCTATCATAGTCCAAAGCATTTTCGCCACAAACCGCTGAATAGGCTTCCTGTGCTCGCCCAGTGAGTACACACTGAAGTAACAGCACTCTGTCCGAATCTGACCAGTTTCTTGCCTCTGCTACGCGTTCAAATAGAGTGAAAAAAATGTCCGGGTCACGCTCATTGAACTTTGGCACTAATCGCAAGTAAGAAATGATATCGCCACTGCCTGATGCCGACCTATCACCACCATCCTCCCTTGGAGACAACTTGCCCTCTCCCATCAGCCGTAATCTAGCATGTTCCACCTCACATTTCATCCTTTCCACCTCCAGCACCTTCTCCACCTCCAAACGCTTCTCTACCTCCTGCTGCTGACCCCTCATCTCCAACCTCAACTTCTCTTGCTCAAACTGCATGGCCAAAAGCTCCTTTTGCTGCTCGAACGTCAAACCAGCTGTTTGAACCACCACCGGCACGAACCCTGCCGCACCAGACTCACTCCTCTGCAACACCCCCTGCTCAAACAAAGATGACACAATGACAGTTTTAATGTCATGTTTCCGCTTGCTCCCCACAACAGCAATGTCATAGTGCTCTGCTATTTCGACCAACTGCGCCTTCTGGCAATTATCTAAGAACGACACTGAGGGCGCATCCACAAACGCTGACAAAGAAGTCATACTAGCCAATCAGAAAGCAAAGTACCAAACTGCCAACACGCATGGGCATAAGATTAACCCAACAGAGAATTTCCCCCTAACTGCCTAAACAAAATCTTCCTAATCTCACCTAGTCTTCATGTGGCTTGCGGTGGGTAATTACGCACTGGAACCCGGCGGAGTTATGGAGCGACCTGCACGCAGGTAACACCAAGATATCACGCGGATGTGCCCCCGAGACAGCTGTCCGAAAACAGCTGACACTAACCACGTTGCCACAACACTATGAAAAAAAACAAACAGACGCAACCCAAAGGGAAACGCCACTTAAGCCTAGCGGGGAAAACTCTTTACAAAAGCGTAACAAGCAGCAACATCTTACCTTCTGATTGGCACACAAAACCTGACGCCATGTCAAACACTAAAGCTTCCTGAAACCCAAAAAACATGATGTGTCCCCAAAATAGCAGTACCGAGCCAGCACACAGCTGGACCACATCAACTAATTAGCTGCTCAAATGACACCATGTGCTCTGAGCACTACACAAACTTTTAACC
This sequence comes from Harpagifer antarcticus, assembly GCA_902827135.1. Classification (NCBI taxonomy): domain Eukaryota; kingdom Metazoa; phylum Chordata; class Actinopteri; order Perciformes; family Harpagiferidae; genus Harpagifer; species Harpagifer antarcticus. The sequence goes on along the minus strand of CADEHL010000110.1, from coordinate 2,192,668 downwards.
AAATAACCCGTCGGACGAGCCCCCATTTGTTATGACCTGGCTCAAAAGGCCACAACAAAAAGGAGACACACCATGTCAATGGTTATCAAAATATGTTTATTTTGAAGAAACAATCCAAATTAGCCAAATTAGATGAAGTGCAACAATAGTTAAAGCATGAGGTGTGGACGACAGTGGTATCAATAGTGTAAATGCAGGGTGAGGGTTGCATGAATGTGTATGTGTGAGAGTGTTGAGGTGCACAAAGTAAAGTAACAACAAGTTATACTCAACAACACCGGGACCTGTACGGGAAAGCAGAGAGAACACAGAGAGGAGCAGAGAGGCTCTAAATAGCTGCAGGACACCAGACCCAGGTGCCCTGAGTTACTGCAATCCTTGCAAACAGCAAACACCAATCACCACAGCCACCTCCTCTCTACTGATGCACCCACAGGGGCATCACATAAATATATATATATGTGTGTGTGTGTGTGTGTGTGTGTGTGTGTGTGTGTGTGTGTGTGTGTGTGTGTGTCCGCATCTGCAGCCTGTTATTGACTCATTATACCGCACTCTCAATGAATTCAAAGTAAATATATAAGTGGTCATGAACACATCTGTCCATCAGACAGAGGGCTGCTGTGCCTCCTGTCATCTTTAAAATGACCACTCAGAGGAGAGCAGGGCCGGACTGGGACAATAAGTCAGGCCGGGAATTATACACCCAGCCAGGCCACTACCAGTTTTTTTTTGTGCCATTTTCCTGGATTTATTTGTCAATATTTACAGCGTTGCTGCCCATAGTGATAGCCCTAAACTTTAAATCTACTACCCCAGAACAAACATATGGACATGGGTTACTATTTAAAAAAAATTTGCAAATCTATTTAGGAACCTGTCCATGTGAACATATTTTAAGTGGAGGTGGACCTCAAATCCTCTAGGGGGGTCCGGGGGTAAAATGTTAAATTCTTTTTCCTACCCCAGTTTTACTCAGAAAGGTAAACAGTGCCTTCTGGTAGCTCTTACTCCCTCTCCTTCTGTTCCCAAAACACCAACCACACTCCACTCCCTCTCTGCCTCTATAACTTTATCCTTTGGTTTTTCTCTTTCCGCTTTATAGAAGTCACAATGTAACAAGATATGTTCTACATCTTCTTTAACTGCACAGTTCCTACACTTGTCACTGTCACTTTTCCCCATGACAATGGCGGTTCTAAACCAATTTGACTGGGGGGGCCACTGGGGGGCCAGTTATTTTCTGAGGGGGGCACAATAAATGCACGACGAAAAAGAGAATTAGACAGTATGAAGTAATTGCGCATAAGAAAACAATGCAATACAGTTATTGGTTTTTGTTTCAGTACACTTATTTATTTCAGATAGATCTTATAGTTATTACTGTTAGCTTCAGCTTAAGTTATAGTGCAATGTTTGCACTAACACCATATTTATATAAAAATAAAGGCAATGAACAGTTACATCTCCACTTTACATAAGGGTGTCTGCACAATCTCACATTACAGCAACAAAATCCTGCGGTTTTTGGCAAACCGAGTACCAGAAAATATACATTTAAAAATAAAAAATTAAATATTTTCATTGTTAGGGGGGGCACAGGGGGTCAGAGGTCAGTGTTAGGGGGGCACTGGCCCCCCCTTCCCCCCCCCCCCTCTAGAACTGCCCCTGCCCCATGACATACAGCGTACCATTCAAAGCTGTCGTAATTTCCTCCCTTCTGTTTCTTTCTTTATAAATATTAATTGTAATTGTCTTTTGTACTTTGTGATACTCTTTGCCTTTCTGGTCTTTCTCCCACCTTCTCTGTCGGATCTCCATCCCTTTCTTCTTAATGACTGCTTTTCCTTCTCCAAGTTGAACTGGTAATGTTATTTCCTTTTGTAGTGCACTTTTTGCTCATGTATCAGCACACTCGTTCCCTTTCACTCCTCATGTGCACTCGTTCCCTTTCCCCCCTCTCATGTGCACTCGTTCCCTTTCCCCCTCTCATGTGCACTCGTTCCCTTTCCCCCTCTCATGTGCACTCGTTCCCTTTCCCCCCTCATGAGCACTCGTTCCCTTTCCCCCCCCCATGTGCACTTGTTCCCTTTCACTCCTCGTGTGCACTCGTTCCCTTTCCCCCCCCCATGTGCACTCGTTCCCTTTCCCCCCTCATGTGCACTCGTTCCCTTCCCCCCTCGTGTGCACTCGTTCCCTTTCCCCCCTCATGTGCAGGCACCCAGCAGAACTATACCGCCTCTGTTGCCCCTTTCACACCAATGCGTTTTCAGCTCCGGCTCGGAGCTGTAGCCTCAAAAGTGCCGGTTTTTCCTGTACACACCGCAGCGGCGCCGCCTCTTAGCTCCGGAATCCGATTCACTTCCAGCTCCAAAAAATTGTCGGTCTAGGCAAGAGCTTCGGAGCTAAGAGGTGGCGTCGCTTACGTCTCCCAGTCGAGGCGTGCAGGAAACTAAACCCACCTCCCCTGAACATGGGTCGACTGTCATGCCTGCCAACAAGCAGTAGTGCTTATAAACACACTTTATAAAGTCAGGCAACGCTAACCAGGCTTCGTGTGATTCTGTTTATTTGTACCTTACTTTGACCATCCGTTCGCTGTTATTGAACATTGTGGAGAGAGGCAGACGTTTTGTTTTGTATTATAGCAGCTATCGGATGGAATCAATACATGGGCTGCACAGGTTGTCGTGTCCGACTATCACAAGTAGAATCATAATGAAAATACGCCGGTAAAATGTGCCTGTAGAAAACGGTTTATGCCACAATAGGATAGCAATAGCAAGTAGTCAGTTTAGCTTCGGTTGCTATGCTAACATCACCCATTTTACACCAGAGAAACTTTCATAACAGCGTTGTGATGCCAAACAGCGTCAATTCAAACTGACACACATTCACTTAAGGGGAACTGGGGATATGTATCAGCTGCTTGTGTGAGTCGGACAGTGAATACTTTAGAGCGGCCGCTGCAGTGTGAGCTAACCGGGAGCTAACGGGAGAATAAACTCCTGTGGAAGAGCAGCCAACACTGCAGCGGTCGGTAAACGCCGCAGAAACACATTAATAAACAATGAACCACGGCACTCTGGAGAAAAGCATAAGGTTGGAGAAGTCGTTATTTAATTTAATCTGGCTTCGTGTGATTAAAAGCAACACAATCCTCGACCCGACGCAGTTGTTGTTGTTGTTGTGAGCGCCGTAACGCCGTTGGGGAGCAAATCAGCGATGTAAACGGTGACGTCATGACGCAGCAGCGGCAGGCGATGAGAGTAACACCTACGTCACTTCCGGCGAAAATTACGGCTCCGACCACTTTTGGGGGAAAACAAAGCTGTCAGTTGAATGGCGGTTACATTACATTACATTGCATTTGGCTGACGCTTTTATCCAAAGCGACAATAAGTACAATCGACCAGGAAGACACAACCTTGAAGAAAACAGAATCATATAAGTACATCAGGTTTCATAGAGCCAAACATTTCAAGTGCTACTCAACTGGCTATAGATAAGCCAGTCCTTTATTAGTATATAAGTGCTCTGTTAGCAGTTCATTGTTAGTAATGCTATCGCTCGAAGTGGAGTCGAAAGAGATGAGTTTTCAGTCTGCGCCGGAAGGTGTGTAAGCTATCTGCCGTCCTGATGTCAATGGGGAGCTCATTCCACCATTTTGGAGCCAGGATAGCAAACCCACGTGTTTTTGCTGATGGGAACTTGGGTCCCGCTCGCAGCGAGGGTGCAGCGAGTCGTTTGGCTGATGCAGAGCGTAGTGCACGTGCTGGGGTGTACAGTTTAACCATGGATGTAGGAAGGGCCAGATCCATTCGCAGCATGGTACGCAAGTACCATTGTCTTGAAGTGGATTCTAGCAGTTACCGGAAGCCAGTGAAGGGAGCGGAGGAGCGGAGTGGTAATTTAGGAAGGTTGAAGACCAGACGAGCCGCTGCATTCTGGATGAGCTGCAGAGGTCGGATGGCACATGCAGGTAGACCAGCCAGGAGGAAGTTGCAGTCGTCTAGGCGTGAGGTGACGAGAGCCTGGACCAGAACCTGCGTGGCTTTCTGGGTCAGCTGGGGACGTATCTTCCTGATGTTGTAAAGCGTGTATCTGCAGCAACGGGTTGTAGCAGCGATGTTTGCAGTGAAGGACAGGTTGTTATCTAGGGTCACACCCAGATTCCTTGCAGTCTGAGTCGGGGAAACAACAGAGGTGCCGATGTTGATTGTCAGGTCAAGAGTGGGACAATCTTTTCCCGGAAGGAAAAGCAGTTCAGTCTTGTCAAGGTTGAGCTTGAGGTGATGAGCAGACATCCACTGAGAGATGTCAGCTAGACAAGCAGAGATGCGTGCGACGACCTGGGTCTCTGAGCGGGGAAAGGACAGAATTAATTGGGTGTCGTCAGCGTAGCAGTGGTATGAAAAACTATGCGGGCTAATGACTGATCCGAGCGAGTTTGTGTACAGGGAGAAGAGGAGGGGACCAAGAACAGAGCCCTGAGGGACCCCTGTAGTTAATTGACAAGGGTCGGACTCGGACCCTCTCCAAGTTACCCTGTAGGTACGATCTTTGAGGTATGAGGTGAGGAGGGAAAGTGCAGAGCCTGAAACTCCAAGTTCTTGGAGAGTGCGAAGGAGGATCTGATGGTTCACCGTGTCGAATGCAGCAGACAGGTCCAACAGGATGATGACAGAGGAGAGGGATGCTGCTTTGGCAATGTGCAGTTCCTCAGTGACAGCAATGAGAGCAGTTGCTGTGGAGTGACCTGCCTTGAAACCAGACTGGTGTGAATCCAGAAGGTTGTTCTGATGGAGATAACAGGGGAGTTGTTTAAAGACAGCGCGTTCAAGTGTTTTAGACAGGAACGGGAGGAGAGACACAGGCCTGTAGTTTATAACATCAGAGGGGTTGAGAGTGGGTTTCTTTAGGAGAGGGTTTACTCTTGCCTCCTTAAGACTATTTGGAAAGTGACCAGAAGTTAGAGAAGTGTTGATGAAATGGGTGAGAAACGGTAGAATATCAGGAGCGATAGTCTGAAGGAGCTTTGAAGGGATAGGGTCCAGAGGACAGGTGGTAGGGCGGGCAGAGGTAATGAGGGTAAGAACCTCACTTGGAGAGAGAGGGGAAAAGGAGGTTAGTGTGTGGGTGGAAGGAGGGTCTGGTGACCCAGCGGTGAGTAAAGATGAGTCAGAAAAAGAAGAGCGCATATCATCAACCTTTTTTTCAAAGTGGTTAACAAAGTCGCTTGACAGAAGTGAGGAGGGGGGAGGGGCTTTGGGAGGGTCCAAGAGGGTGTAGAAGATGGAAAATAGTTGTTTGGGATTGGAATAGGAAGATTGGATCTTATCTTGAAAGAAAGTGCTTTTTGCCTGAGAGATCGAAGCAGAGAAACGAGGAGAGGAGAGCCTGATAGGTTAGGAGGTCGTCACGGTGTTTGGATTTCCACCGCTTCCGCTCTGCTGCCCTAAGGACGGTTCTATTAGCAGGTTAATACAAATTCTGAAGTTTTTGCCAATCCGATCAAAAAATTAAGAAACCGGAGATTTTTGGATCTTCAAAGAGCCCGATTACAATGGCCAGACAGGCAAACTATTACATTAAATTATTGGAAAACGACGATCGGGCTCGATATATGATTAAATTAAAAGCAGTAGGCGATCAATGTCCATTCAGTCTGCCGGTGTACGAGTGGACAAATGATCCGACTCAATGGCCTGAGGTGTCATATCCTGACATCTATAACTACCTCATTGAATCTCCAGGTAGTTTGTATAGGACGTCATCAAGACACATTATTTATCCGTTTTAATAGTCTGTCCAATTTGCGTTACTGTGTAAACTATAAATATGTGTTATACAATAACGTGTTAAATAGGGGGTTTACCAAGCTAATTAATGATAGCATCTAGTTATAGGTAGGGTTGATAATTGACGATTTTATGTTATAGCCTATCTTTATAATCTCAGTAAATATACCACAACACAGTACGACAATATTTTAACATACACAGTTCATCACAATAGCAAAATTCAGTCTTTATTATTTAACTTTCTGGATTGCCCATGTTTGTACTACTAATGTTTTTTAAATGTTTTTAGATGTGACAGAGCAGGTTTAGAGATTTGTGTCTGCTAACTTGTCCTCTAGGGATTTACACAGCAAGTTCAATGAAGAACTTCAGGTCTCTGGAAGCACATACCTTTTTTACCAGTGGCTGGGAGGATGTGGTTCTTCACCACAAACCCTGTGCTGACACAACAGTCTTCAAGACTGGTCTTCAAGATGGTAAAGCCATCATGGAGAGTTACAGATAAACCCCACAACACCTGGGTTGCTGTTAACAAGACTGGAGAGGTCACAGCTGCTCACTGTGATTGTATGGCAGGGTAAGCTGACTGCATAACACTAATAGTACAGTCACAATGCCACCTATGTAATCCTTCAGAAGGGAAGAAATGCTTTTGTTATTTGGTGAAAAAGTATTTATTTAAAAAATATATTTTTTACTCTAGACTAGGAGAAAGTTGTTCCCATGTCAGAGCCCTGCTTTTTAAGTTGGATGCATCAGTTCGCCTTGGATAAAGAAGTGTGGCACCAACCAGCATCGCCTCTGCCTGGAATAAAGTCTGCACGAAAAAAGTTGAGGCAGACATGGTCATCAATAGAGACTTCTATGGAGACAAAGCCAACAAAAGGGACACGGGAACAAACTGCAGGGTCATTCCAATGGTGAATGAAGAAAATAACAACAGTTCTTGGAAATGCTGTCTGCCTCAGGAGAACTGCCTGTTGGTCTGAGCACTTTCGAGGCTTTTGCAGACCCTTTCAAACCAAAGCCTTGGTACCAACATCTGTCAGAATGTTCAGATGATCAGGTACAGGCAACAGAGGAAGAGACAAAAGACCAGGCAGAATGTTCATCTTGGCACCAGCAGAGGGTTGGGAGGGTGACAGGTACATCAGCACACAGAGTTATCCACACATCTCTTGAGAAACCATCAAAATCACTGCTGAGGGATATTGTGCAGAAAGAGTCACGCAAAAATCCGCTGAAAACACCAGGCATCATTTGGGGTAGGGAACACGAAAAGGATGCAATTGAGACATACAAGTATGCACTGGGCCTTACAACTGCATATACAGCACCCACTTTAATTAACATCTCCAGTGACATATATAAACCCCACACAAGCATCAGTATTCAACGGGCAGGCTTCCGAGTGTGCAGAGAGAAGCCCTACATTGGTGTAAGCTGTTATGCTTATGTACACTGCGTTTGCTGTGGAAAGGGGGTGGTTGAGGTAAAGTGCCCCTTGAAGTGGAATAGTGATTTGTCAGCTGATCACTGGCCAGCAGACAAGAGAGGACATCTGGACACTTTGTTGTCGCTGAGGACCAACCACAGCTACTACACCCAGGTAATACAATAAATAACAACTCATAAGGAATTGTATTATCTGTGTTTTGTTAATTGCAGGTAAGTAGTTGGAGTCTATGCTGTACTTTTTCTTCCTCTTTTTTTTACAGGTGCAGATGCAGATGTTTTTGTGCAAAACAACCTATGCAGACTTCATCACCTGGACGCCAAAGCAAACCGTTATCTTCCGTGTCCAACAAGATGAAGATGTTCAGTGTCAGGCAGTGGACACCATTAGCCGTTTTTGGGCCAGGCACATCTACCCACAGCTGGCGGGAACCACAATCCCAGATACAGAGCTGGAGCTTCAGGCATAAAACATTCTCCTTAGAGACTGCAAATACACTGTCTGTTATATCTTTATACTATGTAATACATGGCACACAAATATTATGAAACAATACAAATAATCACAAATTATGTATAACAATTTCCGGAGTCAACAGACAGTGCTGTGTCAGACACAGAACAGGAGCTTCAGGTAAAACACAAAACCTAAACAATTATTTATAATTATAGTTCATTAACATTTGCGAGCATTTGTTGTTAGGTGGCTGTTAGGTTAATACTAGCTAAGACAATTCCTAATACATAGTTTATTTACATTTACAGAATAATTACGTGGAGTCAACTGTCATTCCTGGAAGGAGAGCAGAGCAGTAAGGTAGATTTAAAAAGCTGAAGGATAGTCATTGAAGAGTTGTTCTTTTGCTGCCATGGCCCAAACTAAGTGACTCAAAGAGAAAACACAGCAGGACTGATTTGACCTATACATCCCTGTGTCTGTTTTTATTGAACACAATGCTACCTGACATGTTGACCAAGGCGGCACAGGTATGTACTATCTTGTCAATGGTGGCTACATCCCTGTTCTCCATCTCGTCCCGCAGGGTCTATACGAAGCAAACAGGGAGCGGCCCATCCTGGCTGTGGAATCTTCGCTTCAGCACACCGATCACCCGTTCTGTTCACCCATCAGTTGTTTTAAAATATTTTCAAGTATAAAACTTCACATTTTACCATTGTTCTCAGTAATTGTTTGTTAAGTACTTTGTTTGCACTGTTATACAATTTGCTACAGTTCGTTAGTGCTGTTTTTTATATAACTTAATTTAGTAAAAGTGTTAATTTATTTTCCATCATATTGATATGTGCAATAGTTTACCAGTCTGTGGATAATGAATGTATACTTACCAATATGAATCCGAAATGTTGATTTCATTCTTGACTCTTCTTCGAGACTGGCACGAAGTAAGGCAAACTCATCTTTCAGAGTAAAACCCTGATCAGCCAAGATCTAAAACAAGTAATGCATAAGATGTAGGCCTTTTGCTTTTAATGTTTGCAGTCAAACAGTAAATAACAACACTTGGGATGAACTGTTAGTGTAGAGATACTACACCGTAGTTTTGTTATGATATGACAATAAACCTTGAATGTAATTGTCCCCCTGCTCCCCTCTGGGGGGCGTCACATGAAATCTGTGTGAGAAACTGGAATCTGATTCTCTTTCAACAACACTGTCACTGCAAACATCTCTTCACTTTTGCTATTGTGTTTTAATTAAATTAGCCCATTTGTATTCCTGTGCGTGCGATGGTAGTAGCTTGAACATATGACTGTATGGAGACATTTAGAAAGACTTGCTGGTTAAAATGAGCTGTAGCATGGGAACAGCTTCATTAACTGACAGCCACAGACTTTCCGACTGAGGATCCTGTATTCCTACAGGGGTTTATTTTTGCCATTGTATTGGAATTATACTATATGAGTACTATGTAAGCACATATTTTGTAATTGTACACAGCAATTTCACTGCAAGTTCTTATTTTGTTAAAGTGTAATGTATGTCTTTATATAATTTAATATCATATATATATATATTTGAATGAAATTGAAAGCAGCAGGTGGAGAAAACCTTTCACAGTGTTCACTCGGATTCTGGGTGATGTTTAGTTCGGATGGCAAATGGTCTAAAAACTAAACATTTAACAGATGTATCCATGATAATGCGGGGTTACTCCAGAGGTACACAGGTATTTTAAAAACGTCTGAATTCTGAACTTAATTGCTGTGCTGGCAGAGGAGGGCTTATACAGTATAGATACAACGCAGCTAAATATGACCAGAGATAAAGTGATCAGATTGGAAAAGTCATCCAATCCATTTATAAAGATACAAGCCCAAGGTTAGGCTAGTAGCAGACATTTACGCAGAAAATAAATAGATGTAGGACTATTCATTTAATGTTGAGCTATACAGTGGTCATTTTAGAAAAACCTATATTCAATGCACATACATGTAGAAAGAAAAAATGATTTAAGGCAAGAAATATACATTTGAAAACGGAGTTATAGTATGGACATAGTCATCAAAAACCTTTTCGAGTGCTTCACTATGAGTCAAACTCAAAGTATTATAAATGGTCTGTATTGTAAACAATTAAAAAAACAAATAAAATTGACATTTACAAACAGTACTGGGCGATCAGTATATTATGTCATTTATATGTGAGATTGTGCTCCTGAAACCCGACTTCACTGAAGAAGGCATCAGGAAACTCAGAGTGAGACCTCTTCACATGCAGAAAGGATCAGGAAACTCAGTCAGAGTGAGACCTCTTCACCGTCTGCTCTTTTAGGTGCCAAGCGCATGCGCCGATAGGAAACCGGAAGTAAACAAGCAGCCTTCCCCCGCGTGCAGCTGCAGACGATGGTGAGTTATTATGTTATTACTTTGACAGAGAATTACTTAAAAAGTACACATTAAAATTACTTAATTGTATTTATAGCAGTAGACTAACTACTTGCACCCTGTTTTATGTGTTATGTCTTGTCCTCATATGTTTCTTTGTAAAGCGACGTTGAGGTTATGAAAGGCGCTATATAAATTCAAATTATTATTATTATTAGTGATGGCGAGATGAAGCTTTGAAGCTTTCCAGCCAATTGGTTCGCAAAAGGGTTCATCTCATACTATTTCTTATGCCATTATCAATACATTCCTTCATTTCTATTTCTCACTCGTCGTCTTCCTTCTGTCTGTAGATTGCTCCAACAGAGATGTTTATTTGTAAAGCACTTTAACACCTCCAGACCAAAGTGCTGTAGAGAGGAATAAATACATGGGAAACAAAATCACCCAGCTCAGCTCACAAACCATAACATAGGTACAAATACAAAGAAAAAATAAAGAATACAATAATAACAGCCCTATAGTAAAAATAATATCATCTTTAAAAGCTATAAAAAAGTGACCTATTGATTGATTTGATCGATGGTTTCACCGATCTGGAATGATCTGAACCAATATCTAAAGCAGTCACATGGGTAAGACGGTCAGCTAGGCTTCGGATGTCATCCATGACGTCACTGGGGACATGTCCATGTATCCTTGGGAAGGATACCTAAACCTGAGTTGCTCCTGACGGTGTGTGAGTGTTACGGCCCCTACACGCGGCGGCGTGCGTTGCCGCTTCAACGCTTCTGCCCATTCACTTTGAATGGGGTGACGTCACAATTCGCCGAACTGCATTGTGGGAGCGAAGCGTAGCTTCTCTCGCGGTGGTCGCTGCAAAAGTAGAGCAATGTTCTACTTTTGCCGCCTCGACGGACGCGTCAGCCAATCGAATCATATGCCAGTGCAAGCTCTAGCCAATCAAACCGCATGCTTGTGTGTCTGGGGCGGGAGATTCATGTGATTGGTTGTTGGTCGAGTTTCAGCCCCCCCCGCCGGCAAGTGACAACGCACGCCGCCGTGTGTAGGGGCCGTAAGGCTCCTAGAGCAAGTGGCTGATTGCTTTGTATAAATGAGGTGTGAATGGGACTATGTAAAGCGCTTTGAGGAGTCGTACAACCTGAACAAAGCCCCGCATAAGTCCATTTACCATTCACAGGACTGACGATACAAGCCTCGATATGCGCTTCACAAATGTTAAACATTTTTGTAAGGAATTTTAAAATGCTAAGTGTCTTTTAATACCATGAGAAGCGCTCTATAAATAATTTTTTTTATTGTTATTAGAAGATGAAACAGAATAAAGCAGAGAAGAACATCTCCACGCAAGCTAACAACACCATGAAGAAGAAGAAGAGGAGGAGGGAGGAAGAGGAGGTAAATCCTGCTGCTGCACAACACCAGGAGGAGGAGAAGAAGAAGAAGAAGAGGAGGGAGGAAGAGGACGTCAATCCTGCTGCTGCACAACACCAGGAGGAGAAGAAGAAGAAGAGGAGGGAGGAAGAGGACGTCAATCCTGCTGCTGCACAACACCAGGAGGAGAAGAAGAAGAAGAAGAGGAGGGAGGAAGAGGAGGTCAATCCTGCTGCTGCACAACACCAGGAGGAGAAGAAGAAGAGGAGGAGGGAGGAAGAGGAGGTCAATCCTGCTGCTGCACAACACCAGGAGGAGAAGAAGAAGAAGAGGAGGGAGGAAGAGGAGGTCAATCCTGCTGCTGCACAACACCAGGAGGAGAAGAAGAAGAAGAAGAGGAGGGAGGAAGAGGAGGTCAATCCTGCTGCTGCACAACACCAGGAGGAGAAGAAGAGGAGGAGGGAGGAAGAGGAGGTCAATCCTGCTGCTGCACAACACCAGGAGGAGAAGAAGAAGAAGAGGGAGGGAGGAGAGGAGGTCAATCATGCTGCTGCCCAACACAGGAGGAGAGGAAGAAGAAGAAGAAAGAAGAAGAAGAGGAGGGAGGAAGAGGAGGTCAATCCTGCTACTGTACAACACCAGAAGGAGAAGAGGAGGAGGAGAGCAAAAGATGTGCTGGGAGTAAAGAAGAAGCAGAAGAAAAGCAGCACAGCAGCAGCAGAAGGAGAGCAGTGAGTTATTATTAATATTATGTTATTAAAAGTGTACTGCCTGTCTGTTACTGCCTATTGTAAACAGCAAAGGGTGTGGTGTGTGGGTGTGTGTGTGTGTGTGGGTGTCGTGTGGGGTGTGTGTGTGGTGTGTGTGTGTGTGTGTGGTGTGTGTGTGTGTGTGATGTGTGTGTGTGTGTGGGTGTGTGTGTGTGTGTGTGTGTGTGGTGTGTGCTGTGTGGTGTGTGGTGTGTGTCGTGGTGTGTGGTGTGTGTGTGGTGTGTGGTGTGTGTGTGTGTGTGTGTGTGTGTGGTGTTGTGTGTGTGTGTTGTGTGTGTGTGTGTGTGTGTGTGTGTGTGTTGTGTGTGTGTGTGTGTGTGTGTGTGTGTGTGTGTGTGTGGTGTGTGTGTGTGTGTATATAAGGTGTTCATATCGGTTATGTAGTGGCTTGTGCAGATGCTAACATGTGAAGTGTGTATATTTACTCTTTGAATTTGAACATGTAAAGGGTCTTTGAGTACCATGAAAAGCATTTTATTATTACTTTAATATTATTATTAGCACCATGCAAACCAACCACACCAAGAAGAAGAAGAAGAAGAAGAGGAGGGAGGAGGTCAGTGCTCTTGCTGCTGCACACCACCAGGAGGAGAAGAAGAGGACAAAGAAAGATCTTCTGGTAGTAAAGGAGGAGAAGAAGAAGAAACGGATGAAGAAGACAAGCAGCACAGCAACAGCAGCACAAAAAGAGCAGTGAGTTATTATCATAATTATAGTTATTAACTTCCTGTTGTACCTCATTGTAATCTGTTGTACCTCCTTTTGTACTTCCTGTTGTACCTCCTGTTGTACCTTCTGTTGTACCTCATGTTGTACCTCCTGTTGTACTTCCTGTTGTACCTCATGTTGTACTTCCTGTTGTACCTCATGTTGTACTTCCTGTTGTACCTCATGTTGTACCTCATGTTGTACCTCCTGTTGTACTTCCTGTTGTACTTCCTGTTGTACCTCATGTTGTACCTCATGTTGTACTTCCTGTTGAACCTCATGTTGTACTTCCTGTTGAACTTCTTCTTGTCATTTCTGTTTTCAGGCTGGACTTGGAACTGGTGGAGGAGATGCAGCGGTTTGTTCCAGACATCAAGAATAGATGTGCCGATGTGATCAGAAGACTGCTGAGATATGACCTGCACCGCTTCAAAGCCTTCGAACAGCAAGGTGTGTGTGTGTGTGTGTGTGTGTGTGTGTGTGTGTGTGTGTGTGTGTGTGTGTGTGTGTGTGTGTGTGTGTGTGTGTGTGTGTGTGTGTGTGTGTGTGTGTGTGTGTGTGTGTGTGTGTGTGTGTGTGTGTGTGTGTGTGTGTGTGTGTGTGTGTGTGTGTGTGTGTGTGTGTGTGTGTGTGTGTGTGTGTGTGTGTGTGTGTGTGTGTGTGTGTGTGTGTGTGTGTGTGTGTGTGTGTGTGTGTGTGTGTGTGTGTGTGTGTGTGTGTGTGTGTGTGTGTGTGTGTGTGTGTGTGTGTGTGCGTGTTAATATGTGCAGTTTGTGTGTGTGTGTGTGTGTGTTAATATGTGCAGTTTGTGTGCAGGTGTGTGTGTGTGTGTGTGTTAATATGTGCAGTTTGTGTGCAGGTGTGTGTGTGTGTGTGTGTTAATATGTGCAGTTTGTGTGCAGGTGTGTGTGTGTGTGTTAATATGTGCAGTTTGTGTGCAGGTGTGTGTCTCCGCTCCGGCCGCTGCTCTCATCAGGAAAACCAGCGAATAAGAAAGAACATGGCAGACTTCCTGTCTCTGACAAGTGTCAGCTCGGCCAATCTGCTGCTGTTCCCACGCAGATACAAGGAACAGGAAGTGGAGATCAGAAAACTGAGAGCACGATATCACTTCCTAGAGAGGATCGGTACGCACACAGACACTATGCTGTATTTTATATTTACACACATTCACAGACACACATATATTTATATATAAACCATCATCAGCAGTGTTTCCCCTAGGTTTACTGCTTTGGGGTGCTGCCTGAGCCGGGTGGGGGGGGGCATTGGGATATATATTTTTTAAATCCTCTGGAGCAGAGAGAGGAGCTGTGGATTATAGTTATTGATTAATGCATCAGTGTTTCTTAGGGTCAAAAACACTAAACTCAACTTAAATGAAAGCGTTTAGTTTATTTAATAAAAGAGCACATGTTCAATGTGAAAAGTGACAGTAGTTATAGATTATTTGCAATTTGGTGCTATATATATATATTGAAAGAAAACATTTCTAAAAAAGAAAAACAATTCTAATTGGCGCTCTGTTGACAATGGTAGGGGAAACACTGGGGCTGGGCAAGTTAACGTGTTATTCTTCAGTTAACGCATTCATTAATTAACGACAACAATTATTTCATCGCGCATTAACAGTTTCTTTAATGAATATTTATATTTTGAAAGTCCGTTGCTCCCTGGCTCTGAAAACATAACACGTCATAGCACCGGAGCCTTGCTGCGGGGAAACTTTGGCGCTATTCTGAGTTTGTTCTAATCTGTCAAAATGACGGATTGCTTTCAGATTTTTCAGTATCTATATATATATAATATATATATATATATGGTTAACGAGACCACTGGCGGGGACAGAAACATGGACAAAGGTACCGAACTCTTACATGGACATTTGACATCTCTTCAGAGGGTGGAGATGATCGAACCAGAGTTATTTGTAACCACTTCAAAGTTGAAAATCTTATCTCTGGTCTCCGAGGGCAACTTCTATAACAAACTAGATAACACGTTAAAGCCCTGGCAGAGCTTTGATTTGATTACATTAATTTATGTTGAAGTTGAGATTTACAAGAAATATTTTAACTGCTACTGTTGAAGCGCACGTTACTGTTTAAAGTGTTTGCAAACCAACCATGTTTAATCATTGCCCAGCAACTGCACTGACACACTGAATCCTGTGAGTAGAAAGACTGTCTTTTTTCTGGGGGAAAAAGGCTTTGTTGAGGATTTTCAAACAGAGAAATATACATCTACTTTGGTTATTTTTGGACTTTCTTTTAATATATGAACTGTCTTTTGCGTCCTTTTATATTAGGCCTGTACATACAGGATATCTAAATATACATATATATTTAATATATTTGTTAAATATACATATATAGTTATATATATATATATATATATAAAACTAACTCTACTCTCTGTCCGTCCAGCTGAGGGGATTCCTCGCTCTTGTCATCTGGTCTACATCAGAGCCAGGAAGATGTTTGATGACCGGAACTACAATGGGAGGTTAGTGATAAGAAACCAGAACACTGTCAGTTTTTGTGTTCGCCTTGTGATAGTTTGACTTTTAGTTTTGATGTTTGATCATTTTATTTGGGGGGTGTTTTTTTAATCACAGTCAAAACTGCACAAAGGTGCATATTATTTACAGTACACCCCCCAACACTGACGGAACATATTTAGTATTTATATTTAAATCTCGCACCATAAAAGCGAAACCCTCAAACCACAAATACAAAATAAATCAAAAAGTCCACTTTTGGTTTTCAAATGGTTCACAAAGGACAGTTCATTTATTAAAAGAAAGTCCAAAACTAACTAGGGTAGATGTATATTTCTTAGGGCTGTCAGTCGATTAAAATATTTAATCGCGATTAATCGCATGATGTCCAATGTTAATCGCGAATTAATCACACATTTGTTATCTGTTCTAAATGTAACTTTTCAAGTTTTTAATACTCTTATCAACATATGAGTGGACAAATATGCTTTATGCAAATGTTTGTTTATTATCATTGGAACAATGACAAATATTCTCCTGAATATTATAATACAACAACCTGGAACCTCTCTCTCTCTCACACTCTCTCCCAACCCTGTGTACTTCTCTGCACTGAGCCAGTTGCTCAAACAGACAAGCCTGTTTACAGTTGTCGGCAAAATGCAGCTCCTCTGTCTTCATCTTCAAAGCATGAGACTGAAGTTCCCACAGGGGTCAAAAATAATGCGCTGTGATGTGCAGTCGACATGTTGGATGCGATCCGAATTATCTCACAGTCCCTCGTCCTCCACAATGTTAATTGTCCCGCAAGCTGTAGCCACCGCCACACATTTAGCTATCGCTGTTGAAAGCTTGCTGCTCGTAGACGCCGTGTCCAGGCGTCTCCCCGGCAAACTTTCAAGCGTGGTCTGCCGCAAGCGAGCGGCAGGAGCGGGGCTGTCAGCATCAGCTGTGTGCTTGGCTTGCTGTTTAAAACACATTTTCTTGTATCCATATCTCTCGCTAGAACCTCCAACTAACAACAACAACAACGTCAAGCCTTTGGGCTCTGAAACTACGGGGCGGGCCGAGGAGAAATACACATGCGTTAATCGCACGTTAAAATAATTAGTGGCGTTAAAAAAGAATTGCGTTAATAACGTGTGAACTTGACAGCCCTAATATTTCTCCATTTGAAAATCCTCAGCAAAACCTTCTTCTTCCAGAAAAAATACACAGTCACTTCTACTCACGGGATTCAGTTATGGCGCATTTCCACTTCAGCGCGAAGCTCGCTTTAAGCGTGCCGAGCCGTGCGGGGCCCGTTTTTGATTGCGCTCCCACTTGGCGTAGTTCCGGCTAGTGGGTACTATTTCACAGTTTTCTGGCCCCATAAAATCGAGGTTCTTTCCGGGCCAACAACCAGGCTGAGTATGCTAAACTCGAGAGAGAATCGCTGGCAAGGGGGCTACAACTACAACAAGATGAACATATTTGACCGTGATTTAATTGTAATACACGTTTCAAAATGATGCCGAAGTAATACTGATACCGGTTAGTAAAAACCATGAATTAATGCTTTGACAAGTCTGCAGACAGACGGCAGGCGAAAAACCCTTTAAAATGCGTGTTGTCTAAATGGAGATCGGCTAAGCTAACGCAGTATATGCTCCGACCGTCCACACTCACAACAACGGCCTATACAGACATAAATAAACCAGCGACTGTATTCTCCATGACACAGACAGTCTGTGGTTTGTACTTGTTTAACTTTTGTCTAGTTTCTGAACAGATATGAGGAGCTGTGAGCTCTGAGTGCTAAGAGCTAACGGCTGTGTTGTTTTTCTGGGGCTCTCATTGAAGATGACTTCACGGCTCCTCCTACACTGCGTTACTATAGATACTACCCCAGTTCCTAAACTGTAATGGAAATGCGCCATAAAGTGAGCCAGTCCTAACGAGGCCTAGCCATACCGAGCCAGGCCGTGTAGTGGAAATGCGCCATTAGTAAGCATGTCAGTGCAGTCAGTCTAGTAATCTAGTCCGGGTTTGCAAAATGATTGAGGAGATGACCCGCTTCCTTAGTTTTTATATCATTATTCTATTTACGTGTGTACATAAAATCCTGCCTTTTTCAACATTCTCTACATCATTTAGCTCATTGTATTTATTAATTTTTCTGACATGTATATAGTTAACTTTATCTGCACAACTTTGCGGACTGGTCTTGCAACATAACCTGCACTATTTTATTCAAATCTATCCTACTCTTTTATTTTTGTATTTGTCTTATGCCCTATACCAGCGGTTTTCAAAGTGTGAGGCACGCCTCCCCGGGGGGGCACCAAAGAGCTTCAGGGGAGGCGCAGCGTGAGAAAAAAATAACGAGAAACAGTGAAATCTAACTTTATGCGAGCGGCAACATGGAATGATTTTTAGTGAAGTTACCTAAAGTGAGAGAGGAGACAGCGTCTGGCAGAAAATGGAGGAAGTATGACCACGATTATTTGAAGCTAGGATTTTCATGGAACGGTCCTGGCAGGGCCATCTGTGTGTTCTGGAGAATCACAGAACGGCCAGTCGTCAGCGGGCCATTCTGACGGCCGGCTCGGTTCGCTGACGGCCAGCACCGCCCTTTATTTTAATTAGTGCCAATGCTGTTTACAAAAAATGAAAATGACATTCCCAGAACAATTGACCATATCTTCCCTTCTAAAAGGGGTAAATTAATAATCTTTTTTCTCAAAGCAATGATAAACCTGTGAGTTGGATGTAGAAAATTCAGAATCAATATAAATGTTTTTATTTTAAAGTAAATTCAGATTGAAAATAGTAAAAAAAAATGTAATTTATAGTGTCCGTCCACAAAAAAAACCTTACTTATAGTGAAAACCAACCTTGAATGATGGGATAGTAGACTAAAAGTTTTAGGAATCCAAACTATAACATATAATAAGTACCCTGTATCAAGATTGATGCAAAACAAGTGACATTTGACCTTTTTAGAGAGATTTAAAAAAAAATTAATGGCACACACAGATGGCCCTGCCAGGACCGTTCCATCACCGCCCCCCCCCTAACCCAGAAAGCGACACAGGTTCTGGTCATCTCACGCCTAGACTACTGCAACTCCCTCCTGGCTGGTCTACCTGCATGTGCCATCCGACCTCTGCAGCTCATCCAGAATGCAGCGGCTCGTCTGGTCTTCAACCTTCCTAAATGTTCCCACACCACTCCGCTCCTCCGCTCCCTTCACTGGCTCCCGGTAACTGCTTGAATCCACTTCAAGACAATGGTACTTGCGTACAATGCTGCGAATGGATCTGGCCCTTCCTACATCCAGGACATGGTTAAACTGTACACCCCAGCACGTGCACTCCGCTCTGCATCAGCCAAACAGCTCGCTGCACCCTCGCTGCGAGCGGGACCCAAGTTCCCATCAGCAAAAACACGTGGGTTTGCTATCCTGGCTCCAAAATGGTGGAATGAGCTCCCCATTGAAATCAGGACAGCAGATAGCTTACACACCTTCCGGCGCAGACTGAAAACTCAGCGCAGCAGCTAACCTGCCTGCGAGCCTTTGCTCAGGTCACATTTACACACGGCACGGCTGAAGCCCACGAAAAAGGCATCTATAGTTGCTGACAGTTTAGTATTTTTAAAATACCGTTACATTTGTCCCGCAAAACGGTTGCACTGAGGAGGACGTTGTTAGCGTGCTACTATTAGCACTAGCAGTATCGCTAGCAGCCACATTGTTTAGGCTGTCATATACGCTGCACCGTTTTAGATTCAATGAGTGTCTCGTTTGCAAATGCTTCATTAAGTTGTTTGTGTTACCCCCTTTACAAGCAACTAATTGAGTACATAGATTGCACCTTGCACTATCGCCACTACATTTTTTAAAGTGCACCCAGACCTTCGGTCGCTTCGCTCTGTCCGCCATGGCTGCGGGAGTCTCACAACAATAATAGAGTGGCGAAGTCACGCCCATCTACTTCCGGTCCATGGGACCTTATTTCGGAAAAATTATGTATTGAAGTCAATGGAGAGAGAAAACGTATCTTTCGATCCTGTTTAAATTGTGCCACAAATTACACATATGATGTTTGTCAATCTTAAAAAATAATTTCCATGTCAAAAAAGTCAGTTTGTCGTAAAACTGTTGAAATATAAGACTGAAAAATACGCAACTAGAAAGACTACAAATCCCAGAGTCGCGTAAGTGATGTCATAACTGATGTCACAATTGTTTTCCTCCGCTAAATATAAGAGATAGCTAAGATAAGATAACTTTAACAAGATGCCTGTGTGCTTAGTACCAGGTTGTTATCATACCAGCAATGGGTCTTGCTCGTTCTTTCGCTTCCCGTCTGATGAAAGGACCAGGAGTGGCTGGCTGGATCAAGTTAGCTACCTAGCTAGTAGCAAGCATGTTAGTTAGCATTAAAGTCTTAGCCTTGTCATTTTTATTAGCCTTAACATCAAGTAACATCAAGTAACCCAAAATGTTAAACAGTAAAAGTAGTAGTCATATTTCGTGAACCCTTTGAAGAGTACTGTCACACCGGTGAGATCATTCTATAATACACGATTTAAGCCCGGGGGAGAAATGCTAACGCTACATTAACACCGGCGATCTGTTCTACTTCATGCTATCTGCACAAATGGTTGACATTAAACATTAAAAAGATCAGGCAGTTCAGAGAGAATCAAAGGAAGGCAGGCAGGCAGGCAGCTTTGCATGACATTCTTCTGGATGTGTTGATAGTGAGGGTAGTCAATCACTTTTTTGACAAGACAGTAGTGACGGCCATCTTAGTGACGTCTGCGAGACCAGAGATGTAGTTCATTAAGCGTTTCACACAAACAAATGTGTTACATCACAGTTTTTTTTGACTTGCAAAATTATCTTTTAAATTGACAAACATCATATGTGTAATTTGTGGCACAATTCAAACGGGATCGAAAGATAATCTTTCTCTCTCCATTGACTTCAATGCATAATTTTTCCGAAATAAGGTCCCGTGGAGCTCCCCCGGAAGGGGAGGGACTTCGCCACTCTATTAGAGAGCTGTTGAGAGAGATGATGAGTGGCATTTACAGTGGCCAATCAGAGGGGTCTCAAACCGGATACATCACATGGGATGAGGGTTCCCAACCAACCAGATTGGTTTAAAGTTAAACTAAGGAAGTAGACGTAACACATATACCGATAGCAGGATCGTTTGTCCAGCGGCTTAACGGTATACCGATACCGTCCAATCAGGTACCGGTATTGACTTAGTAGCGGTTCTCAATACCCATCCCTACACACATATTACCATTGAGGAGTGAGAGTGACGTGCACGCAGTCAAAGCTATGTTACGCTCTGAAAACTGGTGGCGGGGGGTGTGTCTACAAAAGGTCCAGTTGTGATAGACACGGTTCGCCACTGAGTTTAAGATATGAATATATCAATTAAAAGCAGCGGCAAAAAGAAAAGTCTTCAGCCTGGATTTAAAAGTAGTAAGAGTTGCAGCAGACCTGCAAGTTTCTGGTAGTTTGTTCCAGATATTTGGAGCATAATAACTGAACGCTGCTTTACCATGTTTAGTTCTGACTCTGGGGACAGAAAGCTGACCAGTCCCTGAAGACCTGAGAGTTCTGGATGGTTCATAATTTAGCAGGAGGTCAGAAATGTATTTTGGGCCTAAACCATTCAATGCTTTATAAACCAGCAGCAGTATTTTTTAAATAAATTATTTGACACACAGGAAGCCAGTGTAAAGACTTCAGAACAGGAGTGATGTGATCCACTTTCTTAGTGTCAGTGAGGACTCGAGCAACAGCGTTCTGAATTAGCTGCAGCTTTCTAATAGATTTTTTAGTGAGACCTGTGAAGACACCATTGCAGTAGTCGAGTCTACTGAAGATAAAAGCATGGACAAGTTTTTCCAAATCCTGCTGTGACATAAGTTTTTAAATCCTAGATATATTCTTTAGGTGATATTAGGCTGATTTAGTAATTGTTTGAATGTGACTGTTGAAACTCAGGTCAGAGTCCATGACTACACCTAGATTTCTGGCTTTATCTGTTGTTTTGAACATTGCCGACTGAAGCTCAGCACTAACTTTTATACGTTCTGCCTTGGCTCCAAAAACCATTACCTCAGTTTTATCTTTATTTAATTGGAGAAAGTTCTAACATCCAGTCATGATTTGTTCAATGCACTTACTCAGTGTTTGTATTGGAGTATAGTCTCTTGGTGAACTGGTTATGTAAATGTGGGTGTCATCCGCATAGCTATGCTAACTTATTTTGTTGTTTTTCATTATCTGAGCCAGTGGTAGCATGTAGATGTTAAAGAGAAGAGTCTCCAAGATGGAGCCTTGAGGAACCCCACTTGTCATATTTGTCAACTCAGATGTGTATTTACCTATAGAAACACAGTTGTTTCTGTCCTTTAAGTAGGATTCAAACCAATTTATAACTGTTGCTGAAAGTCCCACCCAGTTTTCCAGTCGGTCTAGTAATATGTTGTGGTCAACAGTGTCAAACTGAGATCTAATAATACTAACACTGAAGTTCTGTCACTGTCTGTGTTTAAGTGAATGTCATTGAAGACCTTTACAAGAGCAGTCTCAGTGCTGTGGTTTGGACGAAAGCCTGACTGGAACACATCAAAACAGTTATTTAAATGCAAAAAATTACTCAACTACTTTTTCCATGATTTTACCTAGAAATGGGAGGTTTGATATGGGCCTGTAATTGTTCATTACTGAAGCATCTAGATTATTCTTTTTTAAGAGCGGTTTAATGATTGCTGTTTTTTGGGCCT
This sequence comes from Harpagifer antarcticus, assembly GCA_902827135.1. NCBI lineage: Eukaryota > Metazoa > Chordata > Actinopteri > Perciformes > Harpagiferidae > Harpagifer > Harpagifer antarcticus. Next base: position 2,170,388 of record CADEHL010000110.1, on the reverse strand, counting down.
GTGGAAAAACACCTGAGTGAAGAGACTTGTTCACTATATGAAGTACAGTGTTTCTACTAGGATGGAGTCATAGCAGTGGTGCTAAGGCACGTGGGTCCATCACAATGTGAGGCGGAGCGCGTGGATTTTTTGTCCAATTTGTTTCTATGTGTCAGCACAAGAAAGGCTCTTGAGGCCTATTACCAGGGCCGGTTCTAGCCAATTTGCTGCCCTAGGTGAGATTTTATATGTAAAGAATAAATGAAAAATCTCTACAAAAGGCAAATACACTACAAAAACAGAAACTTATTGACATAAGTAACCTGATCTAGGGGGTACAACTCTAAAACACCCATATGAAAAAGAACGGTTTACATTTTAATAATGAAATAAGTACGTGAACATAACCAATAACCTACCATAGCCAATAACAAATAAATGTAGCTTATTTTATTTTTGTTGTTCATTCATATCTTATTTGACCTAGTTAACATTTCTTTATTTATGCATATTTTTGTATCTCTCCAACTTTAAACGATATTTTTGGATTACTGTCCTATAGTATACATTGGAATGATTTCAAACCTGTTTTTATTTATCCTAATAATTATAAAGGAGTGCCTTGGAAATATGTGTTTACATAATTTGTGTTCAAAACGTTTGAGACCCACTGAGATAACTTAGACTAAAATTAATTATCTAAACACTCAGAGAGTCCTTTACCTCACTGAGCCTCTCAGTCTGACAGGAGAGTTCTCCTCCACCCTGGTTGTAGAAACATCTACTTCTTATATCCGTTAGTGCTTCTAGCACCAGATTCTAATAACAACAGCGCCGGTACCGGTGCGCCCTCTCCCTCGCTCGTTCTCTCGCTCCCACGCTCGCACTTTGGCTGTGAGCTGCGGGCTAAGATAAGCCAACATACCCCACTTTCATCACTTACAGTGCCCATCGTACAGGGCAAATGAAAAGTGTAACCGGGGTGAAAAGGGTGTTACATTTACTTAATTATGAATGTTGTTACATCAAGGCCGAAAATTTGGATGAGCGCCAACGGTCAAAAATGTTTTTTCCCTCCCAGGGGTACCTGGCTGGCGCCCCCTAGCAGCGGCGCGCATCTTTCAGCAGCGGCGCTGCGCCACCACTATTTGTATATAGGTGAAACACTGAAGTAGATCTGAGGCCATGCAATGAAAAACATTTTAGGAAAGTCCTGTTGGAATAATATCAAGGCAGCAGGAGGAGGATTTCAGAAGTTGTATAATGTCCTCTAGGTTTTTATCATTAATCTGATGGAATTGTGTCATGGTGTTTGAATTGATTTTAAGGGGACACAGGGACAAAACATTTGCTGTACCTGATGCAGAGGCACTGACTGCTTGTCTGATTTTCTGAATGTTGTCAGTGAAGGAGGCAAATTCATTGCAGGCTCTGGTGGATAGAAGTTCAGAGGCTACGGACACTGGGGGGTTTGTTAGTCTGTCAACGGTAGCAAACAAGGCATGTGCGTTGTTTTCGTTTTTGGCAATGATCTCAGAGAAGAAAGACTGTCGTGCAATTTTCAATTCCAAATTATAAAAGCCAAGTCTCTCTTTATAGATTTCAAAATGAACCTGGAGATTAGTTTTTTGCCACCTGCGTTCAGCTTTTCAACACACTTTTTTCTGTTTTCACGGTCATGGCCTTTCTCCATGGAGATATTTTCTTCCCAGTCACTTCCTTTACCTTAGTTGGAGCAATGGCATCTATAACATTTTTTTTATTTAAATGATCTACTAGCTCATTTACTGAGATGTTAGCAGGGGCAAGTGTGGAAGAAAAATTCTGAGTAAACATTTCCCTAGTATTTTCAGTTAAATATCGCTTTGTGGTTACCTCTTTTTGAACATTTTTGTGAACAGAAATAAAGCTCTCAAAGAAAACACATGAATGATCAGAGAGTGCAACATCAGTCACCACAACCTTAGAGATATTCAGACCCTTTGAGATAATTAAGTCCAGAGTGTGCCCCTTATTGTGCGTGGGCTCCGTCACATGCTGAGTTAGTCCATAGTTATCAGGAACACAAAACAGTTATTTATTTGAAAATTGTAAATAAGAAATCTGTATGTAAAAAAACACCTGTATGTAAATTGTAAATAAGCCTTCTGTATGTTAAACATGTCTTAAATGATATGATGAATTGGAAATGGGGGACCCTGATGTAAACAAGACGAAAGTCTTTCTCTGGTCTGCATCCCCTTAACAATTGTATGTTTTGAGCTGTACTGTACCCAATATACAAACTGTTAATAAACTTTTCAATCAATCAATCAATCAATCAATCAGCCCCTCTGTCCTGGGGGTTGTCAACATGGATGTTAAAATCACCAACAATGACTAGACCAGGCATCCTCTAAGTCCGGACTCCGGTCCGGATCCGGACCGAACCACAACTGTCTCTGGACTCTGAGCAAATTATACTTTTCATTTGTATTCTCTGTATTATCTGTGTTATCTGCGAAACATCGCCACAACGCAATGAGTAAAAATGATCCGCTATGTCCATAGACTGCAAACAGCGCTCTGCATGTCCCGTTCCACTGTCTGTGTGTGTCTGTCAACGCATTGGTCCAATCACATTCAGCATCCCGTCAGCATTTTTTCCTCCCAAACAATCTGCGAATCAGAGGCACAGTAGGGCGAGTTTTCAAGGAATGCGGGTGGGAAAAATGTGTGTCTCGTCTCTTTCAACCTGTCAGAGTGAGAGTTTAAAAAAGAAAAAGTCAGAGCGAGAGTTAACAGCTCATCTAGTTCCATCTGTACTGTAGCTAGTAGCCTAGTGTTACCTACCGGGGTGGCAACTGACACCCTAAAAATAGCCCTTGCCACCCCTGCTGCCACCCCAGTTGGCAGCTTGTTTTGAAAGAAAAGTTGTGGCTCATCGGACATTTATGAGAGAAAGTCTCTAATGTCCGAGTGCAAGTGAATGCAGCACAAGATGCACGTCTTGTAACCCCTCCCCCGGTCCTGGCGCGAGGGTGGACATATGATTGGCGGCGATTTCATTTGAACGGGAAGGCGCAAAACGAGAAGCATTTGGACCCAGGCACTGAAGGAATGAGGTATTTGCGGTCTACACTGACAGAGAAGAGACTGTCAGTTTGGCTGTACTCAGCATTGAATCAAAACGCACTAAAGCTGTTGATCTTAATCAGTTTGTGAGGCGTTTTGCTGAACAAAATGGTAATCGCCGCATACAGCTGTAATAGACCTGTCAACTTGATGCTCTGCTCACGGATGAGCATACAAAACTATTAAGATGATGACCTTACGTGTGTAAATATATTTTTTTCTTTGAGGGGGTTCTGCCCCCAAAAAACTGTTTTAAGTCCTGAGAAAGTCAAATAAGACGGTGTGTAAAACTACACTGCCCAGCCAAAAAAAAGTAACCACTTTGATTTAACTAGGCCAGTAGGTAAGGACTTTCCACTGGATAATAACTGCAGTATAAAAGAATGCATGACTGAAGTGATGGAGACCATGTTGAAGGCAAACAAAAAGAGGAAATAACAGGTCAAATCAAGCAAATCCCCCTCTCAGATTCCACAGCAACCAGAAGAACATACATACTGGCTGGTGATTTGATTAATCAGCTTTGTGATGGAATAAAAAATGCACAGTGCATTTCCTTAGCTGTGGGTGAGTCCACTGACACCGCTGACAATGCTCAGTTGCTGGTGTTTGTGAGTTGTTATGATGAGGCAAAGGGGGAGTTTGTTGAAGATGTGTTGGGCCTGACGAACCTCAGTGGACACACAAGGGGGCAAGACATTTATAAAGCAATAATGGGAATGCTGAATGAAGGAGGGGCAGCTGCCTTTATTCATAACTGCAGCTCTTACACTGCGACTCTGAGGGGTTAAGCACAGAAAACTGCTGCATACAGATTATTTTTGTTTTTGCAACCTCGTGTTAAGAATCTTGTTGCAATTGTTTAAAAGTTTGAATGACCGTAATAAACGGACCTTTGTCTTATTGAAACATTTATTTTGGACCTTTAAGATTTGTATTTGAGTACCCCTGGACTAGACGGTCAAAGTCAATACACACCATAGACAGCAGTTCAGTAAAGTCATCAAAAAAGCTTGCACAATATTTGGCTGGTCTATAGATATTTAGGAACAGAGCTCGAGAGGAGCATTTCAGCTGAAGGGCCACATATTCAAAAGAAGCAAGGTTCCCATAAGATGTCTTCCTGCATTGAAGGGAATCATTGAACAAAATAGTAACTCCACCTCCTTTCTTATGCATTCTTTCCTGACTCATAAAACTGAAGTTGGGAGGGATTGATTTGATAAGAACAGCTGCACTGTTATTTTGTGACAAGCTGTGGCTGACATGGAATCACTAAATTTGATAAACTCACACAAATGTTTGAGCGCTTCCTGTTTCTAAGCTGATTCACCGCTCTCAATCTATTACCTATCAACACAGATATCGGCAAAGCTACTGGCAGGCAGGGCCCCGGCATGTCCTGGAAAGAGTTGAGTGCCAAACGTCCTTGAGCCTGGACCCAGCACATATCAGTTTAGAGTTTGCTGCGTTTTGTACACACACATCCTTATCAGGCTTCAGAGACCGCAGATGCTGTCTTGAAGGCAGGGGAGGTGGTTAACGTAGGCACGGTAATGAAGACGGGGGAGATGGTGCGCGTCTCTGCTTCGGTGATTTTGGTGGCCGTTGTTGAGGGGCGGGGGTAAAGGACATGCTGCCAACCCTGTATATTGCCTTCATGCGGTCATTGATCTCCAGGAAGGACTTGGTGCCAACCCTCTGTATTTCCTTCATGTGGTCGAACTCCAGGAGGGTGGGCCGAGGGTGAAAGAGTGTACGGAGAGTAGAGAGAGCTGGGGGCTTTGAGTAACCTCAAAGGTGATAGGGAGGGTGAAGGGCGGTGGAGACTCCTCCATTTGTCTCATAGGTTTCCCATAATCAAGACATTCCTCAGGCGGGTGCAGTGATACTTCTTCAAGGTTTTCTGCGCAATGTGTTGTAGGGCTGTAGCGATACACTAATCTCACGATATGATACGATACACGATATTCAGCTCACGATACGATATATATCACGATATTCAGCCAACGATACGATTCGATATAATTCGATACAACTATATCATTTTCTGAAAGATTTTAAAGGGACAGTGTGATTTTGGTGACATCTTGTGAGTGTTCCATTGACTTGGATTGAATTAATTCAACTGAAAACTGAAAGCATCAATTATACAATATATGGCTCTGACAGAGAGTCTACAGCTTGCAAATGCTGGACAAAATGAATCAAAAGATGTGGTGAGAAAATTAGTTTCATTTATTGAAACAGTGCAAACTGTAGCTTACAAGCCTTTGAAACGTAAGTACATAAAGTGCAGTATCACAATGGACAATGGAGAATTAAAAGGTGCAGCAGGTGGCGGAACACGGGGGATTTGAATGGGACTTGTTAGAAATTAAAATCAATTTTTTGATAGCATAATGTACCTTAAACATACCGTCAGTTTAAATGCTGTTTTATACTGAAAAACCAGAAGTTCTTGTGCACAACCAGTTGTTAAGCTTTTATTCTGAAAATCCTTCATCTCCGGTTAGCATTTAGCATGTGGCTAATATACCATTTACTATAGAGGTGAATTTAGTAGCGATATGAAACACCGAAACCTACTGATTTCAACACTACAACTATAGACGTCGAGATATTATTATTGCTGAATATTAAATGAAGGTACAGTTTATTTGAATACGTTTGTTTACAGACGTGGGTAGTAGCATGAGACAACATCCGGAACTACCGGAAATGATACCAGCTGTCAGGTATTTTTGGAGTATTGATTACAGCGTTTAAAATGTATTAAATGAAAAGTCATGAAAGAGATAAGGAGGAGAAAAGGCGTGTTTAGTTCTATATTTAATGTACAATGTCTGAATCCTCTGTAATGCGCAACAACGAACATCAGCGCCAACCGGCCCACAGGGATGAGCCAGCAGAGGATATTTAACAGCTGGAAAGGTGGAGCTCCTCTCTTCCCTTCGCTCACGAGAGCCAGAACACAGCTGTTTTCTGACTGAACCATCTTCTGCTTGTAACATTACCGCGCTTTTTATTAATTAAAGTATACATTTGAACCTTCTCAGAGACTCAATTAGTCTCCTTTTTAAAGCTTCTCTCCTGGACGCGAGAATAACGAACACAGTTATCAGACTTAATGTATCGATACCCGCGGCTGAAATATCGATACTTTCTCGGAAAACTAAATATCGATATATATCGCAGGATCGATTAAATTGCACCGCACTAATGTGTTGTGTCTTTCTCTTGTTTTGCTTGCCGCTTGTCCTTGGCAGAGGGAAAAGATTGATGACGCAGGCAGTTGAATATGTTAGAGATAAACAATTTCACTCTTGACTTGTTCAGGCAAACTCCATCTGCCTTAAAAAGATGTCTGCGATCCCAGAAAAAGTTAAAATTGTCAATAAAATTGACAGAATGGTCAGTACAGACAGTTGAATCTCTCCACTCCTCTTCTGATTGGTGGTAGAGGGCCACTGATGAACACCTCCGCATTTAGAGAGCTGACCGTTTCCAACAGACATTTAAAGTCTTCTTTCAGCACTTCTGTCGCAGTCGGATGTTCAGACCCAATATGCAGGATCCTCTCAGCCAAGTCAGAGTACTTTGGTGTTGTTCTTACCAGTGGTGAACCGTGTCTATCACAACTGGACCTTCTGTAGACACACACACCCCCCGCTGCCGCTGTAATATTACAGATCAACAACACAGATACGATTCTCATTTATTCATTTTATATACATTTTATTTATATAATTAAATCGATGTTTTGTTTGTTTTATCTGAGTGTTCCAGGGTATTCTCTGAATGCCTTGAAGGCCCTGACGGTTCGCCACTGGTTCTTACTACACAGACTTTTTATATCTCTTACAGCAGAGTCATCCACAATCAAGAGTTTCAGGCCCAGTCGTTTAATGTCCAGGAGCCGCTGCTCGAAGTTTTCAGAAAAGAAAAATAGGAAAATCAGCATAAAAAAGTAAGCAGAGGCAAGAGCAAGCAGAAAAGTGTCTGCACTGTAAGAAAGCAGAGACGTGACCACCATTAGTGTGTATTGCGCCGCTCGTTAAGTCTAGAGTGCTTTTATCTCAAAACAGAGTGGAGGAGAGCTTGAAATTCGCCCCACATTTCTTTTTAAACCTGCCCTAACTCCCAAACCCTATACTCCTTGGACATTATTTTTCATGAAAAACTTAGGAAAACCTCTCCTACAGTGGCCCTGTCTCAGGTCGACTATTTTCATTTCCTCGTTCCTCGGTCCTCGGTCTCACCGGAAGTTGATTTGTCTGCGCCATCTTGAGTACCGTCCCATGGCTCTTATTTCTGCTGGAGGAGCGAGGAGCGATAATCGAGGAACCACCAATCCATCCTCTGATGAAATCCTCAGATACTCGCCCCGCCCCCTTACTGTGTATCGCTCACTGATTGGACGATGCAGTGCATGCACTGATCTCATGCTTCTTGACATGAGAGCAGTTTTCCAGCGGAGTGAAGAAAACACATGAAACTCACGGGACTCACTCCTCAGTTTATACCGTGTTTTGTTTCAATGAATATTAATCTAACTGGGTTTTGATAGATAACATATCTCTTTTTCTTCTCTCAATTATTTGTATTTCTATTGTGCACTCTAATCAAACTATTGTTCGTTTATACAATTTAAGAATGGCGTTTATCTTTTTTGAGAATGAGTTCTTATTTTATTTAATGTATTTGGGTCTACAACAGATGATTTGTGTCAGTAAATGTGCACTAACAGAGGCGGGGGTGTTTGTGAAAACAACGGGGACAGAGCTGGCTGCTGTCAGACGATCAGCTGTGTGGCGTCATCACAAACGGACGTCGCTTCACGTGACGCCCCGGAGGAAAGGACGTCCCATTGCTCTTAAAACTCATTTCCCTGCTTCTCGTGGTTTCCTTGCATCGTTCCATGCTTCCCTGGTGGGAGGGACTAGAGGCAGGGAAACGACGCAAGAGAGGGAAGCAAGGATTTCATTTAACCGACCTGAGACGGGACCTTTGTAAAAAAATAAATAAAAATGAAGCAAAACTAATTAGACAAAATGCCTCTTGAGGGCATGAAGTGACAAAAACGTTCAACATGTCTCCATTAAGGCCCATTGTAAATTCAGCCTGATCTGTCCTCAGAGCACCAGCTGCACACCTTTAGTAAATCTGCCAAAAATGCCACATTATTGACTCAAAAGTGCACAAAAAGCAGACTCCGACGCTCCTAACGGTCCTGACATGCTTCACGTGTTGACATTTCACTGAAAGCAGCTACTGTTTTTAAACTACAGTTAGAAATGTAAAAGGTTTGTCTCTCATTCAGAACAATGAAAAGTCTCTCCTTTCACAGCACATCTCCATGGAAACCTTTGATCTCTGGGCTCAAGTACACAGGTGTTTGATAACGTCCTCACCATGGTAACCTTTGATCTCTGGACTTACACACACAGGTGTTTGATAACGTTGTCACCTCAAACACAAACACACAGACTGTCTCAGCCTAATATTTTCTGTCTGATGGAGACTTCATACCATACTTGCCAACCTTGGTGCTAGTGGATCGCTGGAGCTGTTAGATTAACATTAACATGGTTATTGTAGTTCTAAGTGCAATGCCTTGCGGCCTGTAGCACCACCCTTGATGGAGCATACGTGTGGGCTGGACCTGTATTTTACAGGAAAGGAGTGAGCAGAGGGTCGAGTTGTCAATTCTTGTTCTGTTTTCTGTGACTATCTTCCTCACCCTCTCAGACGTTCAGTTGCGCGTGCTACTAAAGGGACATGCTACCATGGAAACCAAACAATGATGTAGCTGTATTAAAGTCTGAGTGGAAACAGTCATGAGTAAATCTGATTTTGTCAGAAATCGGGAGAAATATGACCCCGAGAGGAAACCGGGAGAGGGCTATGAAATCGGGAGTCTCCCGCGAAAATTGGGAGGGTTGGCAAGTATGCTTCATACTGACTTCAACATGTTCCACATATTTTATACATTATTGGTGACGTATGGTTTTAGTTCAAACGTATTCAGTTAAAATATTCTGCTGCTTTTCACTTGCTTTTCTCTTCTTAATACACATTCATTCACTACTACATTTCATATCTAATTCCTTCAGCCTACTTTCAGCTACAGAAACCATTCAACTATTAAATGATTCAGCTATTTCAGGACATTGAGGCTATACATTTTATTGTTTATACCTTTGTTAAACCTTTTCTTTTAAATATGAAGCTTCTTCACTATTTTTCCTACTCTTCCAGTTTAACATTTCACTTTCAAGTTTTCAACAAAGTCATTGCAATGCATTTGAGCTGTAACAATTTGATTCAAATCATTTCACTTTTCTGCATTTCTCCGCTAAGTTCAGCAACACACTTACTTGGTCTCTGTAGCTAAAAGCAGCTACAGAGACCATTCAACTATTAAAATATTCAGCTTTTTCTGCATTTTTCCTCTTTTCAACGTAAGAGAGGTTTTCCTACAATTCAAGCATAAAATGATGTCCAAGGAGTTTAGGGTTTGGGAATTAAGGCGAATTTCAAGCTCTGCTGCATTCTAGCTGTGACATCGCGCACTCTAGCCTTAACAAGCTGTGCAATACACACTAATGTTAACATCTGAAGAAGGCCTCTTTACCAAGCTCCAAACTAAGTTAAATATCTCAAAAAATGTAAAAGATATCAAAAATCTGAATAAGATTTTAATAGCTGAATGTCTTGTGATCATTTTAAAGTTGGAATGAAGTCTCTAGCTGAAAGTAAGTGGAAGGAGTAGCATTTGGCGCACAGTGTAGGTAAAAGAGAATTTGAAGGTTCCTCCCATTGAGTTACATTTTTAAAAAGAGGTGTGTGTGTGTGTCCTCAGGTTCTCGAAGGAGGAGGTGCGCTCTTTGATGAAGCTTCAGACTCTGCACGGGAACGACTGGTCAAAGATCGCCGAGAAGATGGACCGCAGCACGTACTCCTTAGAGAAACGCTTTGCTCACATCGGTCAGTCCTGGCCCGGTTATGGAGTTTCTGTTGGAACACGCACACTGTTTACTAACTGTGTGTGTGTGGTGGTGTGTCCAGCTACAGGACGGGGTGCGTGGAGCGTAGAGGAGGAGTTCAGGTTGAAGCGGGCACTGAAGGCTCACCTGGAGGCTCTGGCTGGGGGTCCTGCTGGTTCTGAAGATTCTGCTGCTTCTGAAGGTCCTAGTTTAACCAGAGATCAGCTGTGTAACAACCTGCCCTGGAAGGAGACCAGCCAGCAGGTGGAGACCCGGTCCTGGACCCAGTGCCGCATCAAGTGGTGAGTGTCCCATCAGCCCTGATTAATAATTTAATTCCAATAATAATTAAAGCAGCGTTGAGCGGGTCTTCGGCGCTCCGCAGGCTGTTATCCGCACGTTGACGTGTCACGCAGGTGTTTTCCGGACCGGACCCGTTGGAAAACGTGGGAAGTTTCAGGCCGATCGGACAACGTACAGCGGTATCATAAACATTGTGTTCGATGGCGAGTGATCTGTCGCCATGGCAACGGCATTTGATGACACCCCATAATACGCCTAGATGTGTTGAGGGTTGCACGGTTATCAAACCTGTGAAGTTTTGGGCCGTTTGGAGCATGAGTTATGAGAAAACCGTGTTTCACGCGAGGGATGTGTTGCCATGGAAACAGCTTTTGAGGAAAACTCACTATTGTCATATTAAGGTGTTGGCCGGACCATCAACTGTCATCTGAAGTCTGGTGCAGTTTGGACCATTTTCCTTTGAGTTACGACAACATCGTGTTTTATGGCGAGGGATGTGTTGCCATGGAAACGGCATATGATGACACCCCATAGTTGACATAGAGCTGTTCAGGGCCGAACCATTAACTGTCATCTGAAGTCTGGTGCCGGTTGGACCATTTTCCATTGAGTTGCGACAACATCGTGTTTTATGGCGAGGGATCTGTCGCCATGGCAACGGCATATGACACCCCGTTAATAACGCGCTAACGCAAAAAAATAATAACGCCACTAATTATTTTAACGCGATTAACGCATTTGCATTTTTTGTCCTCGGTCGCCCCGTAGTTTCAGAGCGCATCGAGTTTAAAATACCATCTATACAATCCAAGCACACTGCTGATGCCGACAGCCCCGCTCCTGCCGCCCGCTTGCGGCAGACCACACTTGAAAGTGTGCGGGGGAGACGCCTGGACACGTCTACGAGCAGCAAACTTTCAACAAAGATCGCTAAATGGGTGGCTACAGCTTGCAGGCCAATTAACATTGTGTAGGACGAGGGGCTGCGTGATATAATTATAATAATACTAAGCTTGAATTGGATCTCTGAATGTATAAATGTAAGTAATCAGTGAGGTTATCAAATGTATGCACTCCTTAACAAGTTTAACTTGACCTCAGCTTCACAACAAAATAACAAGAATAAGATTTAGCTTGTTACTAATAAACCTTAAATGTAGTGAAATATGCTTAGAAAGGCATTACATCACTTGTACTTTACAAAGAAAATGTTTTTGTCATCAGTGGAATGAACCTTTAAAGCTCAAGTAAATTGTCCTTTAAGTTTAATACCTTTCATAAAATGTGAAAACGTTCTTCTTTTTTAACTTGAACTTATAAATAATATCTTCTTTCTTTAATATTAACTTATAATTTATTTACTTTCTTATATGATTAATTTTCGTCTTTAAACCCTTTGACATGTAACATTCATGAACACCAACACATTAGCTTCATCACCAGCATATTTGCAATTTCCAGATTAACCACTTCTCACACCACCTTTAACTTGAAGGATGTAGTAGAGCACTTCCTGGCTTTATCCTGAAATGTTGCGACTTTGACACAGTCTAATCACCGTAGCTTGCGGTCGTCATGCCGACAGTGCACCGCTGGCGTTGCTTCTCTGATGTGCTGGATGGTCCTTGAATGCAGCTTCGTCTCTCACTCCAGTCTCGTTGTCTTTCCCACCCGCACTGAGCAGGCGAGTTCTCACTAGCTCTTTTCACGACACAGACACAGGTCGGTTCTTTAAAACGGGCGTTTATTTCTTGGGAGTTTTCATCCTGTAGCCTTCCCTCTTCCGTTACGCCGTGAGAACTACAACACCGAAATGACACGTATACATAGCCAAACATATTAGCATATTGTGCTACACATATGAATAAAAATAAGAAATGAAAACATAAAACTAATACCTCGTTGGCCGCTTGTCGTGAAAGGAGATTAATTTAGTTCCTTTTCTGCATAACTTTGTCACAGACTTCTTGTCACATTAAAACTTTATCACATAATTCAGCAGAGCTTCAAAAAAGACGTCAACCCACTTTGAGTTGTACAGTGTAACAGCAAAACACGCAGTACCAGCACATGAACAAACATTAGTTCCTAGGCACAAGAAACACACACGCATATCGGTTAAATCATGCCATATTTAACGATTATAAAATAACATGAAATAAAGTATTTATTTATCTATTTGAACTATGACATTAATTGTGTTATTCTTTTTAATTAAGGCAACTTCGTTACGTCATTTACAGATGGATTATCAGCAACAATTCTAAAGTGATAAAGAGACATTGGATTAACCTTGAGCAGCGTTTTTATTCCCTTGAACAGGACTTTTGATCACAAAACAGCAACGGTAAGACATAATTATTGTTATGGTTTAGAACACTGTTGTTGTTTTCTTGCTCTGTTCTGGCTGCTAGCTGAGTTCGTATCCTACAGTGATGATACTTATATCAAAATAATCTGTGGAGTATCAGCTTTCAGATGATATGTAGTTTGTGCAGAACATATTAAGTTTTAAAGATCATTTTTGCTAGTTAGCACCGGAAGTAGCATCAGCCTGTTTTCACTAAGGGCTAATGCTAACGCTTCTTGTGAGACTTGTTTTGGTTCGGTAAAAATGGCTCATATCGTCAGGTTGCTGAGTTTTTTCCCGTTATTTGAGTATAAGACATTCATAGGTTTTTAAATATTAAGAAGCCTCCAGACGCTGTCTCCTGCAGTGACGCGTTTTTCCCCCTGGAATCGGGGGGGCCGGGCTTAAGAGGCTAAGGACGGTTCTATTAGCACGCAGTGCGTCATTTAGCCAGGGAGCAGGAGGGGACTGACGAGCCTGCCGAGATGTGAGAGGACAGAGAGAGTCCAGAGAGGATGAGAGAGTAGATAGGAGAGTTTCTGCAGCAGAGTTTGGAGGCAGGAGTTGGAACGAGTCAGAGGAAGGGAGGGCTGAGAGCACCGATGAGGCAAAGGTAGAGGGGGAGAGGGAACGAAGGTTACGGCGGACAGGTGCAGGATGACAAGAGATTAGTTTGTTATGTTTGGAAAGGGGTAGAGAGAATGAAAGGAAGAAGTGATCGGATGTGTGGAGCGGGTTTACAGAGAGGTTAGAAGTAGTGCAGTTCCTTGAGAATATGAGATCAAGGACATTGCCAGCTTTATGAGTTGGTGGGGATGGAGACAGTGAGAAAGCAAAGGCAGTTAACAGAGATGTTAGTTCGTCTATCTTCCCCGACTGGAGGTTGAAGTCTCCGAGAAGTACAGCCGGAGGGCCAGTTTCAGGGATGTGTGAGAGGAGTTTATCTAATTCCTCCAAGAAGTCCCCCAAGGCGCCTGGTGGACGGTGGAGAACAACCATGGTTAATTGTATAGGATGGGTTACTGTGACGGCATGGAATTCAAAGGTGGAAGGAGTGAAGTTAGGTAGCTTGAAGAGGGAAAAGCTCCATTTGGGAGAGAGCAGGAGCCCAGTGCCACCTCCTCTACCAGTGGGTCTGGGTACTACAACTCTATATCTATCTAACACCCCTCCTCCCCCCACCCCCACAATGCATATCGACCAGTCACATTCCTGCTTGATTTGCGGGACCAGCGTTGCAGTCGGGAAGAAAAGCTGTGGAGCGGTAGCTCACCGCTTCATAAGGAGTGTGACCGTGATTTTCCTTCTGGCAGATTCTACACAACACATCAGCCCCATTGAACAGCCTAGTCGTGCCAGCCAATACAACACATGAGGGGCAGAGTTTTACTCTGTGTGTGTTGCAACTTGCATATATATTTATTTCACTTGACGCACACACACACACACACACATGGTGTAATTTCCACTGGCGTAATTTACACTGGGGACAGGGGGGACAAATCCCGTTTGTGTCCCCCCACTTTACAAATATGTTTATTATTATTTTTTAACGCAAGCCGTCATCGCCACGGAGGAGCACACAGCCTCTGTGAGCGAGCGAGTCAGAGAAAGAGCGAGAGAGCTAGGGAAAGCACACCTTTATCTATTTAATATAGGTAAAGTAAGTAATCATTCCAATGTGTACTATAGGACTGTAAAAACAGTTTAAAAGGGGAGTGATTAGTAAAATATGCATAAATAGAAATAAGAATGCTAACTAGGTAACATAAGAAAAAAATCTTCCCGGGGTTGTTTGCCCCCGGACTCCCCTAGAGCAGTGTTTCCCAACCGGGGGTACGCGTACCCCTAGTGGTACGCGAGGGAACTGTAGGGGGTACGTGGAATTCCAAGGTGACAAGTAAAAAAAAAAATAATCCCGTCAAAAATGATAGTGCGCGATTTGTTTCCCTAGGGAGACAATAGTCTGTGGCACAACCGCGCCAAAATCCCACAATGAAAACAGCTGCTTACCTGCAGCCAGAAAAATACTGGTAGGTCTGCGCTATGGATAAATGGCTGAAACGTCCGCTTGCTCTGGATTGAGGCCAGGGTTCAGAGGAGCCCGCCGAGAAACGTAAGAAAGAGGCCAAACTGAAACCAAGGCAGTAGAGTGAAACATATATATTATTTTTGATTCATTTATACTTCTGCGGACCCACCGCAGCCTCAGAGCTTCTTTTGCGGTGAAGTCCTGGCTAATAGTGCGATGAAGCAAGCGCATTTACAGAGACACCAGAGCACTAAACACTCGGGAAGTGTCGATAAAAGTGAATAATTTTACAGACGAAAGCCGTAGGAATGTAAGTCGAGCCAGACAGTAATGATGAAAGCCACGAATGTGTCAATGAAAGCACTCGAGGCATTTTACGCCGTGTCCCTGCTTGTGGCTAAATCAAAAAAACCTCACTCTTGTTGAGGAGCTCATTCTCCCTGCAGCGACTGCGTTGGCCGAAATTATGATAGACATGAAAGCAGCCAAAGCACTCAAGAAAGTTCCCCTGTCGAATAACACCGTATCCCGTCGGATCAATGATATGTCTGTTAATATAATTGGACAAGTGGTGAACAAAATAAAACTAGCCGGTCAGTTCGCTTTGCAGCTGGATGAAATGACAGATGTGAGTGGAGAAGCGCAGCTCCTGTCCTTCGTGCGTTACAAAGATGCGTCGGACATAAACTATGGGGGTTATTCCCTATCTTTATTCAAGAGCGTGGTATTTAAATTTGAGAGCATACTTTATGTATTTATTTCCCTCAAACCCTGTCCAGGCACTCAAATAGTGCCTGCTTGCACTTAGACTTGCTCAAACTGTACGCTTGCACTCAGATATATTCCTGTTTACAGATTTGTTCTGCTCTCAGATTTATTCTGTGCGCGCTCGAAACTTTTGTGCAACAATCCTGTCAAAATCCCTCAACCAATAGGAGGCCAGGTGTCCTTGCGGGTGCGTTCGCTTTACTTATTACAGCATCCCGTAAGGGCGGTTACTCTTTGGTTTATAAACTCCCACCCTCCACGGCTTTATAACATAGCATGTATTGCACTTGTTTGATTTACAAATACCTTACATAATAGCTACGTTCAGTGGCGGACTGGGACTAAAAATCAGCCCGGGAATAAAATAAAATCGTCCCTCCGTTGCCTTCTGCACAGAGTGCGAGGTGGTTGCTATGCAACAACATTAACAGATAGTGAATGTCGTCGTTTAGGTGCTTTTTTTTCTGGAGATAGGCACTTCTCAATCCACTCCTCCATAGTAAGCCCACCCCGGAGGTCGAAGTTAACCTTAAATGTTTCCATCTTAAGCTTAGTTAGTTAGTTAGTTAGTTTACTATATAAAGTTTAGTTTAGGATTTTATAACGGTTCTCAGACGCGGAGGGATACTGATTTGTGAAAAGTAATAACAACTATTCCCTGGATATACGCTCATTATATCACGGCTAAGAAACATCAGATTGCTTGATTTGACTTGTCCGTTTTGTAAACATATACTAACTGTGCTTAAAAAGTTGTAAATGACTGGTGAAAAGAAACTGCTAGGCCTATACTGATTCTGGATATTATTTTGCTAAGTGTTTTGTTCCTGAATTCAAGTTTAAATGCCTGTTTAAAGGGGACTTATTCAAAGGGGCTCCATGGTTTAAGACTAAATGTTACAAGATATATATATATAGCAAAGATAAGTTGATTATTTTGATTTCATATGTATTTATTTGATTATATTATTTATTTTCAAGGCAACATATTCATTTTTATTTATTCTTATTGAGTGTATTAAGTTAAAATTAAGAAAATGCCTGAGAATTAGATGTTCAAATTAAGGAGATGAAATAAAGTTATTTTCATTCAATAATCAGTTACGTTCTACTTGTGAAGGATCATCAGCACGTATGAGTGAGGGGGTACTTGTGGTATGACAAAAGGATCAGGGGGTACACAAGACAAAAAAGGTTGGGAACCACTGCCCTAGAGGATGTGAGGTCCACCCCCAAATAAAGTAGGTTAAAATAATTAAATTGCACACATTTTATTTTAGTTAACACTGAGTCCCACAGACCCAAATCGCACACAAAGGTTAAAGGTTGAAATATAATAATGTTAAAATGTGCTAAATATATACACTGCAAAAAACAAAAAAAAGAGGAGTAAAAGTAGCCCCTGACTTGTTTTATTTTTTGAAAGTAGTTCTCATCCTAAAAAAGGTTGGTGACCCCTGCAATAGGGTCTTCGCTGACCTCTGGTCTCAGACCCTAATAATCGGACCAATATCAATAAATGATTAAATTGATCCTACGGATATCAAGCATGCGAGTTGCAGTCACGTGACTGGGCTCGCACGGACTAGCTGCGCGAGCGATTACAATAGGGTCTTCGCCGACCTCTGGTCTCAGACCCTAATAATAACATCAATAACAGTGCTGCTGTGTTGCAGGTTCTCTCTGCTGAAGTATAAGCTGGCCTCAGGTGTGAGCACATTCAACAGAGGACCTGAAGGACTGGAGGCTAAAATCGTCCTCATTAACACGTGAGTCCCTTTCAAAATAAAACGCCTAATCACTGTCGACCTGTAATTATTATTTATTATTTATCTATTATTTTCAAACCGATTCTGGGTTTGATCAGCACTAATGATCATTTTAATAATAATGATATTTTTAATTTAAAAGATAAATAATTGTAATAATAATAATAATACAAAAAAATCATTATTTAAATTCTAATATGTTGTGTGTCTCAGGCTGTATAACATGCATGTGGAGGACGTGTGCGATGTCGACTGGGATGAGGTCGCTCATACTGTCGGGTGAGGTCATAATTTCAAACTGTCACCCACTCATACAGAGCTGGTAACCAAGGTGACCAGGTGGTAACCATGGTAACAAGGTCTCTCCTTACTGTGTGTGTGTGTGTGTGTGTGTGTGTGTGTTTCAGGAACGTGACTCCTGTGTGTGTTCAGAAGACTTTCCACAGACTGAAGGTTTCCAGAGTTCCTCACTGGAGCGGCCTGTTCTACGGAGGTACTGCTATACACCTGAGCACTACAGTAATACTACTAATATATACTAGGGAGAACTACAGTAATACTACTGATTACTACACTAATACTGCTGAGTACCGCAGTATATATCACTGTTAGATACATCTACTGCTAACACCTTCAGTCATATACTTATAACTATGGCTTTCGGCAAAGAGAGGATGTTGTCAGGTGGCGTTTCCACCCTGAATCACCACGTCCCACTGCCCATCCTCCCCTGGCTTCCAGCACAACTCCTCCCGTCTGTTCCAGAGCTAACAAGAGGCTCTTTGCGCTGCCTCCCCGAACCTACGAGCAACTGTATTTAGCTCCCTTCCTGCTAGTCCCAGAGCTGTGCGCATCTTTCACACAGAGTGCACCGGGAAACCCCTGCAGCCAACTTCAACTGGATATAGCCAGGTCTGCTACCCTTTGTCCCTGCACTGATGGACCAGGTCCTGGTACTTAATGGCTTAACCCTCCTTTCCGAGGCCTCTTCGCATCTGTATTTCCAAGGGGCTGTCAGCTCAATAATGATGATCTTCCTCCTCCGACCATATGACCATGTCAGGCCTAATGGGTTTTACACTCCTCTTCAATGGCTGTGCGAAGTTGTTGGATGTTGACAGGAACTGGAATACGCTGTCGTATACGCCGATCCAGAGCATCCCTAACATGCTCAATGGCTGACATGTCCGGTGAGTATGCTGGCCATGCAAGAACTGGGATGTTTTCAGCCTCCAGGAATTGTGTACAGATCCTTGCAACATGGGGCCGTGCATTATCATGCTGCAACATGAGGTGATGGTCATGGATGAATGGCACAACAACGGGCCTCAGGATCTCTTCACGGTAACTCTGTGCATTCACAATGTCATCAATAAAATGCACCTGTTTTCGTTGTCCGTAACCTACACCTGCCCATACCATAACCCCACACCCACCATGGGCCACTTGATTCACAATGTTGAGATCAGCAAACCGCTCACCCACATGTCTGCCATCTTGCCTGTACAGTGAATACCGGTATTCACAGAGAAGAGAACACCTCTCCAAAGTTCCAGGCGCCAACGAAGGTAAGCATTTGCCCACTCAAGTCAGTTACCACAACGAACTGCAGTCAGGTCAAGACCCCGGAGATGACGATAGCATGCAGATGGGCTCCCCTGATGGGGTTACATGTGGTCTGTGGTTGTGAGACCAGTTGGATGTACTGCCAAATTCTCTGAAACGCCTTTGGAGACGGCTGATGGTAGAGAAATGAACATTCAATTCACTGGCAACAGCTCAGGTGGATATTCCTGTCGTCAGCAAATTGCTCGCTCACTCAAAACTTGCAGCATCTGTGGTGTTGTGTTGAGTGGCCTTTTACTGTGAGCAGCCTAAGGCACAGCTGTGTAATAATCATGCTGTCTGATCAGCATGTTGATATGCCACACCTGTGAGGTGGATGGATTATCTCGGCAAAGGAGAAGTACTCAATAATACAGACAATACATTTGTGAACAGTAATTGAGAGAAATAGGCCTTTTGTGTACATAGAAAAAGTCTTAGGTCTTTGATTTCAGTTCAAGAAAAATGGGAGCAAAAACAAAAGAGTTGTGTTTATATTTTTGTTCTGTGTATATCACAAGTACTGCAGTATGTATCAGAGGACTGAGTGTATCATCCTCTCCAGTGGTGCCAAAGAATGCAAGTAGAGGGTGAGGGTCCAGCTTTTGATCAAGGATAACAGATAAAGTATTGAAAATGTCCTTCCAATATTTCTCTAGGCAAGAACATGTCCACAACATGTGTGCCAGGGTGGCCTTATTTATTTTACACCTTTCACAGTAGGTGCTTACATCTGGGTAGATCCGGGACAATTTAGCTTTAGACATATGAGCCCTGTGCAAAACTTTAAACTGTAGCAAACAGTGATGGGCACAGATGGATGTGGAATCAACCAGTTTGAAGATTGAAACCCATACGTCCTCAGGTATTGAAACATTTAAATCAAGCTCCCAGGCAGTTTTAATTTTGTTGAGGGGAGCATTTCTTATACCTGTCAGCTTGTCATAGATAACTGAAATAAGACCATTTGGATGCAAATTAAGAAGCATCTCGGCGATGTTCGACTCGGGTGCTTTTGGGAAGCTTGAGATCTTAGAATGGAGGAAATGCCTGATTTGCAGATAAGTCAAGAAATTAGTGTTCGGAAGGCTAAACCTTTCAGAAAGTTGCTCAAATGAAGCAAAGCTGTTGTTAATAAAAAGAGCCTTAAAACATGTGATACCCCCTCTCTGCCATTCCCGAAACACAGAGTTAGATGCAGACAGTTGAAAAAGGTGGTTGGATAGAATCGGGCTCAAGAAAGAGAAACCATGAAAGCTGAAGTGTTTTCTGAACTGAGCCCACACCCTCAATGTGTATCTAGCAACCGGATTACAACCCACGTTTTTGGGAGAGAGAGGGAGTGAAAATCCGAGCAGGGCTAAGATGGAAAGTCCTTTGAAACTCAACTCCATAGCCACCCAGGACGGACAATCGACCTGATTGTGAAAATGAGACCAAAATGTAATACAACGTATGTTGGCTGCCCAATAGTAAAAAACGAAAATTAGGCAGTGACATTCCTCCACTCCTTTTAGATTTTGGAAGATGGGCTTTGTTCAAAGATGTAGCTGGGTCCGATATGAGATCAGTAACTAAGAGATCATCCGCATAAAGGGACACTCTATGCTCAACCCCACTCCTCCAAATCCCAGAAATATCTTGGCTACTGCAAAGTGCGATTGCCAGTGGCTCCATAACCAGATCAAAAAGTAACAGGCTTAAGGGGCAACCTTGACCTAGTGCCTAGTTGGAGGTTGAAAGGCTTTGATTTTATTGAGTTTGTGAGGACCGAGGCCCTAGGGCAGGGCTATTCAATTAGTTTGGAATGGGGGCCGGTTGATGAAAATTATCCAACGCCTTTTCAGCATCCAAGGAAATAACACACTCAGGAATTGTATCAGAGGGAGAGTACAGAATAAACGATGTGTATTGAAATATGATTGACGGTTTTTGACAAAACCAGTTTGGTCATCTGAGACAATTGTTGGCAAGATGTTCTCCAATCTTCGGGCCAGAACTTTAGCCAGAATTTTGGCATCAACGTTTAATAAAGAGATAGGCCTATAGGAGGAACATTCAATCGGGACTTTACCTTTCTTTGTAATAAGAGTGATGGTTGCTTCATAAAATGATGAGGGAAGTTTGCCTTGTTTGAAAGATTCTGACAGAACTAAACTGAGTTAAGGAGAAATCAGTGAAGAGAACGTTTTGAAGAACTCTGCAGGGAACCCGTCGGGTCCTGGATATTTTCCTATATAGCTATAGCTATTTCAGCTTGCGAAATAGGCTCCTCCAGTCATATGCTATGTTCAGTATAGATTTTGGGGATGTTTAAGTAAGTTGTTTAAGAAACCTTCCATCAAATTGTTATCATTGTGAAATTCAGAAGAAAAGAGCCTAGAATAAAAGTTCCTGAACGTGAATGGCGGTGTGGTCTGAGGTGATACTGCCATCCTCCTTTGCAATTTGAGTTATGAACTGCTTAGCCTTGTATTTTCTCAACTGATTAGCCAGCAGCTCACCAGATTTTTCCCCATGAGCTTAAAACCAACTTTTGTTCTTTACAAGTTGTGGCATTCAATTGGATGTGTCGAAAATAGATCAAATTCAATTTGTAACTCCACCCGCTTTTTGTATACATTTGGGTCTCTGGTGTGAGCATAGACCGATGATGCGTACGTTTTGTCGTCTGCTAAGACCTTCCAGCTCGTTGACTTTAGCAGTGAGCTTGGAGTTGTTATCCCGCAGGCTGGAGCAGACATCTTCCAACTTGTTAATACGCTGACTCAGGTCATCAGAAATGAGCTCCAGAGAGGAAAGACGCTGTCCGTGATCCTCGACTGCAGACCGGACCTGGTCAAATGTAGTTTCAAGTGTGCTAAAACAGGTTTTATAGTCCGCTGCTAGCGCCTCCCGATGCTGGTCCAGTAGCAAAGAGATAGCTTCAACCGTTAAGCTAGCTGTCGCCGCCGAGACGTCCTTTTTCCCGTGGTTACCGGTCTTTGAAGCCATTTGGGAGTAAATATTAGTATATAAAGGGGTAATATATGACTTGAAGCAATTTAGTAGGGCAAATGAGAGGTTAAGGGGTGAGAAGATTAAAAGTAAGCAGGAGTGCCTGAACGTTGCTTGTACTCCATGCCGTCCCAAACCGGAAGTTTGCGCATCATCTGCAGGAAACAGCGTCTGAGGGCTTCTTAATATTTAATAAACTATGAATGTTTCATATCCATGTAACGGCAAGAAACTCAGCTAACTGGTGATATGAACAATTCTTAGCAAAAAAAAGCACCTCTGAATTAGCCTGAGCAAAAAAATGCTTAGGCCGTTAGCACAGAACTCACAGTATAACACCCTTATTACTTATCGTAATTGCACATCCAACATATCGATTAGCATCGTGAGAATACACAGAATCGATAGGTAGCTATATCATCACTCCATGATCAGAACTCGCGAAATGAGAAACAAAAACAGACATCACAACACGTGGCATTAGGTAGCAAACACAGCAATATGTCTTACCTTTGTCGTTGTCTGATCAAAAGTGGTCTTCAATGGCATTAAAACGATAAAAACGCTGCTGAAGGTTAATCCATAGGTTAATCCAATGTGTCTGTGTCACTTTTAAATTATTTCTGATAATCCATCAGCAATAAAACTAGTTTTCAGATTTCAGAGCATAAGTCAGCTTTCGCTTTGGGCAAACTGCGTGCTCATAGCCCCCACTTCTGAATGGTATGTGGAAATTCCCCTTCCATTCTATTGGCTCTAACGGTTCAAAAGATATGTCAATCACCAAAATCGACCAATGGGTTCCAGAGAAACGTCAAACACGCCCATTTCCACCCAAATCACCTCAGAGGTGGAGTTTTTTTTCCTAAACCTCTCTAAAAAGGTCAAATGTCACTTGTTTTGCATCAATCTTGATACAGGGTACTTATTATATGTTATAGTTTGGATTCCTAAAGCTTTTAGTCTACCTTACCATCATCCAAGGGTAAGTAAAGGGTTTAGTAAAAAATTATTTTTGGAAGGACACTATAATTTACATTGTTTTACTATGTTCAATCTGAATTTTCTTTCAAATAAAAAACATCTATATTAATTCTGACTTTTCTACATTCAACTCACAGGTTTATCATTACTTTGAGAAAAAGGATTATTAATTTTCCCCTTTTTAGAAGTGTAGTTATGGTCATTTGTTCTGGAAATGTTAATTTCGAGCCTGAAACCTGAAAAACAGGCTTGGGCCTTAACAGGTGGCTGCATCGTTACCAAACCTGTGAAGTTTTGGGCTTTTTGGAGCATTTTCACTGAAGTTATGAGAAAACCGGGTTTTATGGCGAGCATTGTGTTGCCATGGCAACATCATTTGAAGAAATCTCAAAACTGTCCCGTAGATGTGTTCGCGGCTGGACTGTTAGCACACATGTGAAGTTTGAGCATTTTTTGAACATTTTCATAGGAGTTATAGCAGGGGTACTCAAATACAAATTTTAAAGGTCCAAAATAAATATTTCAATAAGACAAAGGTCCGTTTATTACGGTCATTCAAACTTTTAAACAATTGCAACAAGATTCTTAACACGAGGTTGCAAAAACAAAAAGTCTCTGTATGCAGCAGTTTTCATTGTTATTGTGAGAGTCGCAGTGTAAGAGCTGCACAGTTACGGTACGTCCACACAGCAGCTTTAAACAAATATTGAAAATCTTGGAGCTGGGCGTGTCTGAAAGCTTGGGGATTTTTTGCGAGCAACGCAACCAACAACCAATCACATGAATCTCCCGCCCCCGACATACAAAGCAAAAAACCCCGGGGGATTTTATGCGAGCAATATATATACAGTGGGGAAAAAAAGTATTTAGTCAGCCACCAATTGTGCAAGTTCTCCCACTTAAAAAGATGAGAGGCCTGTAATTTTCATCTTAGGTATACCTCAACTATGAGAGACAAATTGAGAAAAAAAATCCAGAAACTCACATTGTCTGATTTTTAAAGAATTTATTTGCAAATTATGGTGGAAAATAAGTATTTGGTCAATAACAAAAGTTCTTTTATACTGATAACGAGTTCAAACAGGTGCCATTAATACAGTTAACAAGTGGAGGACAGAGGAGGCTCTTAAAGAAGAAGTTACAGGTCTGTGAGAGCCAGAAATCTTGTTTGTTTGTAGGTGACCAAATACTTATTTTACCGAGGAATTTACCAATTAATTCATTAAAAATCCTACAATGTGATTTCTTGGATTCTTTCCCCCCATTCTGTCTCTCATAGTTGAAGTGTACCTAGGATGAAAATTACAGGCCTCTCATCTTTTTAAGTGGGAGAACTTGCACAATTGGTGGCTGACTAAATACTTTTTTGCCCCACTGTATATATATAAACTCCCGAAACAGGCGAAAACCTACCAGTTTCACCCACTGTCTCTGCCATCTCCCTCCATGCCTGGTTCCTCCGGTTTGTATCCCGGTAAATAGTCTGGTCGTAAAGAACCGGGTGATTTGCTACTGTAATTTCTCGTTTGGAATATGAGGAAATGAACTGCGGTCTGGCTCTCCCAGCATACACGTGGTTTGATTGGCTAGCGCTTGTACTGTCAGATTTGCATAAACGGGATTTGATTGGCTGACGCTTCCAGCTCAGCTTCAAAAGTTGAACATTGCTCAACTTTTGAATCCTGAAAATCCTGGAAATCTTCGCTTCGCTCCCCCCACAATGCAGTTCGGCGAAAAGCGAGGCAAAGTGACGTCATCCCCATTCAAAGTCAATGGGCAGAGAAGCGTTGGAAGATTTGCTTAAAGCTGCTGTGTGGACGTACCGTTATGAATAAAGCACCCTCTTTCATTCAGCATTCCCATTATTGCTTTATAAATGTCTTGCCCCCTTGTGTGTCCACTGAGGTTCGTCAGGCCCAACACATCTTCAACAAACTCCCCCTTTGCCTCATCCTAACAACTCACAAACACCAGCAACTGAGCATTGTCAGTGGTGTCAGTGGACTCACCCACAGCTAAGGAAATGCACTGTGCATTTTTTATTCCATCACAAAGCTGATTAATCAAATCACCAGCCAGTATGTATGTTCTTCTGGTTGCTGTGGAATCTGAGAGGGGGATTTGCTTGATTTGACCTGTTATTTCCTCTTTTTGTTTGCCTTCAACATGGTCTCCATCACTTCAGTCATGCATTCTTTTATACTGCAGTTATTATCCAGTGGAATGTCCTTACCTACTGGCCTAGTTCAGCCAAACTGAGTACAGCCAGTCTCTTCTCTGTCAGTGTAGACCGCAAATACCTCATTCCTTCAGTGCTTGGGTCAGAATGCTTCGCGTTTTGCGCCGTCCCGTTCAAATGAAATCGCCGCCAATCATATGTCCACGCTCGCGCCAGGACCGGGGGAGGGGTTACATGACGTGCATCTTGCGCTGCATTCACTTGCACTCGGACATTAGAGACTTTCTCTCATAAATGTCTGATGAGCCACAACTTTTCTTTCAAAACAAGCTGCCAACTGGGGTGGCAGCTGGGGTGGCAAGGCCTATTTTTAGGGTGTCAGTTGCCACCCCATGCCACCCCGGTAGGTGAAACTAGGCTACTAGCTACAGTACTAGATGAGCTGTTAACTCTCGCTCTGAATTTTTTTTTTTTTAAACTCTCGCTCTGACTCAGACAGGTTGAAAGAGACGAGACACACATTTTTCCCACCCGCATTCCGCGAAGACCCGCCCTACTGTGCCTCTGATTCGCAGATTGTTTGGGGGGAAAAAACGCTGACGGGATGCTGAATGTGATTGGACCAATGCGTTGACAGACACACACAGACAGTGGAACAGGACATGCAGAGCGCTGTTTGCAGTCTATGCATATAGCGGATCATTTTGACTCGTTGCGTTGTGGCGATGTCTCGCAGATAGTTATAGCATTAGGAGGTTACATATGATGATGACACTCCATAATTGACGTAGAGCTGTTGAGGGCAGGACCATTAACCTTTACCTGAAGTCTGCTGCTCTGAGCGTGTTGGAGTGATGACATCATCGTGTTCCATGACACAGGTGTTTATAGTTGAGCTAACGAGCTCTGTAGAGATCACAGGTTTCCATTGTTCTGAATGAGAGATGAACCTCTTACATGTGAACGTTTTGTGGAAGAACCATAACAGATATCTGTGAAATTTCAAAACGTGAAGCATGTCAAGGAAGTTGAGTATCTGAAGTGTAATTTTTTTGTACTTTCGGGTTAATAATGCCTGAAATTACAATGGGGTTTAATGGAGACATGTGGAACGTTTTTGTCACTTCATGCCCTCAAGAGGCATTTTGTTTAATTATTTTTGCTTAATTATTTGTCATTTTTCAAGCTACGAGATGTTTTCCTACGTTTGTCATGATAAATTATGTCTCAGGAATGTAGGGTTTGGGAATTATAGCAGTTTTAAAAAAATATATGAAGGCAAATTTCAAGATTTCCCCACTCTGTGACATCACGCACTCTAGTTAATGTTAAAATCTGAAGAAAACCTCTATAACAAGGTCTGAACAATGTTTAATATCTCTAAAAGTATGAATCAGATTTAAAAGTTGTGTTACAAGAATAATGTCAGAAAGATGTGTAACATTTTAAAGTTAGAATGAAGTTTCTGAGTGAAAGTATGAAGGAACAGTTAGCAGTTGAAGTCGCATGAAGATTTGTTGAAGTCTGAAGAGTTCTCCATTGACTTCCAAGTTAAAAATGTGATGTATTATGGGATGTATCTCTGGAATTATGAAAGTTATGAATGAGAAAAGTAATAGCCATCGATTCCCAACCGAGCTGAACGTTTTGATGTTTGAACGGAGTTTCTGTGATGTGGAATGTGGGAGAAGAAGAGGTGCAAAATAACCCGCCGGAATAATAAAGAATTTCGTGCGTAGCATACCATAAAAATAGGCCTTGAGAAAGGTGAGGTAGCACCCAAGAACTACACAGGAGGAACTTGTTAATAATCTCAAGGCAGCTGGGACCACAGTCACCAAGAAAACTATTGTTAACACACTACACCATAATGGATACAATCTTGCAGTGCCCGCAAGGTCCCCCGCTCAAGAAGGCCGATGAAAGGCCCGTCTGAAGTTTGACAATGAACATCTGAATGATTCAGAGAAGGCTTGGGAGAAGGTGATGTGGTCAGATGAGACCAAAATCGAGATCTTTGGCATCAACTCGACATGCTGTGTTTGGAGGAAGAGAAATGCTGACTATAACCCCAGAACACCATCCGTCAGGCATGGAGGTGGAAACATTATGCTTTGGGGGTGTTTCTGTGCTAAGGGGACAGGAGGACTTCCCTGCACCGAGGAGAGGATGGACGGGGCCATGAACCGTAAAATCTTGGCCGATAGCCTCCTTCCCTCAGCCAGGACTCTGAACATGGGTCATGGAGGGGTCTTCCAGCAGGACAATGACCCTGAACATACGACCAAGGCAACACAGGAGTGTCTAAAGAAGAAGCACATTCAGGTGAGGGAGGGGCCTAGCCAGTCTCCAGACCTTAATCCCATAGAACATCTGTGGAGGGAGCGGAAGCTTCCAGATGCCAAGCATCAGCCTCAACACCTGAAGGATTTGGAGAGGGTCTTCAGAGAAGAGTGGACCAACATCCTTCCTGAGATGTGCACAAACCTGTAGACCAACTACAAGAAGCGTCTCACCTCTGTGTGTCCAACAAGGGTTTCTCCACCAAGTACTAGGACATGATTTGAAAGGGGATCAATACTTATTTCCTACACTTAAATGCAAATACATTTTAATCTTTTATATAATGTCAATTTCTGGATTTTCTTTTTGATATTCTTACTCTCACTGTTAAAAATAAACCTACCATTAAAATGACAGACTGTTCATTTCTTTGTAAGTGGGCAAACGTACAAAATGTGCAAGGGATCAAATAATTATTTCCTTCACTGTATATCAGAGAGTACTGCAATATATCACAGAGAACTGCAATATATATCACAGAGTACTGCATGAACGGTTTGAGTTGATTTAAGTTAAGCTACCATGATGTCCTCCTCACCTGTGATGTCACTTTCTGTTGCAGAGATCATAGACTTCCTGCACCTGAGGGTGACTCCTCTCCTGCAGGAGCAGCTGAGGAAGAGCAAGCGGCGACAGGATGCTCAACAGGAGGTGAAGCAGGAGAGCTGCTACCTGCTGTCCGACATCTTCTCCTCTCAGGACGACTTCCTGGAGCTGGACAACAGTCAGCGGACCACCGACTAATCACAGCTCTATCGGCTGGAGGCCTCGCAACCCCTGAGATCTGACTGGCTGGAGATAACTCACTTCCTGTCATTAAAATACTTTCCTGTCACAGCAGCATGTTCTCAGAACTTATATTAGAAATTCTGTATACAGTTTGTTTGTTTTTTGTTTGTTACTGATGTCTTACGGCCCGTCTACACTACAGGCATCGAAAAATGCTTTTCACGCTTCGCCCATTCATTTGAATGGGGTGACGTAGAAGATTTTTAATCTTCGCCGAACTGCATTGTGGGGAGCATGGCTTTGCAAGCATGACGAGCATCTATCGGCATCAAAAGTTGAACAATGTTCAACTTTTGAGGCTCGATGCTTGGCATCAGCCAATCAAATCCCGTTTATGCAATTCCCGCCAGTACAAGCGCTAGCCAATCAAACCGCGTGCAAGCTGGGAGAGCCAGACCGC
Organism: Harpagifer antarcticus; assembly: GCA_902827135.1. Classification (NCBI taxonomy): domain Eukaryota; kingdom Metazoa; phylum Chordata; class Actinopteri; order Perciformes; family Harpagiferidae; genus Harpagifer; species Harpagifer antarcticus. Next base: position 2,141,787 of record CADEHL010000110.1, on the reverse strand, counting down.
AGTTCATTTCCTCATATTCCAAACGAGAAATTACGGTAGCAAATCACCCGGTTCTTTACGACCAGAACTATTAACCGGGATACAAACCGGAGGAACCAGGCATGGAGGGAGGTGGCAGAGACAGTGGGTGAAACTGGTAGGTTTTCGCCTGTTTGGGGAGTTTATATCCAGTTTACTTCGTTTTTAACATTGCTATTGCTTTGTATGTCGGGGCGGGAGATTCATGTGATTGGTTGTTGGTCGCGCTGCTCGCAAAAAATCGCCAAGCTTCAGACACGCCCAGCATCAAGATTTTTTGATGCCTGTAGTGTAGACGGGCCGTTAGTCTCTCCGTGATGGAATTGTTTTAATATTGGAGCTAGGAGAGCGTTAAATAAAATAGTGGCTTAAACACAAGCTGTTTAACATTTCACGCAAAAAAGATCTCCCATGTGTCCATAAACACAATGTTTTTTTTTCATTAAAGGTCCCATGTCATGCTTTTCCGGTTATTACCCGTCCCCTTGTGTGTTATGAAGGTTTTTCTGCATGTAAACGGTCTGCAGAGTCAAAAACCCTCAAAGTACACCCTGTAGCGAGTAAAACTCTAACACAGTCTATGCTGCCCCAAAATGCCTCGTTGGAGATTTCTCATTTTCCATTGTTTACTTCCTGGGTGCTCTGACGTGGGGATACCCAGACGCCACACCCTCTGCCAGCATTTCACGAAACTTCACAAACCTTTCAGCCGGATATGCACAGCGTAGGACACTGAAGAACGATGCTGTTCCTACTTTGTTTGGACTAGCGGGAGATTCGGGTACACAACCTGTAAGTATTCATTGTTGTTTGTGTATTTATGATGTTTAAAACAAACAAGGTATCTACCACGACTGTTTAAATGGCTAATGTTAAAACTAAACTAGTCCTAACACAACTATCATGGCAAATATGCAGAGGAACCATTCTATGATTGTCCAGGCTCTCCAGTAGTATCCACACTTTCCACATTGCTCACGGTTGCGTTGTCGTCTTTCCAGGCGAGCCCTCATCACGAGGCGGGGATGCTCCATCTGGTGTGTGTGTGTATTCCCTCGGTTGATTTTGTGACAAGGACAGTCAGACCCCGCACACCGATAACACAAACGAGGAACCAGAGGCATATGAAACCGCTCAGCTGGCACTCGCTCGTGACACCTTGTGTGTGTAGTGTGAGTTTTGGTGTATGTAGTGCGAGTGTGGTGCTGGTGGTGACTTGGCATGTCACTTGTTGTCGTCTGTTTCTACCGTTGGTGACTTGGCACGTCACTTGTTGTCGTCTGCTTCTACCGTTTCTCCTTTCCTGTGACTACGACCTTGCAGTGGCTGGCGTGGACCCACGTGGCTCTCTCGGCGACCTTGACCGCTGTCTGGGTGACGAGAAGCACCTTGTAGGAACCTTGCCAACGATTGGATTTCCAGCTCTTTCTCCGGAAATCCTTGACCAGCACGAAGTCGCCGGGTTGGAGATGGTGAAGTGGACCAGGGGTAGGTAAGGCTGCGGTTACCTGACGTCGGATGTCTGCTAAAGTGGATGACAGGTTAACACAATATGACAACATAGCATCCTCACACAAAGTTGTGGAGGGAAGAGGACATCCTGGAGCCTTGAGTCCAATCTGTGGAGGAGCCCCAAAAAGGAACCGTTGTCGCTAGAAATGTTGTCTGGTAGTTAGGGGTGCAACAACTAATCGACTTAATCGATTAAAATCGATTACCAAATTAGTTGGCAACTAATTCAGTCCTCGATTCGTTGGTGACGTCATCACATGTGTTCTACACCCCGTTAAGCTCCAACGTTATCGCTCTTTTATCGGTACAGGAGACATTTAAAACATGTCATATGTATTATTGCTACATAAACATTATATCGCAGTCTTAGTGTCGCCAACTCCGTTTATAATATGCAATATGACTACAAAATGCATCTATAATGTATTTTTGATCTTCCCAATTCAGACGAGAGATCTCTCCCCCGCTTGCTTGCGAGGGGGCGGGGCAGTTTACACACACACGCAGCTGCTAACACACACACACGGAGGAGATGGCGGAGAGAACGCGCTCCGAGGTGGTTAAACTTTAGCCGTCTATGACAATGATCGTTACCAAAAGTGCAATAAGAGTTCAGCATGTAAGGGCGGTAACACGAGCAATTTGTCTAAACATTTATCAAAAGTGCTCCACATTCAGACGGAGGAATGCACCGGGTTCCACTGTCTTTCTAGCAGCTCTGTAGCCCCATGCACGAGTAACGTTTCCACGTCAGGTGTTCTGTATGCTAGCAGCAACACACGGAGTTAACTCAATTATAAAAACATAGGTTAATGATTAGAGGTAACAGAGTTATTTATTTTGTTAAAGTTTCAGCTATTCTGTTTACAGTTCTGTCATCACATTATTTAATACGATTTGTTAAAACATTGTTGTTTCTTTTGATATGAAATATTATGCATTTAATTAAAAATAAAAAGCAATGTTAGTTTTGTTCACAATTTGTTTAGTTAGTTTACATTATTTCTTGTCAAAAGAACCGTTAATACTATCGTTAAAAGGACCGGATCGATAAGCAGTATCGATATAAGTAGTAGTACAGTTAAAACCTTAACGATCCGAATAATCGATTAATCGTTTCATTAATCGATAGATGAATCGATTATCAAATTAGTCGTTTGTTGCAGCCCTACTGGTAGTCCCCATCTAGGAATGATTTCCCTCAGTAGCCCCTTTGCCACAGCATTTGCTGTCTGTGCTTTTACTGGGAAAGCTTCAACCCATTTCGACCACATGTCAACCACCACCAGACAGTGCTTCTTACCCTCTGATGGGCTAAGCTCAATGAAATCCAGCATTAGGTGCTCAAATGGGCTGGTGGGAGGTGGATGTGCTCCGGGTCCTGTAACCTTTACTGGTCTACCAGAATTTTGCGTAATGCAAATTAGGCATGCTTCACAGTGCTTTATTTGATTTATAGCCTCTAACATCCCTCCTTTTGACACATGATCCAACCCGTGTGTCAACTTAGCAAAATGAGCGAAGAAATGTCTTGGGAGACATGGATTGGAATTTGGACCAACCCAGATGCTGGAGGTTGGGTCAAAAACAGCCCCAGCAGCCTTCCACTGAGCCTTCTTAACTGGTGGAGCTAGCTGCTGCATGGAAGTCAGTGATGACATTTTGTCAGTGAAGGAGGAGACAGGGATTTTAACAAATGAGTGTGCGAGAGGAATCAGAGCAGCTGCCTTTGCGGCTGAGTCAGCAGACGCATTTCCTAGGGAAACTGGGTCTGTACTGCTTGTGTGTGCGGCACATTTACAGACTGCAACTTCAGATGGGAGCAGAATGGCGTCTAGTAAGCCTGCAACCAGTACATGGTTAAGTACTGGTTTGCCATCAGATTTCAGAAATTGTCTACACTCCCAAATAGCCCCAAAATCGTGTACTACCCCGAAAGCATAGCGTGAGTCAGTGTAGAAGGTCACAGTTTTGCCTTCTGCAAACGTGCAGGCTTCAGTTAGTGCGATGAGCTCTGCTGCTTGTGCTGAGAGGTGGCATGGGAGTGGGCCGGAACGGAGTACAGCAGAATCTGAAACAACAGAAAAACCCACCCGATTAGTGCCCCCTTGGTCGCGAGAGGCAGACCATCAACATACAAAATGAGGACAGCATTGGTCAGAGGAACGTCTTTTAAGTCCGGTCTAGGTGTGCACACAAGGAGAAGTTCGGCAACAGTCGTGTTCGTCACCGTCTTCATAAGAGACGCTGGGTTCAGAGTGTTACATCGCTTGACATAAACATTAGGCATGTCCAACAGGCATGTGTGATACCTAAGGTAACGTGCAGCAGAGAGGTGTGATGTTCTCTGTTCACAGAGGATGAGAGAAACAGCATGTGGAACTAACAGGGTCAAAGGTGCATATTCCACAATGTCACGTGAGGAGTTGAGCGCTTTCTCAGCTGCAGCAACTGCTCGTAGACATTGAGGCAGGCCAGCAGCTACAGCAGTGACCACCAACTGGCGGCCCGCGGGCCACATCCGGCCCGCCAGACATTCTCATCCGGCCCGCAGACGGGGGTGACTGTGGCGTTGGCGGAGTGGTTACTGCGTTCGCCCCCCACCCATTTTCTTTTTTACAACGTCTCGTGAGTAAGGTGCAGTACCGGAGTCCAACAGAGAGGCAGCAGCTGCGGGACAGTAGACTGCGTACTGCGAAACCTTCCCTTCCTTGAAGAAGAAGAAGTGATCCTTCGTTGTGAAGAGTCTGCTTTGTGCGCTCTGCACCACAGCAGCAGCTGCGACAGAGTCCAACAGAGAGGCAGGAGCTGCGGGACAGTAGCCTAGAAGCAGGGTTGGGTTGTAACGGAATATATGTAACGGCGTTACGTAATCAGAATACAAAAATCAAGTAGGCTAACTGTATTCAGCTGGCGTTACATTTGAAAAACGAGTAATCTGATTACAGTTACTTTCGTAAACCTGAAGTGAATACATTTATTATATACTTATTGGAATTATTGGTGGAAAAGTTTCCTCACAAAATGTAATATTCATTACCGGCAGAACTGTGTGCACACTGCACAGCCCTGCAGCTTGTCTGTGAGCGAGAGAGAGATGCAGCGTGTCTGTGAGGCCCCGCCCCCGCACGCAGATGAGAGAGAGAGATCTCTTTTAAAATATATTGAAAGTTAGAAACGGAGATGGTTAGATAAAATGTGCAAGATAACGTTGATGTAGCATTTCTTTATTGTCGAAATGATGACATTTATAACGGGATCAAATCAAAGTGAATGGCCTGCTGCTGCTGAATGCATGGGGCAAGTGACTGGAAAATGTTTTAAAAGTTATTACATCGTTTCAGATAATAATAATAATAATAATGATAATTCATTCTATTTAGGGGCGCCTTTCAAAGCACCCAAGGACACCTTACAATTCATAACATATTCTAAGGAAAGGTTTACAGTAGGAGAATGCAGTCCGGGTGATGTTATGTGGGGTGCAGATGAGAGGGAGCTGTCCAGAATGACACCAAGATGTTGTGTTTGAGTTCTTGATAAGCCATTAAAACAGTAAAACAAGTGTCTCCTGTTTAACAAAACATACCCATCTGTTATGGAAAAAGAAAGTATTTCAAAAGTATTCTAAAAGTAACCTGAACACGTTACTTTTTTAAGACACGTAACTGTAACTGTATTCTGATTACTTTCAGAGCATGTATTCATGCCCCCCCGCTGGCCCGCGATAGTGTCTATTGGATACATTTTGGCCCTTGGACAAATGTAGTTGGTGATCCCTGAGCTACAGGATCTAGCTTGGAGGAGAAATAGGCCACAGGCCTCTGTTTTCCCCCATGATCCTGAAGGAGAACTGAGGTCATACACCCATGTCGCTCATCCACTGCCTGAGTAAAAGGTTTAGTGTGATCAGGTAGACCTAGCGTCGGGGGGGATTGGAGAGCCAGCTTCATGTTAATGAAGGCTTCCTCGGCTTGATGAGGTGATCTGTAGGTTTCAAACCAGTGACGTGCGTGATAGTACGGAGTGGCAATACGATTGGAGAATAGTTTGGAATGAATGACCTGCAGTATGAACACATACCCAAAAATGACATCATCTGTCACTGCTTGTGTGTGCGGCACATTTACAGATTGGAACTTCAGATGGGAGCAGAATGGCGTCTAGTAAGCCTGCAACCAGTACATGGTTAAGTACTGGTTTGCCATCAGATTTCAGAAATTGTCTACACTCCCAAATAGCCCCAAAATCGTGTACTACCCCAAAAGCATAGTGTGAGTCAGTGTAGAAGGTCACAGTTTTGCCTTCTGCAAACGTGCAGGCTTCAGTTAGTGCGATGAGCTCTGCTGCTTGTGCTGAGAGGTGGCATGGGAGTGGGCCGGAACGGAGTACAGCAGAATCTGAAACAACAGAAAAACCCACCCGATTAGTGCCCCCTTGGTCGCGAGAGGCAGACCATCAACATACAAAATGAGGTCAGCGTTGGTCAGAGGAACGTCTTTTAAGTCCGGTCTAGGTGTGCACACAAGGAGAAGTTCGGCAACACAGTCGTGTTCGTCACCGTCTTCAGGCAAAGGCATAAGAGACGCTGGGTTCAGAGTGTTACATCGCTTGACATAAACATTAGGCATGTCCAACAGGCATGTGTGATACCTAAGGTAACGTGCAGCAGAGAGGTGTGATGTTCTCTGTTCACAGAGGATGAGAGAAACAGCATGTGGAACTAACAGGGTCAAAGGTGCATATCCCACAATGTCACGTGAGGAGTTGAGCGCTTTCTCAGCTGCAGCAACTGCTCGTAGACATTTAGGCAGGCCAGCAGCTACAGGATCTAGCTTGGAGGAGAAATAGGCCACAGGCCTCTGTTTTCCCCCATGATCCTGAAGGAGAACTGAGGTCATACACCCATGTCGCTCATCCACTGCCTGAGTAAAAGGTTTAGTGTGATCAGGTAGACCTAGCGTCGGAGGGGATTGGAGAGCCAGCTTCATGTTAATGAAGGCTTCCTCGGCTTGATGAGGTGATCTGTAGGTTTCAAACCAGTGACGTGCGTGATAGTACGGAGTGGCAATACGATTGGAGAATAGTTTGGAATGAATGACCTGCAGTATGAACACATACCCAAAAATGACATCATCTGTCGCTTAGTGACAGGTTTTGGCAGAGCAGCCAATGATGCAATACGCTTATCTGAAAGCGTTTTCCCCTCTCCTGAAATGTTCGGCTGCGAGGTGCATTAACAAAGCAATAGTATCAGCCTCACATTGTTCAGCTGTGGGCGCGCAAATCATAAGATCATCAACATACTGTATGAGTGCGGTGCCTTTAGAAACTTGTAGAGAGGCCAAACTTGTACACAATGCCTGGTTGTACACAGTAGGAGATTCACAGTAGCCTTGACACAAACGTGTGAATGTGTAAGGTTTACCATCATATTCAAATGCAAACCAGAATTGGCTGTCTTTGTGTACAGGGACACTGAAAAATGCATTTGAGAGATCTATGACAGTAAAAAATGCTGCAGAGGCTGGAACTTGGGAAAGAATCAGATAAGGATTAGGGACCAGCGGTGCGCGTGCATGCACTGCTGCTTTTACAGCTCGTAAATCCTGGACAAATCTCCACTCGTCAGGAGGTTTGTCTCTGATCTTTTTGACAGGAAACACTGGAGTGCGTACCAGGGAATCGTTACACGGAATAATGACCCCTTGTTTAAGCAGAGAGGTAAACACTGGCCGAATGCCATCAACAGCTTCACGTTTCAATGGGTACTTGGGTTGATTTGGACGGAACGTGGACTTAGGAGTGATAACTACAGGCTCCGCAGAGTGAATCAAACCTACATCATATTTGTGAGCTGCCCACAGTGTTTGAGGCACTGTTTTTAGCGCGTCAGGGAGCTCAGAAATATGACTGAAAAATTAGAACTCCGGGCCAGATGGGCCAGGAACGGGATTAACATAGTCATCATTGCCTGTGAGAATCAGAGAATGCAGTACATGAACTGGGCAGTCGATGCTGTACTTAACCCTTTGGAGTCGACTGTCACGCCGGCGTGATCAGATCACATGACCTGTTCAAGACGGTGCCGCATAAAAACAACAGTCCGGACAATATTGCCGTGTGTTTCTGTCGAAATTACTGGCTTGAAACTATATCCCAGTCTTTGTTTCATGCAAAAAGACCCAGTAAACACGGAGATACGATGATATAAAGTTAATACATTTCAAAAGTATGAAAAATGGAAGCACATATTTGAATATCTTCGCCGTATTTGATCATTTTACGAAACGGAAAATACTGGAAACTGTAGATCCTGCTCAACAGGATGTATATGTGTATTTCTGTCGAAAGTACTGGCTTGAAACTATATGCCAGTCTTTGTTTCATGCAAAAAGACCCAATAAACGATGATATAAATGTAATACAAATATATTTCAAAAGTATGAATAATGGAAGCACATATTTTAATATCTTCGCTGTATTTTATCATTTTACGAAACGGAAAATACTGGAAACTGTAGATTCTGCTCAACAGGATTTATTTACCAGGGAGGGGGTGAGGTAATCAGGTAAACAGAGTGATACGAAGCGAGACGAAGAGGGACGGCGGGAACCGAAGAGAGACGGTGGGAAATGGAGAGAGACGAAGATATACGAAGACAGGCGGCGGGAGACAAAGAAAGACGGCGGGAGACTGCGATTGAAGTAAAGTGACAGACAAACATTGAGCATTTAGATATAGTTAGATAGATTTAGAGTTTTGAAGATTCAACTATGATGAAGAGAACTCTGAATGTGAGTCAAGCTATAAGCTTGTTTTTTGACATGGAGGAGGAGGAGGAGCCTGTGATGTTGCCCTCTGTGTCGTAGTTGACAAACTGCTTTGAAGCGTGGCACAGATAAAGACAGAAAAAACTGATTTTTGTACATAATGTGTATATATATATATATATATATATATATATATTTGTATTATATTTATAATAACAGTTTTGCCTTATCAGAATGAAATCACATGTACATTATTTAAGCTTTTAAATGTTTTGTTGTGCCTACTGTCACTGTTGACAGAACTTGAGAAATGAGGAAAAAAAGCCTATGGATACACCTGTTATTTGTTCATAACATTTGTATATAGGTTGTATATACATGCTACCTCAATCAAACTTTCACATTATCATAGTGACATCCCATGTATATATTTCAAGCTTTCAAATGGTTTCGTTGTGTATGTTTGTGTTACCTATATGAAAAATAATATCATTTTCAAAATCTGTTTTTACGTTTTTATGTGATTTTGGGTCCAAAATGTTCATATAGTATCTCAAAATGACAGAAATAACTATCAGGTTATATAGGTGAGGTTGTCCTTAAAAAAAAGATACCAAACATTGACATGCCAAACATTTCTTAATGGGGTTTAGTAAGACAAATCAAAAGTATGCGAAAACGGCCAAATTAGCCCTGGACTCCAAAGGGTTAAACACGTCATGTGATGAGGAATACTGAATCAACGGGTCGTCTGTGCTAGTCCAATCAGTACTAGATTCCCAGTCTTTAACAATTGGACCCAAATCTCTCCATCTATCAGTGGGGCCCCTGGCTAGTGAAATGTGTGGGACCGCCCCTGGGATTTTATACAGCTTGTGTTGTGTGGGTGTGAGCGTAACAGAAATAGCGCTGTGCAGCGAATTCCAATACATAGTTTTAAGCATGAGCTCATCATTCAAACATTCCAGCAGAAAACTCTCCTCATAGTTTTTACACGGTTCATCAACCACGTTAGCAGTACAATGCAAATGAGAAGTCTCCATGAACACAGCAGGTGGAAAAACAAGTTGATGAGTCAAACGCAACAACGCCTGAGAATCAGGATATGTCAGCAGCCATTGGTACACATTCAACAGTTCTTTATCATCAAGTGTGGGGTTTTGAACCATCGATGGAGATGGCCGTCGGACTTTGAGACCCTCATTTGTGGAAATGAGGTCTAAGCCGAACCGGAGAATCAGATCTCTGCCCAGTAAATGTATTGGGCAGACAGATGATAAAAGAAAACTGTGTTTGACTGATGTGGGAAATGGATGACTGTCATCACCGTTATCTTTACACTGAAGTGGTACAGAAAACTTCTCCTTCACAGTTACCCCAGCCGCTCCTATTGAGTGAATAAATCTACCACTAAATTTGCAATTAGGCAAATCTGCCCTTTTTACCACAGAGTGGGTAGCCCCAGAATCAACCAGAAATGTAACATTAACACCCATGATAGCTAAAGTCAATGTGGGAAATGTCTTAAATGCTGTTTCAGTGTCATATTTCAAATATGTACCATTTTCAACTACAGACATTGTCTCTAAATCTTCCAATTTCTCAAAAGCCTGCATGATGTGTGTGTGTATGTCACTTCCCTGGTTAGATGTTGCTGGCAGAGGTTCCGTCTCCCCCGACCGAATTCCTTCCCCCCCCACTCCCTCATTCGACTGATGTCAATTTGAAGAATTGTCTTTGTTTCGGTCCGATTGATCTGATTGAAAGTTATTTTCCTTCTTCTCGTGTGGGCATTCAGCGATCCAATGATCCGTCTCTCCGCAGGTAAAACAGCGATCGTTGCCACTTCGGTTGGTTCGGAGGCCTCCTCCTCGTCCTCTGCCTTTTCCTCCCCGGCCTCGGAAACCTCCTCGTCCTCCCCGGTTCCCTCTGCCCTGGCCATCACCTTGGGCTTGGTTGGACCAGGCGGTTGTAATGGTCAGTTGGGCCTTGTCTTTGCGGTCGCGGCGTTTCTTTTCCTCACTGGCTTTTTCTTCTGAGAGGCATTTCTTGGCATGTACGGCATGTCGGCGAATTTCTTCCAGCCGGGCACCGTCCATAACGCCAATGCAGGAGTTTCGCACACATGCAGAAATAGCCGGAGATAGACCGTTGAGGAAAGCGTTGCTGAGGTGGGTCTCCCAGACCCCCAATGCGGGTTGTCCCCTGGCCTCTTGTTTGATAAGGCCGCTGTTCTCGATGAACACTTGTTCTAAGCGGTGGTAATAGTCATTTACTGTTTCATCCGGGTTCTGCTTGCATGCATAGATTCTTGACATCTCGACTTTGGCGGGAAATATTCCTGTTATTGCGGTATTGAGGGCGGCTAGGGCATCGCGGTAGGCAGCGTTCTGGTCCTCATACCAAATGGTGTTTTTCATGTGCTGTTGACCTCCAGGTAGTTCGGTGAAATGGCTGACGTGTGTCGGACCCATTCTTAGAGTCAATAATTTCTTTATCTCCGGCATGGTGGGGGAGAATTGTCTACAGAACATGCAGAGTGCTGCAGCGAATTTAGCACCTCCTAACTCAACATCTGGGAGGTGATCTCTTGATATCTCCTTCATTTCTGCTCTGGTCCATGGGCGGTAGACGAATGAAGGACCAGCATGTCCAGCCACCTGGATCATGGGACAGATGAGATCAGGATCTTCGTCCTCCTGGTCACTCTGGTCATCCTCCTTTCTGCGGGGGTGTTCTTTCTTGTAGAGTTCAGCTCTCGCCAACTCGTCTCTCTTCTTTTTCTCTTTCTTGTCCCGGAGTATTTTCAGTTTTGCATCTTCTTTTCTCTGTCTCTCTTTTTCTCTGCGCTCTCTCCGTTCGTCTTCGTCCGTAGCTGCTTCAGCGGTGCGTGGTATGTTGACCTCTGGCCCAGCAGCAGCCTCCGCAGCACGCAGTAGAACGGGTGAAGGAGGTGGGGGGAATGGAAAACCTTGGTCGAGGAGAGGGTCCCTCACGCCTGTGAAAGAGGGATACAGAGAAGTGGTGTGTGGGTGATATGGTGGTGGGAAAGGGAAAACCTTCTCCTTTTCCTTATCACCCTCATCGGCAACCTGTATCTTCCTTATTGCCGAGGCCAACTGCCTTCTTTCACGGCACTCTGCTTCATCCTCCCAGTATTTTAAACACTTTCTGTGAGTGTCCAGCTCCTCTAAGTCTTTTATTTTAATTGTATTGTTACCCTTCATTCCATCTTCATGTTCTTGTAATTTATTCTTTAGGTTCTTGATTTTTATTTTACTCAAAGAACCTCCCTTTGGAAATCCGAACATTTCCGTCTAGATTTTTAATTTAGACAGACTGTTTTCACCATGTTTTGCTCGCATGACATCCACAATCGGACCCTCAGGAGGGTGTACTATCCCCCTACTCTGCTTTGCTCCCATAACAAAGTCTTTAAGTGTTACCTAAACACCCCGTGTTACTAAAACACTATTTTTCACCCGTCGGTGATGTGATACTTGTTCCTCAGTACAAATCATCCAAAAACTGATCGTAAAACGGATATACCACATATCCTCTCGGATATACAAATATCCTACTTTCGAGCAGTCCCTCTCATAAATGTCATGGAGTTTAATTACGTTTAACTTTAAACAATTTAGACACTGTACATCTCACCGAGTATTGAAAGCCTTTTGAGTTCGTTGGATCTCGTGAAGTCAATCGGTTCCACCCCGGCGCTGGTCCTCTCGTCCCGTACGGTCTCTGTCGAGGTAGAGGAGAATCCGAGGATCCTGGAGCGACCACCAGCGTCCGTAGGTGTCCCCAATCGAACTTGCAGAGATCCTGCCGATAACGCCAAGTTGTTACGGAAATCTTAGACCAGGGATCACCAACTACATTTGTCCAAGGGCCAAAATGTATCCAATAGACACTATCGCGGGCCAGCGGGGGGGCATGAATACATGCTCTGAAAGTAATCAGAATACAGTTACAGTTACGTGTCTTAAAAAAGTAACGTGTTCAGGTTACTTTTAGAATACTTTTGAAATACTTTCTTTTTCCATAACAGATGGGTATGTTTTGGTAACCAGGAGACACTTGTTTTACTGTTTTAATGGCTTATCAAGAACTCAAACACAACATCTTGGTGTCATTCTGGACAGCTCCCTCTCATCTGCACCCCACATAAAAAACATCACCCGGACTGCATTCTCCTGCTGTAAACCTTTCCTTAGAATATGTTATGAATTGTAAGGTGTCCTTGGTGCTTTGAAAGGCGCCCCTAAATAGAATGAATTATCATTATTATTATTATTATTATCTGAAACGATGTAATAACTTTTAAAACATTTTCCAGTCACTTGCCCCATGCATTCAGCAGCAGCAGGCCATTCACTTTGATTTGATCCCGTTATAAATGTCATCATTTCGACAATAAAGAAATGCTACATCAACGTTATCTTGCACATTTTATCTAACCATCTCCGTTTCTAACTTTCAATATATTTTAAAAGAGATCTCTCTCTCTCTCATCTGCGTGCGGGGGGCGGGGCCTCACAGACACGCTGCATCTCTCTCTCGCTCACAGACACGCTGCATCTCTCTCTCGCTCACAGACAAGCTGCAGCGCTGTGCAGTGTGCACACAGTTCTGCCGGTAATGAATATTACATTTTGTGAGGAAACTTTTCCACCAATAATTCCAATAAGTATATAATAAATGTATTCACTTCAGGTTTACGAAAGTAACTGTAATCAGATTACTCGTTTTTCAAATGTAACGCCAGCTGAATACAGTTAGCCTACTTGATTTTTGTATTCTGATTACGTAACGCCGTTACATATATTCCGTTACAACCCAACCCTGCTTCTAGGCTACTGTCCCGCAGCTCCTGCCTCTCTGTTGGACTCTGTCGCAGCCGGGCTGCTGCTGTGGTGCGGAGCGCACGAAGCAGACTCTTCACAACGAAGGATCACTTCTTCTTCTTCAAGGAAGGGAAGGTTTCGCAGTACGCAGTCTACTGTCCCGCAGCTGCTGCCTCTCTGTTGGACTCCGGTACTGCACCTTACTCACGAGACGTTGTAAAAAAGAAAATGGGTGGGGGGCGAACGCAGTAACCACTCCACCAACGCCACAGTCACCCCCGTCTGCGGGCCGGATGAGAATGTATGGCGGGCCGGATGTGGCCCGCGGGCCGCCAGTTGGTGGTCACTGTCTTAGACCTAGTCAATACTGTGGAGATACACAAGTCAGAATGATCAAACAATAAATGGTGAAACAAACAGAGTTGTCTTTCTGGTTCTTTATTTGAAGCTTCGAAGACGCAGGTCTCACAGAGTACAGAGTATTCTGGAAGAGTGCGCGCAATAGTCACAGAATAGCAAAGCTTATATACAAGATAGGGCGGGCAGACAGAGTTTTGTGTAGCTAGGCGTAACACCTCAGAAATCTGCTTTCACACGGATGTCTCATATTGTTATTAGACACCTTTGTCCTTGAGCCGTAGAAGTTCAAAGTTCAAAGTTCAGAGAGGTCCGTTGCTGAGGTGAGTGATGAAAGGGAAATGACAGTTTAGAGTAAAGTATGATGTGGACTCTCATTCCAGAATGTTAAGGAAATCAGTGGGGATATTGAACAGGAAGCATTTCAGTCAAGGGGCATCATATGACCAATATAGACAGAAGAGCAACATTTATTTGAACATTTAAAGGTGACCTATCATGCTATATTTAAATGATATAGTGTATGACCATACCTATATAAGGTATATTTATACATTTTATTTTCCAAAATACCAAACAGATCATTTTTTAGCCATGCCTCGTTTCGCTCATTTTCGCTTTATTCCAAACCTGCCTATGAAAATTCTGAGCAGCAGCTGACCACGCCCCCTGCAGAAGAGCCGGTGAGAGTCACGTTACCATGCTTGCTGTGTTTACGAGTGTGGAATACACATGTCATCTCAGAGCAATGCATGTGTTCAAGCATATTATCAATTTGATCCAGAAACTGAAGCAGCGGAGGTTTTGGTGGAGGTGCAAACATCTCAGTTGTCAGCAATGTGTGTTTCATGTGTTTTAAAAGCTCAGTTATTGACTTCTTTCTAAAGGGGTACATGTGCAACTTGCGCCACGATGCCTTCTGAACCGGAGCATGTGCTGCATGGAGATACCACACGTAACATTAGCTTCACTAAGTTGTCTGTTTAGAGAATACATTTTTCACATGTCATTCAATATATGTTTATCACACTAGGTGTAAAGACGGATGCAGGAACTTGAGGACTCTAACCTGTGTGGTGGATCATCCTGGATTGTGTGCCTAAATGTGTTTTCCCTGCAGAATGCATTGAATATTTACAGAGCTGAACACAGTTGGACTACAGTTGAGGCAAATAGAGCACTGAGTGGTTTGTTTTGACTGAAATTGTAAAACGAATGCTAATATTGTTCATGGAAATAAATACTGGTGTATATGGCTTTATGCAATCTTTCATTCTGTCATTGTATTATTATATACTACACAGCAATGGCATAACGCACCCATGTGTATGACAAAAAAAGTCCACACACAACCTTATGCTTTTGAAATCAGAATATTCTTTACCCATCCAAACATGAATAATCACGACACATTTGATATCAACTCGGAACTTTATTGTCAAAATCAACGGTTATTTGAACCCATGGAGAGAGGATCAGAGTGGTGATTCCGGCCTGCGTTGTCCTCTGATCCGTGAAATGTCTATGTTAGGTTCAGACAGCAGCCAAATTGAACCGTGTGGCATACCCGGCGATGACCTCCTCCCTGTCAGGTTGCTCATAATGGTGCAGGGTCCACAAAGACTCGAAGATGAGGTCCATCAAGTTGGCCACGTAGCCTGTGCAATGTTAAAAAAAGCACAACAAAAAAAGTGGTTGAGATTAGTAAATGCATGTCGTCAACAACAACATACCAGGGCTTTAGCTCCGTTTTACTCGTGGTGTGTGTCCCCTCGCATACATACATACAGTGTTGTATCCTAACACACCCCCATTTATATTCATGTGCGCAAACAAGTAAACATGCAAAAGCTTTTACATATAACGCTGCAAAAAACGGCATGTCTCATTAGCTTAGCTTAGCGTAGCGTAGCTTAGCTTACAGGTCGATGATATCTGATCGTTCTTACAGACTACAATCACAAAAGCTTTTACATAACGCTGGAAAAAACGGCACTTACCTCCAGAAGATTACGTTTGTTATTATAACTTACTCAATATGATTTTTTAGAGGATACAAAATACTAATACATAGGAGAATAAATACTTGTGTTATCGGCTAGGCCAGGCGTGGCTTTACAGCCTTTACACAGATCACCATTACGGCAGTCTGAACATGTTCGCAAATGCCTGATAATTAAAATAAAAGACAAAGCAAAGACTGCGGAGCGTACAAAATAAAATGTTACAAGAACATATAAACACCTAACCGATTACTAGTTGGGGTTGAGGCGACATTGATACGGCTAAGCTACATGCTACCAGCTAGAGATAGCTTTATCAGGAAAAACACCGCTAAATAAAAACTTACAGCTTCAGAATTGGATGTGTCCTCACTGGCCTGGTCCCGGATGGTTGGTATTGATCCCGGGTGTAGCATTAGTTTGGAGGCATATCCGTGTTGGACTTGAGAGAAGTTCATAAACATGTCCGTGGTTTAACTGGCTTAGACATCCTAGCAAGAGCAGGCAAAAACACAGATGTGACTGGGGTAGCCTGCCGATAGCCTATATGCGAATGAGAGGTTTGGCAATGCACGTGGCCGTGGCTCATTCCCCTGATAGGTGGAGAGTTGACCAATAAGCGGAGTACGTCTTTGTGACGTAGAAAAGTGTCGGAATGTGGATCCATTTTTTTCAGATCCGTTGCAGCCCCTTTTTTAGAGATTTGGCGAAGGAGGAAAATAGAGAGGGTTGTGTTTTCTGACACTTGGTGAGTTCCCCGGAACACCGGGGACACATAATCATGTATAAAAGACGTACAAAGGTGCATTTTGCATGATAGGTGCCCTTTAAGTCAATGATACCATTCCTAGGTGAACTTAACATCTGTATGGAGTCAGATCAGTCTCAATATTAATAAATGCTCGCAGAAGGATTCACAAATGTATTTTGCGATTTATATATAAATGACTCTCCACAACAATATCTCTCAATGCACTCACAAATATTTATTGTTGTATATAAATGTACAAAAAATGGGCAATTAAACTGCTTTTTATTAATTCAAAGAGTGCTCTGAATTAATAATCAAATATGTTTCCTTTCTTTACTACTGGATGAAATTACAAAATGTACCCATCATTTTCCTCATGCTAGTATAGCCACATAAAAGTATCAAACCACCTGTTAAAATGCACCAGAATACACATATATATACTATATATTTTTTCGTGGTGGGGATCCCCAAACGCCCCGTTAAAAATGTCCCCCCCACATTCAGGATGCTTCCTACGCCCATGAATTTGATAATCGATTAATCTATCGATTAATTGATTATTCGGACTATTATGCCTTGCACAATTTCTCAAACGCTCTTATTTAGCCATCAACTTTTAGATTTAGCTTGAGGTTGTTTTAGGCATGTGGAAACTAACAATGAAGACAATAAAGATGAATACTTGATTCAAAAATACATATATTATTAAATTAACTAAACAAATTGTGAACAAAATTAACATACCTTTTAATTTAAATGAAATAAATTGTGTGTAGCCTTTATTTAACCAGGTGAAAGCCCCTTGAGATCAAAAAATCTCTTTTTCAAGGGTGACCTGCAAAAAAAAAAAAAAAAGTCACATCAAAAGAAACAACAGTGTTTTAACAAATCGTATTAAATAATGTGATAACGGAACTGTAAACAGAATAGCTGAAACTTTAACAAAATAAAGAGTAACTCTGTTACCTCTCATCATTAACCCATGTTTGTATCATGTAGTTAACTCTGTGTTGCTGCTAGCATACATAACGCCTGACGTGGAAACGTTACTCGTGGATGGGGCTACAGAGCTACTAGAAAGACAGTCGAACCCGGTGCATTTCACCGTCTGAATGTGGAGCACTTTTGATAAATGTTTAGACAAATTGCTCGTGTTACCGCCCTTACATGCTAAACACTCTTGGCAAGGAGCATTGTCCACATCGAGACGGGTAACATTTAACCACACCTTGGAGCGCTTCTCTCCGCCATCTCCTCCGTGTGTTGCTGCATGTAGCAGCCGCGTGTGTGTAAACTGCCCTGCCCCCTCGCACACAGACGGGAGAGAGATCTCGTCTCGATTGGAAAGGTCGAAAATACACCGACCATAGACGCATTTGTTTGTCTTTTTGCATGTTAGAAACGAGTTGGCGACACTAAGACTGCGAGATAATGTTTGTGTAGCAATAATACATGACCTTTCTCTTTCTCAACTCGCTACTCGGAGGGAAGTCGCTGTCATATGCCTTGTGAACACTCCGATAATGCCTCTCCACGTTACCTTTCTTTGGCAGAGCGACGCTTGCTTTACAAATAAGGCAAATAACCTTGAATGTGACATCACAAACAAATATTCTCCCTCCCATTCTGGGTGGAAGTGGTTTGTCTTTAGCTTCTTGCTCTGTCCGCACTCATTTTGTTGTTTGTCTCTTTAACTTAATTTGAGTTTTCCCGGCACTTGACTGATTTTGTATCGCTTTGCATTCTGGGTTAACAGACTGGAAAGCGATAGGTCGCTTTTTCTGTGCAGGAAGTCCCAACGGAGAATACTTTTGCGGTAGAACTTCTTTTCTTTTCTTTTTATATATATATGTCGTGTAGTAATAGATGTATTTATTTTCTTCTCAAGAGAGTACCAGAATGTGTATTTTATGTTAGTATTTAAAAAAATCTCCTGGGGGAGAATCCCCCCAGAGCCCCAGGGTTGGGTTTTCAGTCAACTTTTTCACCTGTGGGGAAATTGTAGGATTGGCTCCAGGTCGCCCTTTTTATTCACTACAAGACTTTATTTCATACAGTTCAATTTGGATTAAGACAGGGAAATAATCTAAACCTCACGCGTGGCGTTTCACTGTCAAGGGGAGCGTGTATGTGATTACATTGCAAATACTGACTTGAGCTCCACCACTGTATGGGTTAGCCCTACCATAGATTACCCAACAAAAATACTCTTAACATATGCTACCTCTGGCGGAAATTATTAAAAAGAGCGATCTAAGTTATCACATCTATGCAGACGACACCCAGATTTATTTTAAAATCACACCAGGAGACTGTTCTCCGATTAGAACACTGAGCAAGTGCATTGAGCACATCACTGACTGGATGACTCAGAACTTTCTCCAACTGAACAAACAAAAAACTGAGATCATTGTTTTTGGAGCAAAGAAGGACCGATTAAAAGTAATCGCAGAGCTTCAGTCGGCAGACTACAAAACCACTAATAAAGTCAGAAATCTGGGTGTAGTGATGGACTCAGACCTGAATTTCAACAGCCACATTACAACAGTCATTAGGTCTGCTTATTATCACCTGAAGAATATATCGAGGATTTAAAAACTAATGTCACAACAGGACTTAGAAAAGCTTGTCCATGCTTTTATTTTCAGTAGACTCGACTACTGCAATAGTGTCTTCACAGGGCTCACTAAAGAATCAGAAAACTGCAGCTGATCCAGAACGCTGCTGCACGTGTCCTCACTAACACTAAAAGAGTGGATCACATCAGTCCGGTTCTGAGATCATTACACTGGCTTCCAGTCTGCCAAAGAATTGATTTTAAAATACTACTGCTAGTTTTTAAATCTCTAAATGGCTTAGGACCAAGGTATATAGACGACCTCCTCCATCACTATGAAGCATCCAGGAGTCTCAGGTCTTCTGGGTCGGGTCTGCTCTCTCTTCCGAGAATAACCACTAAACATGGAAAAGCAGCTTTTAGTTATTATGCCCCAACAATCTGGAACAAACTGCCTAAATTGTGCACGTCCGCCGAAACACTTCCTATTTTTAAAACTAAAAACGCACCTATTTGCTGCTGCTTTTAATTGAGCTGCCCATACTCACACTACAGTATGCCTTTTAGTCATGTATTATGTACCTGCTGTGTTTATTTATTTCATTACCTTTGCTTATTATGCCTGTTTTTAAATGCCTTTTTAATAATGTATTTGTTCTTAAATGTCGTTTGCTTTTAATCTGTAAAGCACTTTGAATCGCCACATGCTGAAAAGTGCTATATAAATAAAATTGCCTTGCCTTGGAGCAACAATCCCCGACCCGTATTGCGCATGCGCAGATCTAAGATCCAGTAGAAATGATAAAAAGTCAAAGTCTGCTGCTTATTGTTCTACAAGGCCAAAGTAGAGTCAAAGAGTGTATGAGAGTGAGAGTGCGTTAATTAATATATTTGGCAGTTTGGAGTAAGTCTGTAGATTTGTTTGTGTGTGTGTGTTTCATGTATAGGCCTCTCACGATAATTCATTTAGTTGGACACATTTTCCAGGAAATTATTGCGATAAACGATAATATTGTCGGCACCGTTTTATGACCATTTTAGCCCACTGATAATGATAATATAAAATAATAAGTCAAGTACATCCTTTCGAACTCTGGTGCTTTCCAGCATATCTTCCAATTGTCACTTGAGAATAGCCAAATTCCTGATATGTGGAAATCCTCAACTGTAATTCCCATCCCTAAGAAACCTCATCCTAAAGTCCTAAAAGACATCAGACTGGCTTTAACGTCATTGGTAATGAACATTTTGAAGAAATTGTTAAAGGCCTTGTCATGTCAGTAGTAGGTGGTGATATTGATCCACTCCAATGTGTGTATCAGGCAGGGAGAGGCGGAGAGGAGACAAAGCTTCTTATACGGCACACCCTCCACAAACACCTTGAAAAGCCACAAGCCCACGCCAGGCTTTTGTTTGCTGACTTTTCTTCAGCATTTAACACAATGCAGCCGCATCTCCTGGTAGAGAGCCTATTATGTCATTGTAAACTGCCCGATCAACTTGTTTTATGGATTTTAAACTTTCTAACTAATAGAGAGCAGAAGGTGTCTGTCAATGGACGCCTCTCTGACTCTGTCATCACTTCCACGGGCTCGCCTCAAGGATGCGTTCTTTCGCCCCTACTTTTTATAATGTACACTGATAAATGCAAGACAACAGCTACCTGGTTAAATTCTCTGATGATACCGCCCTCTTGTCCCTCCTTAGCGGCTCAGAATCAGGCCACGAGGGTGCTCTTACCGATTTTATTTCCTGGTGTGACGACAGTTTTCTGGATTTACATGTCTCTAAAACCCAGGAATTGATCATTGATTTAAGACGTCACAAGGATGTTCCTAAGGAGTGCAGCATACACAATGACAAGGTAGAAATTGTCACATCATACAAATACTTGGGCACCATTTTCGATGACCACCTCACATTTGATGTGAATACTGTATTGTGAAGCGGGGTCAACAGAGAATGCACCTTCTTCACAAACTGAACTCTTTCTCTGTCAGGCCTTTCATTCTTTGTCGTTTTCACCAAGAACTCATTGAGAGCCGTATTTCTTTTTCTTTTATCTGCTGGTTCCATAGCCTCACACTGAAAGACAGGAACAGCCTGAACAGCATTGTTAAAACCTGCTCTAAGATCATCGGCGTGAAACAGAGAGACTTACATTCCTTCTGTAACCAACAGATTCTGCGGAAAGCCGAGAGCATTCTGAACTCTCCAGGTCATGTACTTTCACATGAATCTTGTCTGTTGCCATCAGGGCGAAGATATGCTCTGCCTGATCAAAGGACTAATCGCTTTTCTAAATCATTCATCCCTTCTGCACTCAAACTTTTAAATTATTGAAAGGCTTTTAACTTGATTATTTATTTATTATTGTGATGCTATGAACTATTTATAGTGTAAATTGGAATGATCCACATCTGTGCTCCCGGGTGTATCTGTGTGTTTTCCTGTATGTTCCTGCCTGTGTACATGACATAAGCTGCAGCTTATAACCAATTGCCCCTTGCAGGATTAATAAAGTTGTTGATAGATTGATTGATATGCTAAGGTCCCGCTGCTGACACGATAGCACACTGAAACTTGTAGGATTTACTTGATTAAATCTTAGCAAGTATTTGCACTTACTTTTTTTAAGTATATTTTACTGCTGTAATATCAAGTAGAACTTACTTTCCAGTATCAAGTAAGATGTACTTATCACCAGACGTAACATTTGTGAAAATATTAAGTAAATCTTACTTAATGTTTAAGTTACACGTTATATTTATTTGAACTAATTAAGTAAAGTCTAATTATTTTCTTCATGGACAGAAACATCACTGTTATCAAATTATTAAGTAAATATTATTTATCTTTAATAGTTATTGTTATGAAGTAAATAAGTAGATTTTATCATATTTTTTCAGTTTAAAATGTTGAATTACTCATTTGTTTCAAGTTATATTACTCACTCCCTCCGGTATCACTGTGGACGTTTTTGTCCATATGGGTCATTTTTCACTTTTCATTTTGCAATAACTTGGTTAATAACCTGGTGTTGTTGGTGCAAATGGCCTGATTTTTTGTAACAAGGCTATTTTCTCGATTTATTTTGGAATTCCAATTTCAATTTTTCAAATCGGTCTTTCATTCACTGTGTAACAAATCGACTAAGCAAATTAGTCATTCGAGACAAAAATGTCCACTGCAAAAGACTTTGATAAAAACATTATATATATTTTTTTTTTTCACAACTTTTTTGGGTTCAATCTTTAAAGCAACTTCCGCCCTAATAGAAAATACCATAAATGTAATTTTTCAGGATTTTAACCCTTTAAATGCCATTTTTAAGACATGAAACTGCTGTTTTTTTTCATCATGAAAACAGAGAAAATTAGTTATTTTCCAAAAAATACATATCTGGGGACTGGCTCTTTTTTTTTTATAAAAGTCTTGGATATGTCAAAGATTAGCAACAAAACTGATTTTTTTGCATTATTAGTTTTTGCACAAAA
Organism: Harpagifer antarcticus; assembly: GCA_902827135.1. Classification (NCBI taxonomy): domain Eukaryota; kingdom Metazoa; phylum Chordata; class Actinopteri; order Perciformes; family Harpagiferidae; genus Harpagifer; species Harpagifer antarcticus. The sequence goes on along the minus strand of CADEHL010000110.1, from coordinate 2,119,465 downwards.
TCAGATTGAACAAAAAAGTTACAAATTAGTCATTCGGGACAAAAATCTCCACTTCCAAAAACTGCTCTAAAATGACAACAGATTAATATTTTAAAAAACTTTTTGGGGTTAAATCTTTCAATCAACTTCAGTCCTGATCAAAAATATAAAATGTTAACTTATGTTCAGGATTTTAACCCTTTAACTGCCAGTTTGAAAACATGAATTTGTGTTTTCTATGAAAAACATGCACAAAAAGGCAGTTATTTTCCATGATAAATGTTGGGGGGGTCGGCTTTTGTTTTTTTTTAACACAGTCTTGGATATGTCAAAGATTAGCAACAACATTGATTTTGGTGGATTATTAGTTTTTGCACAGAATCAGATTAAACAAAAAACTCACACATTAGCCACTCGTGTCCCATCCACTCCCGTCCCATCCACTCCCATTATAACCACATCTTTTGATCTCTCCGCCATACCGGTATAAAATCATGCATTTTGTAATTTCAGGGTTTTATATTGGAGGAAAATAGTTCAATTTGTCCTTTTTACTCTATATCACCAGATGTGACATTTTACCATTGAATTACATGCTTGTCATTTATTGGTTTCTTTGCCTGTTGTATAATTGGGCCCTGCCAGCCATTGGAATACATGTATGCAACTAATATGATGTAGGTGTGTTGGTATGGATGTGGAAGAGTGGTATCAGCTGAGAAATGTGTGTGTGTTTGTGTATGGATGTACAGTGTGTGTGTACAGAGACAACAATATACAGTAGATTTGGTTTACAGCAAGTCGCAGTTTTCACCTCATATCTTTCTTTCTCTCTCACTCCCTCATTCCCAAACTCATACACACTCTTACATATTAAACCTCCTTATACCTTGTATGTATGTGAGTGATTGTGTATGAGAATAAGACAGGACTAAGTGTGCTCTCATGAAGTTTTGTTTTTCATTTGTGCTGTTTCATGTGTTGTTGAGGTAAACAGATGTATGATATTGACCCAGATTTACCTCGATGTTTTGAATTGTTTGAACTTCAAAGTCCTTTGATAATGTCAAACAGACATACACAGTGATACATACACTCCTTGAAGTAAATAAAAACACCTGGCTGCAAAGCCAAAGCTTCAAATATGTGTAGTTTGGCTGGCTGGTCATTTCATTCCTGTGATACGCAACAAGCAGTAAGATGAAGAGGAGCTTCTCTGTGGGACAAGAGGTCTCTGCTCATGCAGGCCCTAACTTCAGCTGCAGAACTCATCCTCTGAAACAGAAACACCCTGAGAAGGACAATCTGGTGTGGATCTGAACTGTGCTTGAAAGGAGTCAGCACAAAGATAAAACACTTTTTTGCCAAACATGAGAAGGAGAATCTGATGTGGAGTTTGTAGTGGAGTCTGATCCTTCTTCGTCCGGCCCTTCCCCTGAAAGTGGAGAGGACACAAAGGATCCCATCCCGTAGCTGCGCTACATTCCTCTGCACTATCCTATCTGGAGGATCGTGTCCATCGTGGCAGTGGGTGGACATCAAAACATTTTCAAATCTGGTTTCCCTCTCACGAGGAAACGCCGCGCTACATTCCTGCTGCCAGAGGTTTGGTTTCAGGGCCCACGCGTTATGCCATTACGAGTGGCATAAATAAGAATTCATGACGTGGAATCCTTCTTTGATTTATTCTTTACCCCTGAGATCATCAGCAGTATTGTCGACATGACACACCTGCATGGGGAAGGTTCGGTGGCAAACTGGAGGGATGTTGATGCCACAGATGTTTGAGCAAACATTGGATAGGATAGTGCAGAGGAATGTAGCGCAGCTACAGGATGGGATCCTCTGTGTCCTCTCCACTTTCAGGGGAAGGGTCAGACGAAGAACGATCAGACTCCACCACAAGCATCTGATCATTTCTCTAAGCATGGCTTCACGTGGCGGCGCAACCAATATTCTTGTTACTCCTGTGGCAATCTCTGGTGCTATCATCCCCTTTGTGGTGTGATTGAGGAGGAGATCACTAAGCACTTTAGTGAACATCAGGCTTTTTCCATCTAAATGGTTTTGTAGTCCTTCATACATCTCAACCTCATCACCATCTTGTTGTTCCTCAGCAGTTCCTCTGCAGCTCCTCAACCTCCTCAGCAAAGGACCTCATCGATTCCTCTGTATCAACGTGGGATTCTGGGCAGAATTGTTCCTTCTTCTCTGCCCCCATCTGATAAATGAACTGTTTGACAAAAAAGTGTTTTATCCTTGTGCTGACTCCTTTCAAGCACAGTTCAGATCCACACCAGATTCTCCTTCTCAGGGTGTTTCTGTTTCAGAGGATGAGTCCTGCAGCTGAAGTTACGGGCTGCATGAGACTTCTTGTCCCACAGAGAAGCTCCTCTTCATCTTACTGCTTCTTGCGTATCACAGGAATGAAATGACCATCCAGCCAAACGACACATATTGGAAGCTTTGGCTTTGCAGCCAGGTGTTTTTATTTACTTCAAGGAGTATATGTATGGCAGTGTATGTCTGTTTGCTAAAGAGACATTATCAAAGGACTTTGAAGTTCCAAACAATTCAGAACATCGAGGTCAAGCTGGGTCAAGATCATACATCTGTTTACCTCAAAGACATATGAAACAGCACAAATGAAAAACAAAACGCCATGAGAGCACACTTACTCCTGTCTCATTCTCACACACAATCACTCACATACATACAAGGTATAAGGAGGTTTAATATGTAAGAGTGTGTATGAGTTTGGGAATGAGGGAGTAAGAGAGAGAGAGAAAGAAAGATATGAGGCGAAAACTGCGACTTGCTGTAAACCAAATCTACTATATATTGTTGTCTCTGTGCACACACACACTGTACATCCATACACAAACACACACACACACACACACACACACATTTCTCAGCTGATACCACTCTTCCACATCCATACCAACACACCTACATCATATTAGTTGCATACATATATTCCAATGGCTGGCAGGGCCCAATTATACAACAGGCAAAGAAACCAATAAATGACAAGCATGTAATTCAATGGTAAAATGTCACATCTGGTGATATAGAGTAAAAAGGACAAATTGAACTATTTTCCTCCAATATAAAACCCTGACATTACAAAATGCATGATTTTATACCGGTATGGCGGAGAGATCAAAAGATGTGGTTATAATGGGAGTGGATGGGACACGAGTGGCTAATTTGTAACTTTTTTGTTCAATCTGATTTTGTGCAAAAACTAATAATGCAAAAAAATCAGTTTTGTTGCTAATCTTTGACATATCCAAGACTTTTATAAAAAAAAAGAGCCAGTCCCCAGATATGTATTTTTTGGAAAATAACTAATTTTCTCTGTTTTCATCATGAAAAAAAACAGCAGTTTCATGTATTCAAAATGGCATTTAAAGGGTTAAAATCCTGAAAATAATTACATTTTTGGTATTTTCTATTAGGGCGGAAGTTGCTTTAAAGATTGAACCCAAAAAAGTTGTGAGAAAAACATTTTAATATAATGTTTTTATCAAAGCATTTTGCAGTGGACATTTTTGTCTCGAATGACTAATTTGCGTAGTCCAATCTAATGATACCGGAGGGTTAAATATGTAATTGTTACTCTAATAAATGTAATAATCTATTCATTTAATATACATTGAGCACAAATCACACAACTAAAATACAATACAATTAAACTTTATTTTGTCAGCAATTCAATCACTATTAACCGACAACATTATAATAACTGCATCCATCCCACCTCACAGGTGTGGCATATCAAGATGCTGATTAGACGGCATGATTATTGCCTTAGGCTGGCCACAATAAAAGGCCACTCTGAAACGTGCAGTTTTGCTTTATTGGGGCGGTCTGGGGGGGTCTGAAAACCAGTCAGTATCTGGTGTGACCACCATTTGCCTCACGCAGTGCAACACATCTCCTTGGCATAGAGTTGATCAGGTTGTTGATTGTGGCCGGTGGAATGTTGGTCCACTCCTCTTCAATGGCTGTGCCAAGTTGCTGGATATTGGCAGGAACTGGAACACGCGGTCGTATACGCCGATCTAGAGCATCCCAAACATGCTCAATGGGTGACATGTCCGGTGAGTATGCTGGCCATGCAAGAACTGGGATGTTTTCAGCCTCCAGGAATTGTGTACAGATCCTTGCAACATGGGGCCGTGCATTATCATGCTGCAACATGAGGTGATGGTCGTGGATGAATGGCACAACAACGGGCCTCAGGATCTCGTCACGGTAACTCTGTGCATTCACAATGCCATCAATAAAATGCACCTGTGTTCGTCGTCCATAACATACGCCTGCCCATACCATAACCCCACCACCACCATGGGCCACTCGATTCACAACATTGACATCAGAAAACCGCTCACCCACACGACGCTACACACGCTGTCTGCCATCTGCCCTGAACAGTGAAAACCGGGATTCATCCGTGAAGAGAACACCTCTCCAACGTGCCAGACGCCATCGAATGTGAGCATTTGCCCACTCAAGTCGGTTACGGCGACGAACCGGAGTCAGGTTGAGACCCCGATGAGGACGACGAGCATGCAGATGAGCTTCCCTGAGACGGTTTCTGACAGCAGAAATTCTTTGGTTATGCAAAGCGATTGTTGCAGCAGCTGTCCTGAGTGGCTGGTCTCAGACGATCTCGGAGGTGAACATGCTGGATGTGGAGGTCCTGGGCTGGTGTGGTTACACGTGATCTGCAGTTGTGAGGCCGGTTGGATGTACTGCCAAATTCTCTGAAAACGCCTTTGGAGACGGCTTATGGTAGAGAAATGAACATTCAATTCACGGGCAACAGCTCTGGTGGACAGTCCTGCTGTCAGCATGCCAATTGCACGATCCCTCAAAACTTGCGACATCTGTGGCATTGTGCTGTGTGATAAAACTGAACATTTTAGAATGGCATTTTATTATGGCCAGCCTAAGGCACACCTGTGCAATAATCATGCTGTCTAATCAGCATCTTGATATGCCACACCTGTGAGGTGGGATGGATTATCTCGGCAAAGGAGAAGTGTTCACTATCACAGATTTTTTCAGATTTGTGAACAATATGAGAGAAATGGTTATTTTGTGAATATAAAAAATGTTTTAGATCTTTGAGTTCATCTCATGAAAAATGGGAGCAATAACAAAAGTGTTGCATTTATATTTTCAGTTGGGATGTACGATCCAAGATTGTTTATAGCCATGTCTTTAAGACAGCAGGTTCACCTTCAAAGCTTGTACTTTTGGGGTCAGCTTAATCCCATCCAGTCAGTGTGAGAAAAAGTTTTTAGAGAGTACTTGTCCATGGACAAGTGAGTTTGGCAATTTACTTGTCCGAATACATTTTTCACTTGTCCATAGGTATACTTTGTGCATGCTTTGCTGCACCTATTTTAAATATGATTACATATCAACATAAAGCACACAAGAATCTAGGTTACTGTAGGTAACATTTTATTGTTTATTTGTTCATATTGTTCACAGTGTCTGGTTTCTGAACTTCTACCATCAAGGCACATCAAATGAATGTCAGATATAAATAATAAGATAAAACAACTAAGTACTAACAATATAATGTTTTCTCCTCTGTGGGACTAGTAGACATGCTAGCAGAAATGTATGGCTTCAGGCTCAGGGTGGTTGTTCACTGCAGCTATCTCCCGAGCTCTGGGGCAGCACTCCACTGGTTCTCCTCACACCGAGCTGTGGGGCAATAGGCACAGGTAAGTTGCTGTTCACTGCAGCAGGCTTTGGGGCAGCTTTGACATACCTCTTGGTCTTAGCAGATGTTTTCCATTTCTGGATGGCTGGCTCTGGGTCAAACTCTGCCACTGTGGTGGTGATGTGGCTGACCCTCATGAGTGACCCCAGAGTTTCATTGGTCATCTGGGATTTTCTGGATGTTTTTATGAGGTTCATGAGGGAAAATCCACGCTCCACGGCAGCAGAGGAGGGAGAAAGGGTGACCATGATGTACACCAGAACCAGGACGTCCTTCACATCTGGGTGGTTCTCAGTGAGAAGGTCACTTATGACCTCCTTGGGGGGCTGTCTCTGCCTGTACTTGAGAGCTGGCCACTGTCTAGGGATGTTGGTTACCTCCTCCTCACTGAGAACGGACTCGAAGTGGGTCACCATGTTCATAACCTGAACATCACCATATGTAGCTAGTTTGTGCGTCTGATCTTGGGACGGTCCTGGGATCAAGAACATGGAAATCACTGAAAGGGGTATCCTTCAGGAAGGAAAATCTCTTCTCTAGGAACTTCTCAGAATTCTCCAAGAAGGAATTCTTCACTGTTTCTGGAATACCTGTTCCTTTCAGTGAAGTGATGTGTCCAATGTTCTTACTGTCAAACTTGCCATCCTTGCAGGTTGCCATGTAGGCAGTGTAGACATCACCACTATTATGCTTAAGGCCTTCCCAACTTGATCCTGGCCTCACACAACTTTACATCAACATCATAAATGAACAGATCATTACTCTGGAATGCCAGACTCACGTTGGCCAACACTTCTAAGACATCTACCATAAAGTGGAGCCCATCAACAAACTTTGCAGACTTCAGTACCTTCAAGTACCACACACACTTAGCTCCTTCTTCTGTTTTTCTGTTTGAAGCCTCTTCCATGTGTAGGATGACGGAGTTGTAATTTTTTATTACAGCCTTGTATGCCCGAAGTCTTGATGCCATCCACCTAGTGCCACAGGATGCTGAGAAATAGACAGGATCCTCGTCTATAACAGCTGATATGGCATTCACCTCCCTCCTACGTTTACCAGATCCATAGTAGAATCTGTAGATGGGGTCCACTCCTTTCTCTACGATGTCAATGAAGTCAGTGGCTTTGGTGGCATCTAGGAGCGACAGCTCCAGCTTATGTGGAGCACACCAAATCGAAATGAGTACATGCCCCAACAATTCCCGCAACTTCACAATAACTCCTCACTTGGCACCTTGGTTAGCGCTTGGCACCATCAAATGTGCAGACTATTATTTTCTTCTTTATGTCTCCATCTGTTAGGTCGACATGATGTAGTGCCTCGAGGAGGGCTGCCAGAACACCATTAGCATGAGCTGACTTTACAGCCATGATGTCAATGAACTCTGTCACTGGAAGTCCATCTTTGACATACCTGAAGATAGAAAATAAATAAAGTACATCAATAAAGTGCAATACAAAAATGTAAAATGATTTGGCTTATATAAACCTTCCCACACCAGTGTGGCCTTCACTTTTTTTAAGACTAAGAACACTAAAAAGCAACTTCACCTTCATTCGCTTTAAACAATTTATGTACCGGTATATACTTTACCTGTTACAAACTTTTAAGTTAACTGAAAATTGAAACTAATAAAATGCATCAATAAAATGATTGTGAATTAATGACTCATAAACAAAAGGCCCTTTTGGAGATAAAATGTAACTTAAATAAGACAATATATGCATTTACAAAATAATTAAAAATAATAATTACCTAACATATACATTCTCCTGTTCTGTCACAGATATATCCGTGGATCCATCTCCTATCAGAGCGAAGAATCTTGAAGCCTTGAGGTCTTCAGAAACTCTGTCCCTTCTCGACTTCTGCAATGGCCTGCACAAATGCCTTGCACCCCTTATCGTTCCGGTACTGTGTCGGCATTTTAATGCCATTCTTCTCTTGAAGTTCGATAAGGCAGCTTTTGTTTGGCGACATAAAACGCAGTGTTGAACATGGGTTTCAGTTGGTCCGTCCATATTTTCTGCCTGCTTCTTGATAGCCACAAACATTGGCCCTGTGCCTTTCTCTGTGACCTCTTTCCTTTGAATGCAGAAAAGGTGATATTTGCTGGACTCGTGTGACTGAAGTGTCTCAATGCGTTTTGACCCTGTGACACCCTCGTACAGTTTAGTGTTGTGGTCAGCAATGGATGGATATTCTCTGCAGACCTCACAGAACATGATGTCGTCCACACATCTTACCCATGGAAACTGGGTTTTCCAAGTCTCAATAAATGTTCTTTTCCTCTTGGGTGTCAGGGCGATGTCACTCTTGGCCTTTTTAGATGGACCAAGCCATTGGTGAGATAACGGAACATGGCCTTTTAGCAGAGGCTTTCTCGTGACTGGGGGGGGTCATCGTTCTGCTCACACTCTGGGACTTTCTGAGGACTCGTTTCAGCATGTTCAGGCTGTTGTTCAGACTCCTGTTCTTGCAGACAAATTATAGATTTTTGTCAACATGAATTTTAGGGTACTCGTAGACTCCCCACAAACCTTTCTGCATTTTTGGGGGTTTTTTCTGAAATAATTTGATATGCCCCCTTTCAAGCCCCTTGGTACATAAAGACCCCCATTTCAACCCCCCCCCCCCTTTTAAAAAAAAATTATTTTACATAGGCCTACCCCTTTATTATTATTATTTTTTTATTAATTTCTTTTTTCATAGTTTTTCATTATTTTTATTTGTATCTTCGATTTTATTTTTGATTTGATCAACCTGTGTGAATCTGTGCTGTCCTGTTTTCACCCTTACCACCCTGTTGCTGTTTGAACTAGGCCTACTGAATTTCCCCACAGGGATTAATAAAAGTCCCCTTTCAAGCCCTTAATCCACTATTTTCTGACAGAATTTATTTCAATTATTTTCCTTGTTAACTTAACACACAATTTTACAACTGTGAGAATTATGTGTACAAACCTTCTTAGAAAAGAAAGAAATCTTTTGTTGCCCTCTTGGGGCCACTAGAACCTTCTTCTTCGCCATCGTATTTTACATTTATCACACAGTTTTACGACACGACGTAAGTGAGTAAAAAGGAAAACGTAAAGCGGTTGCAAACAACAACGCGGACACGGACAATTTGGCGAATGAGTTATGCCTTTTGTAAGCTGAATTTATCAATAATTTGTCAATAAATAGGGGCGAAAACGTCACTCCTCGTCCATCGGACAAGTCAATTTAAATATCTACTTGTCCGATGTTATGAATAACACGTCCCGGACGGTGGGACGTGCCCTTTTTCGCACACTGCCAGTCCGAGAGAAAAGTTTCTGGAACACCTCAAAAGTGTAGCGCAGTGTTGGGGGGGTATGCAAGGTTTAAGGCATAAATCAGCCCCATAAAGCAGCGTGCATGCTCGGCAGTACTGCCGCATCCGGCATCATCTCTCTGCCTTCAAGCAGAGGGCTGGCATCACTGGATCTCTCCATTGGCACCATGGACAACCAGATCTTCAGGACGTGTTCAATTGCTCACTGCGGCTTGTCCTCCTGCATACAATTTACAAGAAAAATAAAGTGAGAAACGTAGAATGCTTGAATCATTCAAAGTGACTTCATTGTCAGGGCAGAATGAAACACATGTGCTAAAGACCATCATTAACTCTGAGACCCTAGGGCCCTAATCCGGGCCGGCCAATTGTACTGCCTTTCAGAGGCTCTAGAGGCTCAGTTCTGAAGCTAGAGGAAAGATGATATCATATGAAACTAGGAACTGAGGAAATCCATTGGTGCCTTGTCAAACCATGTCATGCTGGTCAGCAAAGAGGCTAAATAACGCTGCAAAGTAGGGCTGGCAACAAACAACTCATTTGATAATCGATTAATCTATCGATTAATGAAACGATTAATCGACTATTCGGACCATTACTGTATGCCTTGCACAATTTCTCAAACGCTCTTATTTAGCCATCAACTTTTAGATTTAGCTGAGGTTGTTTTAGGCATGTGGAAACTAACAATGAGACAATAAAGATGAATACTTGATTCAAAAATACATATATTATTAAATTAACTAAACACATTTTGAACAAAATTAACATTGCTTTTTATTTAATTAAATAAATAATATTTCACATCAAAGAAACAACAGTGTTTTAAACAATCGTATTAAAGTAATGTGATAACAGAACTGTAAACAGAATAGCTGAAACTTTAACAAAATAAAGAGTAACTCTGTTACCCTCTAATCCAGGGGTCGGCAACCCCTGGCACGCGGCACCGTAACCAGTGGCACACTAGGAATAAGTGGAAATAAGCAAAATATTTAAATTGTATTTCGGATCCTGAACGAGACCGCCGCCAGAGCGCGTCTCCCCGTACCCTGCAGAAGGAAGCCATGCACGGCAACGCAGCCCCGCTCTCTTTATCTCCAGGTGACTTTCTGCGGCTTTCCTCCGTGGTGCAGTGGTGATCGTTCTTCACCACGGACTAAAGCACTTCACTAATTGCAGTAGCCTACCCATAAGGAGCTGTACAAATGCCGCAGTTTTTGCGTGGCTGTGTCTTTAGTTGAAAGCCCCAGTGGCGATCTGCTCATCTCTCATTAAATAATATGCTACAAAGGGGCGGACTGGCCATCTGTGTGTTGAACTTTCCTGTCGGCTCCCAGACCGTAGTCGAGGAGGGCAGAAGCAACAAGCTTCAGGTTCAATAACCCACTTTAGCTTAAATGACTGGAGAGAGGCGAGCTCTTCTTGGGAGGCCGTTGCATTTATTTAGCTGTTCTTCTGTTTCACAAAATACAGACCTCTGTTTTTCTGCTTCCTCGTTTCACTTCCAGAAACATACACACGTTCCCTCAGTGTCGCTCTACCATCCACACACACATGCACAAGCCACCCCTCTCTCTCTCTTAAAGGGACAGCGATCTCATCTCACTCTGCGTGACCCTAATATCATAACGTGTGTTCTGGAGAATCACAGAACGGACGATCGTCCTTATTATTATGCCGTTTAAACCAATTATTTAAATGTGGTTGTTAATTCGGCATCATGTAAGTTGCGCTGACAGGTCCACACACTGCTCCCCCGCAGCGAGGCTCCCCCGCCCTCCTGCTGATAGTTGACGAGCGTCAAGCTCCTCAACCCCCCCCCTTGATAATTCTCGATGGTTGGCACGCTGATAACATTTTTTTTTTTAAATGGCACTTCATATCAAAAAGGTTGCCGACCCCTGCTCTAATCATTAACCCATGTTTGTATAATGTAGTTAACTCTGTGTATTTCTGCTAGCATACATAATACCTGACGTGGAAACGTTACTCGTGGATGGGGCTACAGAGCTGCTAGAGAGACAGTCGAACACGGTGCATTCCTCCGTCTGCATGTGGAGCACTTTTGATAAATGTTTAGACAAATTGCTCGTGTTACCGCCCTGACATGCTAAACTCTTATTGCACTTTTGGCAACGAGCATCGAGACGGGTAAAGTTTAACCACACCTCGGAGCCATACTTGCCAACCCTCCCGATTTCATTGCCCTCTCCCGGTTTCCTCCTGGGGTCATATTTCTCCCGCATTTCTCCCGATTTCTGACAAAATCAGATTTACTCAGGACTGTCTCCACTCGGACAGCTACACCATTGTTTGGTTTCCATGGTAGCGCGTCTCTTTAGCAGCGCGCGCAACTCAAAGTCTGAGAGGGTGAGGAAGATGATGATCCACTAGCAACCCCCCCCGCGGTGGTTTTGAAATGCTCCCAATTTCTAAGGTCTCAAGGTTGGCAAGTATGCTCGGAGCGCGTTCTCTCCGCCATCCCCGCAGTGTGTTGCTGCATGTAGCAGCTGCGTGTGTGTAAACTGCCCCGCCCCCTCGCATACAGACAGGGGAGAGAGATCTCGTCTGATCGAAAATACATCCGACGCATTTGTTTGTCTTTTTGCATATTATAAACGAGTTGGCGACACTAAGACTGCAATATAATGTTTTTGTAGCAATAATACATGACATATATTTTTTAAAGACTAATAACGTTGGAGCTTAACGGCTCGTAAAACACACGTGATGACGTGACCAACGAATCGACGACTGAATTAGTTGGCAACTAATTTGGTAATCGATTAAGTCGATTAGTTGTTGCACCCCTACTGCAAAGATAGGCAACATTTTGGCGAGGGGAAAATGACATGACCATATTCAAAGGGGTCATCCCCTGACCTTTAAACTCAAGATATCTGAATGAAAATGTGTTCTCTGGATACCCACGACTCTCCTCTTTACACACATGGACACTTCATGCTGATCACAGGCAGTTTGGGACGAAAAACATGCAGTTCTGTGCATGCAGTATACATATGTTGTGTTCGCCTTTCTTAACACGTTTTATTTTAATATTTTTGCATGCTGGGGTCTTGGAATTGCATGAATTGGATATGTGGATCCAATGAGCCCAATTATATTCATGTGTGATGATGTTAGGCCCCATAGGAGCCATTCCATTGGAGTGAAACCATTTTTTGAAGATTGACTTCACAGTATAAAATGAGCTGTTGTGGCTTCTAGGATAGTCACAGCCATAAACTAGAGACGGAGGGATTTCAGAGGATGTATGGCGTTCCTAGGTTTATTTACAAAAAGGGGGTTTCTGAGCAGTTTCCAGAACAGAAGTGTTCACCATCCAATCGCGGAAAAATGCAATTCTTGCAGACATTTTAAAAGAATTCAGATTTTTTTATTCCAAATCACAGCATAGATTATTCTAAGTCTTGATGTCCTAATGTGATACTTTGAAGGCATTTTTGACCATATTTGGCAATTCTCGAGTGGTTAATATGCTTAAATTTAGCAGCAAATCTGTGTATTAAATGGTATCAACACAAAAATTGCTGCAACAAGTTATGGGACATAATAGAGCAGGATAGCATCTCTCAAATACTTTGACCAATGTTCTGAGCCGTAATACACTGAAAACATTACAATTTAATTAATTTAAATTAATTAACTATGTTTATAATAGATGTGTGACTAGAAAATGTTTACCCAGCTTCCAGATGATGTAAACCACTTCTATATGACATAAACTGTTGAGCTGCTATCTCCCTCTAAAGACCTCCTGTTTTAACATTCAAATGTTACAACAGTGTCATTAAAAAGAAAAATCATGCTTTACCAGGCAATCTTCAAAAAGGTCCTGTTGTTTTTCGCCAAGGTAGAGTATGAGGCTGCGGATGAGAGTCACGCTTTGCTTCTGTGAAGAGATTAATTTTGTGTCAATACTGAACTAATATTCATACACAACTTTCAAGAAAAAACAAGAGCATACATGTGCGAGGAGGAGTGATTTGAGCAAACTGAGCAAGCGCCATGGAAAGATGGACCATGCAGGGGCATTTAAACAACCGAGTGTGAGGATGTGTGCTGTATATGTGTAAGCATTGGGCATTGGGTGATGTGTGTGTGAGTGAGGTCTGTCCTCCTTCAAAAAAATGTGATCATGCACAATTTTGAACAAGCATACCTGACTCAATTTTTCCAGGAACGGCCTCAGCTTGGTCCCGAGGACTCCTCCCTTGGCCTTCATCAGGGCAATACGTTTTGGTGTGTAGTGGTCGAGTTTGTACATGAAGCTCTGCTCCAGCGAAATTTTAGTTATTCGCCCGAATTCCGCCTTTATCTGAAGTGTCAAAGTAATCACAAGCACAACATGAGGAACTGGGCCAATAAGTCTGATACAAAATGAAGGCAGGGTCAATTCTGTATAGGGTGTAATAAATCGTGCAGATATTAATGGTGGAATGAACAAGGTATAGCTATTTATAGAATTTTAACTTTGAGAGAATAGTGTTTCAAGTTAATTTATGTTCATGTGCAGGGCTCGACAGCAACGGTTGCCATTGCATTTCAGAAAAAATGTCAACCACTTCTTGGCCTTTGGTTTCCATCAGTGGCAACCAGTTTTTAACATGAAGAAATAAAGACAGCAAACAGCTAAATGTGCACCCCAAAATAGATAAATGTTAATTATTTGTCGTATTATGAGTGATATTTAATTATTGTTGTGACCAGTCGGAAACCTGATACTTAAGTTGCACGTGCATTGGTGTGATTACGGAGCCAGAAAGCGGTGCGCCGTGTGTTTGTTTTACAAAAAATGGCGAAGCAAATTAAGTTGTTTGACTGTGGGGTAAAGAGTTCGGCCAACTTGTCAACATCTCAAACGAATGTTCAAAGTGATTCAACTCATAAAGCACAAGATGAACCTGAACGAAAAGCAAAGAGGAATGTTGTCCATTCACTTCCGGTAAAAGTTCCTACAAAATAAGAGTCCCGATCTTATTAGTACGAAAATAAAAGTGCAAAACGAAACTTTACCATAGGAAAATATTGGCATAAAATTATAATCACTTCTATAAAAAGGTAACACATTTTAAATATAGTTGGACATATTAAAGGTAATTTACAGCATTAATAATTAATGACTAATTCTTAACTGTGAATTGTTTTCATTTATTTAACATTAGAAATGTATTAGTCTAGCCAATCCAAGACTTCAATGCTGAAGGGCCAGTGGATCTATGGTGGAGGTCAGCACACATTTGAAAGGGAGACAACAGATGACCAAGAAACTAGTGACTTGCTCAATTCATTTTTGGCGGATCTGTGAAGAACATGACAACAGCTGCACTACTGTTGGCAATTGAGGGTGGACAAGTTTACTACCACTTTAGTTTCAAATAATTGTGTTAATTACTTATTGTAAAGCATTTGAACATTCTTTTGTGTCACATGTTCATTATTAAGTTGATGTTTAACTGTATAGTATCTTAATTATTTAAAATACAAGGTGTCTAAAAATTTTAACCATATTTTCAGTTTTGGCAACCAAAAGCTGATGCCTGGTTGCCAGCCTGGCAACCACTTTTAAAAGTTAGCGTTGAGCCCTGATGTGTATCTATCTTTTTTCAATTTGCTCCTGTACAATGGAGCATGTATAGATTCACCTACCTCAGCTTCACAAAACAAAGCAGGCCATCTCTCACAACCTCGAGCCTTCGATAAGAGAACGTTTTGGTCATTTTTTCTTGAATCACCTTGTGGTTGTTTTTCTTCTTCACCTCGTTGAGAAGCTCCTCCCCTCCATCTCCAGACTGTCGCTAGTTTCCCCACTTGGAAAGATTACATTAAACTCCAATTAGACTCCACTGGCTCACTGCTGTACTGCTCTGCTTCCTGTTGATAGACAGATATGTAAATAAGACGGATGAACTTCGTGAATATAACATTTCCCCTTAATTAAACGAAAATCTTCTTAATTGAAGAAAAAAAATTAACCAATTGGTGGAAGTTGCAATACAACAGTGTATATTTATAACAGAGTATTTACTCTGTTACAAGTAAAAGTCATGCATTCACAACCTTACTTAAGTAAAAATTCAAAAGTATTAGTATCAAAATAAACTTCAAGTAAAAGTACTCATTATGCAGAATGGCTCATTCGACAATAATATGTATTCTATCACTTGATTATAATTAGTGATGCACTAACTCACAGGTCTCAAACGGCAGAAAAAATACTTTCACTTAATGTAAAAAAATATATATATAATATAAGACATTTTAAGCCGTGTGTGTGTTTATACTGTAAATTAGCTTCATTTGGGTCATTTATTGATGACAGAAATGAGAAAACAGCGGTAGCGCTGGGTCTAACCCTGTAACGGCAGCAACATAAGTGTAATGGTCCGGCCGCCTGGCTCCGTCTCCCGGCAGTGGGGAGGAAGAGCCAAGGGTGCGAGTCGTTTTCGTGTCTGCCACTAACGTTAATACATTAAACTACTTTCAAAACGCGCAGGACAAGCCCTCTGGCCAACTCGACTTCTTCGTCCTCTCATGTTGGGGCAGACTGGCGCTACAGTGACTCGCTATCGCCTCTCGAGTAAGAAGTGGTACTACAAATCAGGACATGCCAGGGCTAGTCAGTTAGCATGCTAATTTCAGTAGCTAATACATCTATACAACACAATAGATTGGCGTCTTTGACATAATGCAAGCACTGTAACCTCTTCGGTTTCTGTACATATTTTTTTGAATATTTAAAAAAATAGGATGACAAAGCTAATTTTGGAAAACTGTGGCTAACGCTAACTCAGCTAACATTACTTTTCCTCTCCTCTGCTGACAATGCTATTCCAACTGTTATGCCCTTAGTTTTATAGACGTGAAATAAAACGTGGAACCTTCTTTAGATGCATGTGAGTGTTTTTTTTTAATTATCTGGTAAATTACAGTTAATGTTAGCTAGCTAACAGCAGTAACATATCTAAAACATAATCTCTCAACTTTGTGAGCTAATGCACAGAAACGTTAACATGGTTCAAGCAAACAAGAATCAGGCTATTATGCACAAAGACAAATATATTATCATAAGTCTTAAACAGAGAGACAATAACTTACCAACACTTCTTTTTCCAGCCATACAGCTCCTCCGACAGCCTTCAAATGTGCAACTGCAAACCCAACTGAACCGTCGTCCAAAATCGCGGGTATCTTGTCTTGTCAAGACGCATGCGCGGATTCAAACAGCTACTTAGTATTTTAAGGTTTATGAGCAGTGACTATAAATCATTTAAATAGTGTATATATATATATATATATATATATATATATATATATATAATAAAACATACTCCTCCCACACTGTAAATGTATTACATGAATAAAAGGTGTATAGATTTAAAATGTTACTTAAGAAATTCTAGTTCTTTGTGAATCTTGATATTACCATGTAAAAGGTACGACAGTTAATTAAATATATTTTACTACACCAAAAAGTCAGTTTTTTTAGTGCAGTCATTTCGTGCGCATATGTGTAATTAAACCCATGATATCAAAATCTCACTCCAGCCAGGTACCCAAAGTTGGCAACCCTGCCATAGATTACCCAACAAAATACCTGGAGCTGCCACTGCCTGTGTGCATCGAAAGAACAACGCCGAAATGAATGCCTAAACTTGAACTGTGAGAATAGTCACCTTTATGCTGTAGATCAGGGGTCAGCAACCTTTTTGATATGAAGTGCCATTTAAAAAAAAAAAGGTCTGTCTGGTATGTATTTTGTGAAACAGAAGAACAGCTAAATAAATGCAACGGCCTCCCAAGAAGAGCTCGCCTCTCTCCAGTCATTTAAGCTAAAGTGGGTTATTGAACCTGAAGCTTGTTGCTTCTGCCCTCCTCGACTACGGTCTGGGAGCCGACAGGAAAGGTCAACACACAGATGGCCAGTCCGCCCCTTTGTAGCATATTATTTCAATGAGAGATGAGCAGATCGCCACTGGGCTTTCAACTAAAGACACTGCAGCATGGCACCGTGCCATGGGTTGCCGACCCCTGCTGTAGATACTAGATAGACAAAAGGTATAAGTCTAAATCTGCTAACATATAGTATTGACAAAAGGGATTTTTTTAGATTCATATTGTATACGACTTCTGCTTTCTTAACAATTAATCTAATGTAATTATTGACTTACAATTGTATCTCCACACTTTTCCTTCAGTTTTAATACCCCACACTAGGAACCTTTATTCTATCATGATTTGTGTTTCCACACGGACATGAAAACAATGCATGGTGTAATTTCCGGTGGTTCACTCATGCGAGCAGCCAGTGTCCCTAGCCTCATCCCAATACCCCTCCTCGACTCCTCCTTTCCCTCAATCGCTTCCCTCCCTTGCGTCTTAGTCCACCTCCGTAAGATGCGAGCGAGGGACACGAGGAGGTGACGCGAGGACAGAGGAGTCCTCAGGTATTAATTGGGATGTCCTCGTTCATTGACATTTAAATACAAACATAATTATAGTAATGTGAAAGCCTTCAAGCATTTTTCAGGGTATGGTTCTAGGACTGTTACCAATAAATGGAGCAAGTTTCATGAATGTGACACTTTTATTTTGTACGCATAGCGTATATATAATAATATGCTGACAAAGACTATGTAACATTTGTAAACATATATTTTGATTATTAGATGACAACTACGTAAAATTAAACAATACATTTTAAAGCACGTTTATACAGACAGGACGTAACAATAATGATAAAAAAAAGATTTTAAAAAAACAAAAACTGAAAAGGAAGTGACGAAGTGATGAATTTCGACACCTCAAATACGGAGCGAAAAGTTACACCAGAAGAATCAAGACTATAGCCGCATTCACACAGCGGTACTTTTCCCACAAAGGTTCATGCGAACTTAGTTCATGAGAACTCTTTTATCGCGTTCACACCAAAAAGAGTACTAAAATTAGTTCATGTGAACCTTTTTACCCCCTTAGCGGCTCTTTTGTGAGAAAAGAGCTATATTTCTGATTGGCTGGGCGGATTGCAAACCACGCCCCGTAATACTCCCAAAAAGTTTTGTGGAGCCGCCATTTTATTATCCTCGCATTAGCATTATTAGCATTAGCATTAGCCCAGCGCAGAAACGCAGAGAGACTAACTTATGGCAACACAAAATAAAAGGCTTCAGTAGAAGTTGCAGCAGCTTCTACTGAAGCCAGTCCCCAACTCCGGGGACTTCCGGCCGGGGACTGTGGGCGGCAGTATACGCCGTGAAGTTGTTTGTAGCCTGCCAGTAAACCCAAAGCAGAAGAAGAAGAAGTGACGTCTGCGGCTTCATTTGCCTAATCCACCCCCAGGGACTTTTTCCGGTGTGAACGCGATCTGTACTTAGTTCATGCGAACTAAAGAGTTCTCATTAACTAAGTTCGCATGAACCTTTGTGGGAAAAGTACTGCGGTGTGAATGCGCCTTATGGCCCAATCCCAAACCACTCCTCGACCCTACCCTCCGTGACGGAGTGAACTCCGTGGAGTCACACTCGCAGCTCAACGAGGCTCCTCCTGTCAGATGGAGGGAGTAAACACAGCAGCAAGCTTTGGGACGGCCTCCCCTCTCTCCGGCAGAAACAGGAAATGCTGTAACTGTATGTAACAACGGTTTCAAATCAGCATCTCTTAGAAAAAAAGTTTAAATGAATAACTCAAATAAAACTCCTAACATCTTTCATTGTGTTTCAAAGCTCTTTTAGTTTTAAACCTGATGTTTATAAGCTTTTTAGTTTTTGCAACGGTCTGTAAATATACACAACTTTATAATAAAATGCACACATTACCTTTTCTAGACTAAACACAGGTATGATCCTAAGTTAAAAAATATGAGGTTATCATGAACAGTGTGGTGACCACTTTATAATGTCATAATTCAATCTAGGAACTACATGCTGGTATGGTGCCGCACGGACACATTAGTTGGTACCTCTTGTGTATATACTGTGTCCTCCTCCTTTTCTCTCTCTCTTGGCTACTCGGACCGCAAGCCAGCAACATGTCTCTTTCTGCTCCGCAATAAAGTTTCCATTTGCACTTCCATTGCACCGCCTCCGACTCCCTATCTCTCGGCACTACATTGGTGACCTGACAAGTCTTGCGAAGTATCCGAGACTGAACCGAACACCGCAAAAAAACGCAGTTTTCTCGAAATGCCTGGGATTTTG
>CADEHL010000110.1:1962935-2100075 GCA_902827135.1 Harpagifer antarcticus | reverse complement strand
TTTTTGGAGATGCCCGTGGCTGCCTCGTGCACACAGACTGAGGCTCGGTGCGCCCCCCGCGGAATGGCTGAGGACGTCGCTCGCCATTCCCGCATCGTCTCGGCATTGGAAGACAGCAAGCTTTCCGGCTACAAGGAGACGATACACGACCTGCTAGGTACGGAAGAACCCAACTTCTACCTCATGGAGCTGTTTCTTCGGGACATGCGGCTGCATGTCCAGGCTGCGCTAGCTAACACGGCTAGTGTTGAGCCCCGCGCTTTAGCCGAAGAAGCTATCCGTTCTTCCTGGCCGCCCGGCGATTTACCCCTGAGGTGCTGGCCACTACACGCAGCGGCACCTTCCCTGGTAGAGGCACGCCGCCTAGCAGAGGCTCCGGGGCCGACGACATCGACTAACGGCTGCCGGCTTACGGTTAGCGGCCGTCGACACCAGCTAACAGCTAACCACGACAGCTAGCGGCTGGCAGCTATCAACGGCTAACGGCAACTAGCAGCTAACCACGACAGCTAATGGCTGGCAGCTACTGACGGCTAACAATGACAGCTAACAACAGCTAACGGCCACGGCTAGCTGCTAACGGCTATCGACCTTTTGAGCTTTTTCCCATGGTACCTGAGAGGAGGTTCGACCATGTCTGATCGGCCTCGTGTGGATCCTCTCACGATTTCACCTACCTTTTTTGGACCGTGGACAGTACGGCCCTTTTTGAGCTTTTTCTGGTGCCTGAGAGGAGGTTCGACCATGTCTGGTCGGCCTCGTGTGGACCCTCTCGCTTTTTCACCACCTCGACGGCGGCTTCGGACGACACCCGTGCTTTCATCGGCGCCTGGGTGGTGTGCTTCTGGACCCCGTCTCGCCTCGACAGTTTCGGACGTTGCCCATGCCTTCGTCGGCCCGTGGGTGGCGCGCTTCGGGACCCTATCTGGCCTCTTCCTTCGCTTCGGCGGTTTCGGACGTCGCCCATGCCTTCATCGGCCCGTGGGTGGCGCGCTCCGGGACCCTGCCTGGCCTCTCCTCTTACCGCGGCTCACGGTTCACCTCGACGGCAGCTTCGGACGGCGCCCCGTCTGGCCTCTCCCCTGTCCACGGCTCCTTCCTCCTGGGGATGCTGCTCCTGCCCCCCGGGGACCCGGCTCCTTCCTCCCGAGGACTTTGTGCCCCCCGCCGCCGCTGTGCCCTCGCCTGTGGCCGGGCAGCGCTCCTTCCTACTGGGGACCACCGGGTTATTCACGCCAGTCGCAGCTCAGCGACCAAGCTTTCTCCGACTGGCGGGTGAGTTCTTCGTTCGCCACGGCCCCCTTACGACGGCCCGTTCCGGCCTGCCCCCGGTGGGGATGCCCTCGCCCTCGTTAGGGCCCCTACCCTCTCCTGCGGCCCCTTTCCGACGGCCCGTTCCATGGCCCGGCCCTCACCTGCAACCCCGCCCTCCTCGGCCCCTATGGTGCTTCCTCCCAGACGCGGGGATTGTGCCATGTTTGAATTCTGGGGGGGCTTGTGTGGTGACCACTTTATAATGTCATAATTCAATCTAGGAACTACATGCTGGTATGGTGCCGCACGGACACATTAGTTGGTACCTCTTGTGTATATACTGTGTCCTCCTCCTTTTCTCTCTCTATTGGCTACTCGGACTGCAAGCCAGCAACATGTCTCTTTCTGCTCCGCAATAAAGTTTCCATTTGCACTTCCATTGCACCGCCTCCGACTCCCTATCTCTCGGCACTACAACAGCGTCTTTCCTGACGGACACACACAGCGTGACTCTCAAGTCAGCACCACTGCAGACTCGCTGTTTGAGGGCTTGATAGCCCACTCCCCCTCCACACTCGTTGCTTTGGAACAGCCCTCAATATGGCGGACCCTCCGCGTGAACGCGCAAACGGAGGGGTAGGGTGTAGGGGTAGGGTGTAGGGGGCGGTTTGGGAATGGGCCTATGAGCTACCACTAAACAACTCACAGTCTGAAAATTACCATTAATAAAAACCCTGAACGTTTACTTTTCGTTTTAAACATCGTTTTAAGGTGTAAACGTGTCATTTAGAGGTGTAAACGTGTCATTTAGAAATGCGCGTTCCCGTGACAAGGGGGGCATAATGTGACACAACACCTGCTCTCCTCGCCTGTGTTCCTCCGTGCATCTCCGCACCTCCGCTGGCAACAAATCCTGGCCCGGATTATATGGACATTAATCCCTCCGTTATTCTCCGTAGGATTTGTTGGTTTAATAAACCTTTTACTTACTAAACTCTGTGTCCTCTACCTGGTGTTCAGCATTTGGAGTTCAGTCCAGTAAGCTCGTGAGAGCGTAACAATATCGGACTTATCTTATGGATTGCTGTGCATTATACTTGTGTTGTGTAGTTTATACTTTGTTCCAACTTTAAATATTGTAATACCTGAACACACTGCTGCTGTTAAATACTTTCCCAATTTGGGATTGATAAAGTGTATGTCTGTCTATTTATTTTATTGATTAAAAAAACACATCTATGTATTTTCAAGCTAAAGGTGATACACAATATAAACTGTATACTACTATTTTTTTCAAAGATGTTTATGCATATTTTTGTAACAATTGTTTGTTTAGGACAAACAATTAAAGACTGCTTTAATTTAACAAATTCTACAATATAAAAGTGGCAGATTTGCTTTATGAAACAGACCAGACCTAGGCTGCACACCAACACAATTAGGAACATGCTCACATCTTACTATGTTGGTCTGAAGAGCTGAAGCATTCACACACAATGGATACAAACTGTGTTGTCTCATTCTATATCCTGTGAGAAAATGATATACGTTTAGCATTAAAAACTCGACATACTATTCCTAGCCTGAGGAAGATCTGAATAATCAACAGATTTGAATGGAATCTAACATGTTCATGTAGAATAAAGACAAAAGAGTGAATTTGAACCAGAAGATGAAGTCTCAAAGAATGTTTTAAATAAAAGGACATACAACAAAAAGGTGGATAATAATAACATTTATTAAATGTATATGTAAAGACATTTGGTCAAATGAAATGACACTGAGCCAGTGATAACAGCAACGCCAGCGTGGATGAAGCTGGTGCAGGTCTTTCTTCATGCCCCCCTCCGTGCTGTCCCCTCAGAGGAAGTGGGGAAACGGGATAAGACCTCTGGACACCACACAGCTATGCCATACATTTTTGCACACCTTCACAGTAAATATGTATTCAGTATGATAGCTGTCTAACAGAAGTTAAATCCATTTCTCACTTATTCTGACAATGTACTTAACCCCAAATAAAAGAACCCAATAAAAAGAGTTGTTAAATAATAGTGGAGTTACGTTGTAATAACAATAACTCATCTCTCTCTCGTTTTATTTTTGAGCTTTGCCAAAAGCCACTGTGTCAATATTGTCCTACTTGGGTTGCCGTCCGGAGTTGTCCAATATGGCGGACCATCTCGCACATGCGCACTGCAGATCGGGCAGAGCTGCAGATCGGGTAGTGACAGTGACAGCCAGTTTAAAAGGCTCGTGGATGTATTAACAGCACGAGTGAATGCGTCAGCTGTTTCTGTCTGAAGGAACGTGCTCAGACTGTGCGCGTGGGAGGGTGTGTGAGCGAACGGCTCGTGAAGGGATAGTGTACCGTTATCTGACGGAGCGGAGAAGATGAGCCGATTCCCGCTGAAAAGGCTCTACACCGAACTGCCGGTGTGGGTGGTGGAGGACCACCACGATGTAAGCCGGCCCTTTATACTGACACACTGAGGGGTCTCTGGAGAACTCCGCAACATTACATAATGTGTGTTGCTAACGTTAGCTAGCTGTAATTGCCCAATTCACCACTTATTGGTTTTTTAGTGACAGCCAGTGGTGTAATGTGATGTACATTTACTCAAGTATTACTTATGTACGATTTGGGAGAGACAGCAAGCGCATTTCGTGGCATCTGCAGGCAGTGGCAAGTACCTCCGGCATATGCCACAGGCCGCTACTCTGTGGTATCTGTGGCAAGTACTTCCGGCATATGCCACAGATGCCACAACTTGCCAGAGTAAGAGAAGGTTTACTGTAGCTGACACTCGCCTTCCGTGGCAAATGCTGCTATTTAAACCCGTATTTATCGTGTAAAATGTCGCTGTTTAGGCATAACTTAATCGAACTGATCTGTACACAGGACTGATGATCTGTACACAGGACTGGGTTGTAACGGAATACATGTAACGGCGTTACGTAATCAGAATACAAAAATCAAGTATCAACTGTATTCAGCTCGCGTTACATTTGAAAAACAACTAATCTGATTACAGTTACTTTCGTAAACCTGAAGTGAATACATTTTGGAATACTTATTGGAATTATTGGGGGAAAAGTTTCCTCACAAAATGTATCCAATATTCATTACCGGCAGAACTGTGTGCACAGCGCAGCAGCATGTCTGTGAGGCCCCGCCCCCGCACGCAGATGAGAGAGAGATCTCTTTTTAATATTGAAAGTTAGAAACGGAGATGGTTCGATAAAACGTGCAAGATAACGTTTATGTAGCATTTCTTTATTGTCGAAATGATGACATTTCATTACGGGATAACATCAAAGTGAATGGCCTGCTGCTGCTGAAGGCATGGGGCAAATATAACTGTCCTTTGCCTAATTTATAAAGTAAACCTTAGCATCTCACTAGCAGTGGCAACTGCAATCAGTTACAGCTGCCCTAAGTCTGTAGCCAAGTCTAACGGAGCCTACACACGGCGGCGTGCGTTGCCGCTTCAACGCTTCTGCCCATTCACTTTGAATGGGGTGACGTCACGATTCGCCGAACTGCATTGTGGGAGCAAAGCGTAGCTTCTCTCGCGGTGCTCGCTGCAAAAGTAGAGCAATGTTCTACTTTTGCCGCCTCGACGGACGTGTCAGCCAATCGAATCATATGCCAGTGCAAGCTCTAGCCAATCAAACCGCATGCTTGTGTGTCTGGGGCGGGAGATTCATGTGATTGGTTGTTGGTCGAGTTTCAGCCCCCCCCGCCGGCAAGCGACAACGCACGCCGCCGTGTGTAGGGGCCGTAATAACACCAGTGTACACGTTGCTGTGTCAATACAGATATGTATTTGTTAATTATTTGTCTTTACTACTCATACACCTGGTTTATCGTAGCAAGCAGTGGAAACTCCCCTCAAGAAGCGACAATTGCCAAGGGCGTTGCAACCCTTACGGCCCCTACACACGGCGGCGTGCGTTGTCGCTTGCCGGCGGGGGGGGCTGGAACTCGACCAACAACCAATCACATGAATCTCCCGCCCCAGACACACAAGCATGCGGTTTGATTGGCTAGAGCTTGCACTGGCATATGATTCGATTGGCTGACGCCTCCGTCGAGTAGAACATTGCTCTACTTTTGCAGCGAGCACCGCGAGAGAAGCTACGCTTTGCTCCCACAATGCAGTTCGGCGAATCGTGACGTCACTCCATTCAAAGTGAATGGGCAGAAGCGTTGAAGCTTGAAACCGAATAGTACTCCCAACGAAGGGATATTCGGGTACAGCCCTACTTCACACTGATTAAAAAGTTATTTTAAAAATCTCTTTTTTTTAAATGTAACTCAATGGGAGGAACCTTCAAATCCTCTTTTACATACACCTTGCACCAAATGCTACTCCTTCCACATACTTTGAGCTAGAGTTTTCATTCCAACTTTAAAATGATCACAAGACATTCAGCTATTAAAATGTCTTTCAGATTTTTGATATATTTTATACTTTATGATATATTTAACTTAGTTTGGAGCTTGGTAAAGAGGCCTTCTTCAGATTTTAACATTAGTGTGTGTACTGCGCAGCTCGTTAAGGCTTAGAGTGTGTGATGTCACAGCTAGAGTGGAGGAGAGTTTGAAATTCACCTTACTTTTTTTTTTTAAACTGCCATAATTCCCAAACCCTACACCCCTGGGACCTAATGTTATGCTTGAATTGTAGGAAAACCTCTCTTACGTTGAGAAAAAAGTAAGCAACATTCCTCCTGAGGGCATGAAGTGACAAACACTTTCAACATGTCTCCATTAAGAGCCATTGTAAATTCAGCCTGATCTGTCCTCAGAGCAGCAGCTGCTCACCTTTAGTAAATCAGCCAGAAATGCCACATTATTGACCCGGAAGTGCACAAAAAGCACACTTCAGACGCTCAGGGTCCTGGACATGCTTCACGCGTTGACATTTTAACGAAAGCAGCTACCGTTTTTAAACTATAGTTAGAAATGTAAGTGGTTTATTTCTCATTCAGAACAATGGAAATGCTCTCCTTTCACAGCACATCTCCATGGAAACCTTTGATCTCTGGGCTCACGTACAGGTGTTTCATAACGTTGTCACCTCAAACACAAACAAACAGACTGGACTTTAACAGACTGTCTCAGCCTATTATTTTCTGTCTGATGGAGACTTCATACTGACTTCAACATGTTCCACATATTTTATACATTATTGGTCACGTTTGGTTTTAGTTCAAAACTTTGCAGTTAAACTATTCTGATGCTTTTCAAAGCGTTTTTACTTTCTTTTCTCTTCTTAATACCCATTCATTCACTACTACTTACATTTAATATTTAATTCTTTCAGCCTACTTTCAGCTTTAAACTATTCAACTATTAACTTATTCAGCTATTTCAGGACATTGAGGCTATACATTTTGTTCTTTATACCTTTTTTAAACCCACTATTTTTCCTACTCTTCCAGTTTAACATTTCACTTTCAAGTTTTCAACAAAGTCATTGCAATGCATTTGAGCTGTAACAATTTTGATTCAAATCATTTCACTTTTCTTCATTTCTCCGGTAAGTTCAGCAACACGCTTCAGTGTTTCCCCTATATACAAATAGCGGCGGCGCAGCTATGTATACTATAGGACAGTAAACCAAAAATATTGTTTAAAGTTGGAGAGATACAAAAATATGCATAAATTAAGAAATGTTAACTCGGTAAAATAAGATATAAATGAACAACAAAAATAAAAGAAGTTACATTTATTGGTTATGTTCACATACTTATTGATTATTAAAATGTAAACAGATGTACTAGGCCTCAAGAGCCTTTCTTGTGCAGACACATAGAAACAAATTGGCGGGGCGCACTTCGCACGCGCACACACTAAAACATTCCACGCGCTCCGCGCTCACATTATGCTGGGCCCATGTGCCTTAGCACCGCTGCTATGATTCCATCCTAGGGGAAACACTGCACTTACTTGGTTTTTGTAGCTAAAATCAGCTACAGAGACCATTCAACTAATAACATATTCAGCTTTTTCTGCATTTTCAGCTAAATTCAGCCACAAATGTTCACAGTTTACAGCATTCACACACATTTTCTGCAGGAAATGCATTTTCTAGTTGTATTTGTGACAGTCATTTCAGTGTTGTTTTCAACCGACTCTGCCAAGAAGCAACCTGTTGGCAGGCTGTGCAGTCAGTGTGTACCAAAGATAGCCTGAACACTGCTCACATATCAACCTACTGAGACACACACACACACACACACACTCTAGGGCTGTACCCGAATATCCGAATATTCGTTCGTTGGAGTAGGCTACTATTCGGGTTTCAATTTTGTTATTCTTTTTTTTTTTTTTTTTTTCGAGCTTGAGCCTCTTCGTGGGGTGCTAACATTTAACCATAAACTTTATCGTTTACTTTCTCCGTCTTTATATGTAGATATGACTTTTCTCCGTTAATCTCCGCCACGTTGTTTCCATAGCAACAACTTCCTGTCAACAGCGCTAACTCTCCTTCAAAATAAAAGCATGTCCATACAAAATAGGAAGCCATGCCAAATTACACTTAAGACATATACAACTGCAATGAAAGTAACTAACACAATGCAATATCCTTTTCAATTTCAAAGAACACAAATTGGGTTACATTAACAAATAACTATAAAACAACAATACTGTAGAATAACAAAAAGAATGCCGTGAATAAACGTGTTGATTACTACGCCCCCCCCCCCCCACCCCGCGTGGGCCGAATATCCGCTGCTGATTACTACCGAATATCCGGAGCCCGAAAAATGGTATTCGGGACAGCCCCCTAACACACACACACACACACACACACAAACCAGCCTACTGAAACACACCTCCACCTCCACCTCTCTGGAATACATTTGATTTAACCCTCTAATCATGTTGGTTTCTCCAGCCTTACTTTGGTGTTCATGGTCTGTTTTAACTGCTCTTACATTAACACTAAAATGATTCATCATCACATAATTGTATTTAACACCCTTGTAAACAATGACATGAATACCTGAATATACAAATAATAGACACTGAAAATGTCTTCCAAAATTAACATGTTATCGATTTGGTTGTTTATTATCTGATGGACAAACATAATCGAGGGTTACCCATTCATTTGCAATGGCGTTCATTTTTTACATAGATGTTGCCATCAAATGTAAAAAAAACAATGATGGTTGAAGAGAGGAGGGTTAATCGAACCACATGCATAATGGAGTCAGTTTTTAAAAGTAATGTCCCTTATCTGTCAACCCCTCTTTTTTGATTTGTCAGCCACTTGACACTTGCCTGTCAATCAAACAAGATTAGCTTGTTGTGTTTTCAGAGTTCCCCCTTCCTAGAGTGCATGTTTGATTGTGCTGGTTCTTCTATTGAATATCTTCAACCTTAGATGAGATGTCAGTTTTATCATGACATTCGAATGAGTCAAATGTCTTTTAAATTGCTAATTTTACTCTATTTTGGTTCTGTACTAGGTGGTGCGTCATATTTATCGTGCCATTGCATCGAGACACCTCCCCCTGCAGAACATAAAGATGGTTCATCTAGACTCCCACCCTGATCTGCTCATCCCCGTCAACATGTCAGCAGACACCGTCTTTGACAAGGAGAAACTCTTCAGGTACGTTTCTTACACACAAAGTCTTTCAGTGTGAAGCAGGGCCTGGTATCTGTCCAAGCTGTGGCTTTAGAACAGGTGAGGGAAAACAATTGCAAAAAGACATTACTCAACAGAATTCATCTTTTAATATCTGAATATGAGCTGAGCTGTGCTGTGGCTGTGGTGGCACTGATTTCATTTTTCACTGACCGCTGACATGTTAAAAAGCCTACATCTGCATATGTTTATGATGGACATCATAGAGAGAGACACCTAGTAAGGATGCCACCTGGGTGCCTCCCTAGGGAGGTGTTCCAGGCACGTCCAGCTGGGAAGAGACCAAGGGGTAGACCTAGCACCAGGTGGAGGGATTATATCTCTTCGCTGGCCTGGGAGCGCCTTGGGATCCCCCAGTCAGAGCTGGTTGATGTCGCCAGGGAAAAGGAAGTTTGGGGCTCTCTGCTGGAACTGCTACCCCCGCGACCCGACCACGGATAAGCGGGAGAAGATGGATGGATCATAGAGAGACATTTTTAAAGGGTTGCTTGCTTTACTCAATTTTGAACTATTTTCTTCAGAAGACAGTTCCCTTTGAAGCTGTTTACAGCATCTACTTGATCTACTTTGAATTATTTGGACACCCAGACTGTCTTGCTAGTTTGTTTAAATAAATAAAAAAAATCATATTTAATGGAAATGGAGGTTCCGAACGAAACCCTCTTTATTTTACAAGTACACAGCAATTTGGCCTCTGCTTTTAACCCATCCTCGTACCTGGAGCAGTGAGCAGCAATTATACAGGCTATTATTATACCGTTATAGCAGTGGATCTTTCAAAGTACCAGTCTACACCCCGTAATGGTCTGTTTGGGGACTTGAACTGGCAACCCTCAAGTTCCCAAGGGGGCAAGATTCAAAGCTCTGGAGTACTAAAACAAAACAATCTGCTTGGCTACTTATCTCAAAGGGTTAATGGAGAATAAGTTATCTTTTTCTGGGTGTACAATGAAGTTAATTATTCTGCTGGTACCTAGCAGAAAATTGGCAAACGATTTATATTGGGGGTAAAACAGACATGGTTCATGGAGAATTACATGTGGGGGCTTAGCAGGTGAGCACAAACATGTTTTTCTGGAGGAAGCAGAAATACAAATTATTGTGCACTATTTTTAACATCTGTATCAGCTTATAAAAGTAAGCATAATCAACTGAATGTTTTTAACGTTGCCTTTCAAATGATTATGAATAATAACTTACAGAAACAATGCATGCAATAGTCCTCTCTTCCCTCTCTCAAACACATGTTGCTGCTCTTCCCTGGCATTGCGCCACTCTCAGTACTGACTTCAAGCCATTGACAACACAACATTTATACACATATGTGAATTTCAAAGATTCACACACTTCATTTTTTTATTTATCCAAATATTATGTCTATATTCAAATGTTTTGTGTTTACCCTTATGTTCATGTTCACTGTGCTCCAAAACGCGTCAAAGTAAAAAGTCTATATATTTATATTTTGGGCCACCAGAGATCATTTCAGGTTGCCTGTTGACAACAAATGCCCTCTATTATCTGTGTATGTTTCTCAGTGAGTTGAGTATAGAGAACTGGATCATGCCCATGGTGTATGCGGGCCATGTGTCCTGTGTGGCCTGGCTGCATCCATACTGGGCCCAGCAGATCACAGAGGGGGAGCACAGGATGGCTGTGGGAAGAGACTCTTCCACCACCACCATCAGGTAGGAATACACACACCCTCATTCAAATCCTCTGTCAACTGTGAAGTGTGTATCTTTAGTTCCCACACCGGTGCTTCCCTTGTGTCGCACACTGGGCTTGTTTGTCAGCTCCCCCACTCTCATGTTAGCTTGCACCTGTTGGCGCATCACACACTGCTATGAAAGCTGCTGTTGAATTTTCCAAACAAATCACGTCAATGTCTTCTTCTAAATCAGATGAATGAAACTCAGGGTGAGAGTAAAGGGTTAAAGAATGATGTGAAAGAGAATGTATGCAGACTTTGGAAAAGAGAAGGTCTATACACTGGGCGACGTCATTATGACAACCCTAACCCACTACCACTGTCGCCCACAAACAGAACATGTTCCATAGATGGACCACATGTAGATACTTTACCCCATGCACTCTTATCATGCTGTTTCAGCTGGGCTTGTATAAACGTGGACAACAGTGAAACATGTATATCTTCAGTACCAAGGTTTGAATTCAAATACAACATGGCAATTGTTGCTTCCTGCTTCTATTCATATTCATTTAAATGAATCTCAATTAGTGTGATTGTATGAAACTATTTGAATAAATAATACTTTATGCAATACATCTACTACTGTGCATATTTTTCTTTAAAGTTGAAAACATATGAGCACTTTAGCAAGATGTATGTAATATGACGGAAAATACTTATAAAGCAGTGTTACTTAAAAGATCTGCGTTTCTCGGTCATCATTGGTTGTTTCTGTGAACGGACGAATAGTGCGTCACTTTCAGTGTATCCTGAGCTAAAGGGGACACTAAAGGGGACACTAAAGGGGACACTAAAGGGGACACTAAAGGTACTCTTGAAGCTCCTTTCCTATCATTTAATGAATTTGAAAGCTCTCATCATGGCTGCCATTTCAGTTCTTACGGGTCATTTCACTCTGTTAGGAACCCTAATAGCAAAATAAAACCGATTTGCCTGTAACAAATGTTTCTAGGAGCTTTAAGATCAGATGTTTCCCTTTGGTTTGTCATGAACGTCACTTCCTGTATCTGTTTCTCTCCTTGTTGTGCAGGGTGACCAGCACAGACGACTACTTCCTCAGTGACGGTCTGTATGTTTCTGAGAAGCAGCTGGAGAACCCCAAAGCTCTGAGGCTGAACGTGGTCAAAGTCAATCCTGTTAAACCGAGCCAAAGCTCACTGACGGGTGAGGTCTAACACTGAGTGCAACATTAGAAGACATCTAAACAGAAATGTGAGGTGCCTCATTGATATATTCATTTCTATAAGGATGTTGTATCTTGTGTATGAATTTACCGATGATTTACACAAGCTCATGGCAACACAATAGCTGTTCCTGCTGCCAGTCTGAGGCCTAGAGTCCAACACCAGGGAGGTAGAGCGAACCAACAGCAGCGTTGCAAAGTTGCTATTTTTTTAGATTTGTTCGTCTGAAATGTTGGTCACTAATTCCAGAACTGAAGTGATTGACTCCTTTCAGAGCACAGCCACTTCATTGTAATTTGCCTCGCTTTGAAAGCACACTTTAAGGTTGATTTGGTGATTTCATTCTCTCCTCAGGGAACCCAGGCCTCCTCGGTGTGAAATACACATGCTTGTAAATGACCTGGTTACTTCTAAGAATGGGAGCACACTAAATAATAGCATTTATTTTGCTCTAACTCAAAAACCACTTTTCCTTTATAGGATATTTGAATGCTTCATCAGTTTGCAGGGTTCTTCTCCTCCCTATAATGTTCTTTGCAAACATTGAAAAACAGATTGTTCCCTGAAATCTTAAGCCTTAACTTTATTTATTCAAGACGTATCAGTCACCATTCAACAATGTTAATATATGATTGATTGTTTCCCTTTCTTTTAATCAAATGTTTTTAACACATGTATTATTTACTAGTTTTTTGATTTCCTTCTCTATATCCAATGATTTTTTTTTTTTAGATCATATTGAAGATTTCCTCTTCTTTTACTGATAGGACATATTTCCATTTGACCCTGTTTCTCATTTGTTCTTGTGACATTTCAGAAGTGCAGAGTGCAGAGGACATAGACAGAGGTTGTGCTAAGAGAGGCCGAACAGAGTGCAGGGCTGAGGGGTCCAGCTGCTCGGAGCCCCCCCTCACATGTACTGACCCGCTGCGACCTGCAGAGGGCAGCAGCAGGTCGAGCTCCAATGAAGATGATGAGGAAGGATCCACCAGTTATGTTGTGAAGATAATATCTTCATTCCTAAGTGAGACCGAGCCGTATATCCTGGACATTGATTTGGATTTCTTCTCATGTAAGAATCCCTTCAAGGAGTTATACACAGAGGTACATCCCACTTGAACTCACTCATTGCTTTTATCTTCAAAAAAGCATAATGATGTTTTATAAACAAACGTCTACCAATGCAGCACCATGCTTGATAGAAAACACTTTGTTTAACTATAAGAGATGTCGCCTCCCTGAAAAACAGGAAGTGAACATTTGAAAAAAGAGTTTGGAATTATGCCTGGGCTAGACAGGAAGTCTCCAGAAAGTAACGACTCCATGGGGCTTTCAGAGTAACAATCCTTTATCCAAATGGAACAATGTGACCTTAGCAAAGAAGAGACCAAGATACTTAGGATCAAAAGTGATTGTATTGATGGGAAAAGCTGCCTTTCATTCAGCAGTTAATGATCAAAACAAATCTGGACAAATCATTTTGTACACAGGCAAAGATGCAGTCTTTCACCAGTTTATCTTTTTAGATAAAACAAAAAAGACCAATTAAAGTACAGTGGATGTGCCAGAGTCCATATAAGATACGGTATTATTTTAATGGTCAGATCAAGTCTGAAATTTGACTTGCATCACAGCAGCTCTATTTGCAACATCAACAATGACAGATATTAAGACGCAATACAACACATTTTAACATCAAGATCACTGAGAGAAACCCGCTCAAGACCCTTTGCATGCATTTGACCTGGGATTTAGCTCTGTATTTACTGCTGGAAATCTACAGAGGGATCTTTTGTAGTGTGAATGTAAAACGTGTTTAATTGAAGTGTGTGTGTGTAGGAAGAGTACACCATCCTGAAGGAGCTCTACAGCTTCAAAGGACCGCGCCCCCATGCTGCTGAGGTGAGTCAGTGACTGAGTGAGCGTCATTTTACTGAACTAAAGTCTTCCATGTGTATTCCTTCGAGTAGTTTGGGTTAGTTGGTTTATAAATGTTTTTGCGCATCAATTCTCAATCCATTGATGGTATAATGCTGAAGAGATCATTTTCCCATTTATCTTTTACATTGCTAATACTTATTAAAGCTTCTATACTTACTATAGGAGTACATGGTAATGTTGTTTTCTCTGAAGCTTTTTAAGAGTTATACCAAACCTTTTTTTGTGTGTGTTTGCAGGAGGAGCTGGATGAGTGTGTGGATCAGCGTGTCCGTCAGCTGGAGGACCTGGAGGCTGCGTTCGCTGACCTGCTGGAGGATGATGGGGAGGACACAGTGACACGCTGGGCCGGGAACCCCGGGTAATCAACCCTTAGCATTTTAAACTAATGGAATTATTAAAGTGGCACTCCAGTTTTCTTATTATAGGGGATTGTGTCCTCAACCTGTGAAAACTGTCGTTGTTTTTTCCATGTGCACACTTATAATCAGGACTGTGTTGGTGTAAAAGCTTCCTAGCCAATAACAACGGCTCTGTTCCAGTGAGCTAGCTTGTGTAGCCTGGGCTACATATAGTGCTCAATGTTTATCCTCTGCTGTTTTATTGGAGATAATGCTCTACAGTTTCCTCAGTGGAATGAAAACAGACGATTGCATGTACACCATACACAGTCACAGGGCTGATAAAGTTACCCCGTTTCCCTGGTTCTAGTTCCGGATTGGAGCCGGTGCCCAATTGAGAACAAGTTGTTTGTGTTTCCACTGCAGCAGGGCCGGCTCTTAGCCCTGAAAATGGGTTGAACTGCCATAACGCATACATAAGAGGCTAGTGCAGAGCAAATCAGTTCATGGCGAGATTAGAAAGATGTTGCAGGAGTGCCGAGATCGCAAAGTGACTGGAACGCAATTCCACATATTGTACATATAGACGTTCTGTAACATTAACCAGGCAGTATGTTACATCATTCGTTTTTAACACTACTTTATGGCCAATAATGAATTTGCCTTATGCATCACATTATTGTGAGGCACAGTCGCTGGCGTTGATGGGATATAAACGGTGGCGTTAAAACCTGGCTCCTCTCAGACTCAACAAACTGAACCAATCTAGCCCCAACACAGAACTACAACGGAATTCATTTGAATGGAAAAGGGGTAAGAAGAACAGACGAAAATTCACGTCACAACTGGAGGAAGTCAGACGCTTGATGCTTTGAGAAGAGAGTGCTAACCCATGCAGCACAATTCAGGGCTCTGGAACTAGCAAAACGACATAAACAGGTCATACAGGTGTCATGCAGGCACATGTACACACCCACACAGTGAGAACAGGTCCAACCAGATGAAAGCATGTGTGTGATGGGACCATTATGAAGTGACTTCTCTCCCTATATGAAATGGGTGCTTATTGATCATGATCATTGAGCATCAGCACTGATGTGTGAAGTGTAGCACGTCTGTAATTATCCAGAACCTTCATTGTGTGACTCTTAACTCAATGCACATTACGTTATTCTGCCAGGCACACCTAAAGTGTATTCTCTTCCTGTTTTCTTTCTTCCAGCATGGCTTCATTAACCCGACTGGTTTCCAGTTTAAAGTCCAGAAACCCGTGCCCTGACTATGAAATGGTAAGAATGTTAAGGCCCTTATGAACTGTGAGTGTACTGATACAACAGCTCCGACTATACTGATTATTACAGGTTTTGTGAAACTCAAGCAATAATTGACAAATTCATACAGAGGTGTCTATGTACGTAGATTATTCACACATTACAAATGAAAACCTTAGAGGTTGTGACATGGGATGGGACTGTTCACTCAGAATGACAGTCGCTCATTCACCTGTCAGTGTGACGTGAATAAAACACTCGGCAGTGATGTGATAATGATAAATAAAAGCCACCCAGGTTCTGGTCCAGGCTCTCGTCACCTCACGCCTAGACTACTGCAACTCCCTGCTGGCTGGTCTACCTGCATGTGCCATCCGACCTCTGCAGCTCATCCAGAATGCAGCGGCTCGTCTGGTCTTCAACCTTCCAAAATGTTCCCACACCACTCCGCTCCTCCGCTCCCTTCACTGGCTCCCGGTAACTGCTAGAATCCACTTCAAGACACTAGTACTTGCATACCATGCTGCGAATGGATCTGGCCCTTCCTACATCCAGGACATGGTTAAACTGTACACCCCAGCGCGTGCACTCCGCTCTGCATCAGCCAAACGACTCGCTGCACCCTCGCTGCGAAGGGGACCCAAGTTCCCATCAGCAAAAATACGTGGGTTTGCTATCCTGGCTCCAAAATGGTGGAATGAGCTCCCCATTGACATCAGGACAGCAGATAGCTTGCACATCTTCCGGCGCAGACTGAAAACTCATCTCTTTCGACTCCACTTCGAGCGATAGAATTACTAACAAGGCACTTATATACTAATAAAGGACTGGCTTATCTATAGCCAGTTGAGTAGCACTTGAAATGTTTGGCTCTATGATACCTGCTGTACTTTATGATTCTGTTTTCTTCTGGCCTGTGTCTTCCTGGTCGTATGTACTTATTGTAAGTCGCTTTGGACAAAAGCGTCAGCTAAATGCAATGTAATGTAATGTAATAAATGAAGTACAGGGACTTTCAAAGTAACGGCATGAACACAATGAAATACATCAGGGCTCATATTGGGGTGTTGTTTTATTCCCTCTCACATCTGATCTCTCTGCTCTCTCCCTGTGTTCCCTCAGGTCCATCAGGCTGGGTTGACCTGTGACTCGGGGGAGCTGCCGCACCACATCAGCTCCGACGAGGAAATCGACAGACTCATCTCCGCCGTGCAGCTGTTTCTCAAGGCTCTGCCCAAACCCACACTGGTCACCATGTCCAGGTAAATAACAACATGCAGAGCCTCATGGGAGTTATGGATGTACTTAATAAGAGTCAGAGTTAAAAAAAGAAATGAAATGTGTTTTTGAACGTGTGGTCCAGGTCCAGTCTGGATGAATACTGCCCCGTAGAGCAGGTGGACTCGGTGCAGAGCAGAGTACTGGCTGTACTGGAGAACCTGTACGGACCACTGGACTTACACAGAGACTATGAGAACAGCAGCACAGAGACTCAGGACTGCCAACCACAGGCCTCCTAACACACACACACTCACACACACAAACCAGCCTACTGAGACACACTCACACACGCACACACACACACACACACACACACACACACACACACACACACACACTACTTTTGGATTGAATGGATGTACAGTTTGTAATAGACAAGCACTTGAAAAAATGACATGTCAGATACGGTTGTAATGAACTTCAAGTAAATTCATATTTTATGTCCAAAAGCTGGAACATGTTCTGCGACTGTCGGTCATTATTTATGCAGTAATATGTTAACATTTGAAATCTGGTAATATTCTATGTTTTTCATCGTGAACAAATCCCACGTGCAGACTCAGGCCAGCACTGAATGAATATTCGTGCCCTTTTTCAGGGAGTTTATATCCAAGAATTTAGAGCAATCCCAGCAGTAATGTTGTCGGTTTTTTCTTAACATGATCCATTTGTTGGTGAATTGATAAACTACTAGTGTATCTCCACAAATCTACGAACATGCTTTAACCTTCCCTAGGCTGACTACAGCTGGGAAGATACAATGTACTGAAGGCTTTGTTTCATTTAAAAAGAATTCCTCATCTGTCTTTAATATCAATAAACCACAACTTGCAGTTGCTACACAGATGATCCGCCCCTCTACAAGAGACTCCTGAAAAACAAAGATCATTTGTCATTAGAGACAAATCTCCACATTTGTTTAGCTCACTGTTTTTCTTCATATGGTATAAGAAACACAGCTCACAAACTGAGACACGACTTCTATTTGAACACTGATACAAATGGGTATTGCTCGCATTTGCGCATAAGATGAGGCCCTACGCACTGCACGTGTTCTGCGTGCCGGGAGGGATGGCCCTGTATAACCTTTCAAATGTTTTGCTCAGGGTTGTAAGCATTTTCTCTCCGATTATTGAATACAATACACTTCTCTTAAACAAAAACGTATCAGTATAATTCCAAACATGTGTAAAATATATATATTATCTTAATGCCAATATATGAACTAAGTGTATTCAGCAGCCAATAAGAAATGTCATTACAAAAAAAGCAAAGATATGTTTGAGGTCATGTTGGACAAGGCAGTTTAGAGAAAATAGGATCAAACGTGTTCATCTAAAGTGCATAACATCTGGATGAAGCACTGATGTATCGGAGAGAAAGTGAGGGAATGATGGTGTTCAAGCAGGGGTTTGGAACCTTTTTCCTCAAGGGCCATTTCAATTTACATTACATTACAATATCCTCAGAGGGCCGTACAAATTATTGACCTCTGCTTAAAAAAACTAAAATCACAGCCCATTCATTTCATGCTGTGCAAAGAAAAAGCAACCTCTTAATCCAGATATCTCACCATGACTCGCGCATGCATGCACGTGCACAGTGTGGCGTGACCACCAAAACGGAAAGATATGGGCATGCTCCCCCGGGAAGATTTTTTTTTTAAATGTTGAAGTTAAACGCATCAATCTGGTGCATTTGGGAGAAACATGAAGAGATCTATGGAAACATCTCTCAACACCCAGATGAAACAGAACTGGAAGCAGATTTCTTTTTCTTTATGAATATTTGACAAATCACTCTCCTTTCAAACTGTATTCTTCTTTATTAATAACAACTTTTTTTTACTGTCATATAGTATTTTATACCTGTTAAACCTATACTTTATTCTCTTATTTTTTTATAACTATAATGATCCTATACAGATGTGCCTTTACCTCACTGGTTGTAGAAAAAGCTTCTTATATTCGTTAGCATAGCTAGCTAACCAGATGCTAATAACAACAAAGTTATTGACTGTATGACAGATGAACAGATCGCCACTGGGCTTTCAACTAAAGACACAGACACGCAGAAACTGCGGCATGTGTAAGGCTCCTTATCGGTACTGCAATTTCTGAAGTGCTGGAGTGGCGTTCTGGTGCTCTCTGTCAGAACTGCACCCCTGTCAGTCGAGACATATACCACGTGATGACACGGGAGGCTCGTGTTGTGTTCAAGGACCCTGATCTTGGCCAGGAAAAACAGGCACTCGCTTGTTTAATTTTTTTGCGGTCTAGATTTCTTACATTTTTTCTTTTTTGCGTGTGTTTATAAATTACCTCGAGGGCCGTACAAAATTGTCTCGCGGGCCGTATGCGTCCCGGAGGCCGGAGGTTCCCCACCCCTGTGTTAGAGGGTGTGTCAGCTTCAAACAAAGGGACACCCTGGAACCTTATCTTCAAAGAAAAGTCTGCTGGTTTATAACATAGACTGTATATGGTTTATAAGGACCCTGTCCCACTATTAAGCTTAACACGAGTGAAAGATAATGTGTCCGCCCCTAAATCGGATTATTTTAATTGGGTAGGCCTACTTCCTTTGCCTTTCCCTCTGCCATTCGAGGTCACAACCAGGCTAATTTCTGCCAAATATATAAATATAAATGAAAACGTAGCACTTTTAGAGACGTTTGTTGAAGGCGTACAAGGGGTGTGGGCGTTTACATAGTGTGCGTGAAGGCATCAGTTGGTCACGGTTTGTGTTGCTCTCTGACGGTCAGCTCACAGCAGCTAGCAGCGGAGAACAGAGGAGAAGAAGAAGCAGCTCATCAACATGAGGGCCAACAGTTTGAACCGAATTGTACTCATTACCATATGTACGGTGGTGTTCATTGCAGTTTTAATTGTCAACGCTTTGGCTGGAGCGGGAAAGGGTGAGTTGAGTAACCTTGTTCTGACACTTCAATGTTTTTGTTTTGCGCTTCGTTACAGCCAAAGTTAAGTTACCTAAAACGTCGGACACTCGTTTACTGTAACGTTAACGTCACAATGTGTGTAACATGTTACAATTGGAATAAGGACTTATATGTTCTCTTCACCAACTGGTTACGAAACCATTTTCACTGGGAGGGAGACTCCCAGTTAATGTTGTGTTGCTGTCGTTACATAAAAACATGAGCACTTATTTCCATGACAGTGCTTGTGTAACTTTGACGTTATTTTAGCTTGACCAACTACTAACTAGAGGCAAAGTATAGTAGTGATGTATACATATATATCAAATACGCTACTCTGTATTTGTATTTCAAGAGCTTGCGTTTTGTTTCCAGGAGAAAGGATAAGTCACAGAGATGAGAGAATGCTCTTGCGCCGCGTTAAAAGGTCCATTCACCCCAATAACAGTAATGAAAAAAAGTGTTCTTACTTAACTCTAAATGTAACGTCAGTGGTATTGCACGCTGCATTCAATTTTTTTTACACCATTTAACTTTTAAACCACTTTGTACAAAAATAAACAGTCCAATTGAACGAATGCACGAGCGCTTGTAACATCTGGTCCTGAAACCCACCGGTGCCCATGGAGGGGGGCGAGGGGCACACCCATGTAGGTTGGCATAAACATCAAATTCCTTTCTCTCAAGTCATCAGCGGCTCAAGTTTTGATATGTATTGCTGTTTTTCTCGGCATAATTTATATTTTAATTGGATAAAACTGTATTTTAATGTCACATCCTTGCATTGTTGAAAGCAATCCCTATGAACTATCAACTGTAACATATGTAGTTCCTTGTTTTAGATGTATAATACACTTTCCGTCTTGTGTCCTCTTACAAAGACACAGTAACCATCCTTTTGTCATGTGTCTAAAGTTATGATTTGTCCTTTCAAGAGACATTTTCCCTAAAAATGTCTCTTGAATGGAAAAGTACTAAATTGCTAAAAGACTTTATAAAAGTCTCCAAAACCATACCAGTTTGTCTAGTCCTCTTTTTTTTTATTAATCATCTCACAATTAAGACTTAGTAGGAGCCACCTAACTAAGCTATGTAACTCGATAAAAAGAAGGTAATAAGGAGCTCATATTTAAGCTACATCAGTAAAATACTACATTAAAGCTGCAATGTGTGGTTTCATGTTCAACATGATTTTGAACATATTTTTGCTTAGATGTCTGACATAAGGTCTGTGATTATCACAAGCAGAAGAGATTTTCACGTTTTGTCATACAACATAAATATGTCAGTAAATAACCCACTGGTGAATGTCTAAAGTTTCTATGTGTTATAAAAACAGCATTTGCTAACAAGTATCTTAAATGAGGCAGTGGCGTAACAAGGTTGTGATTGGCCCCGGTGCAAATATTTTTTTGCCCCCCCCCCCCACAACTCAGCGCTGCTTGCTTCTTTTTTTTTTTTCTCTCTCGCTCTCTCCACTTTCAAAATCTATTTAAAACTCATAACAAACAAACAAAATTCCCAAAGTTGTCTTGAAATTAACTTAATAAATAAATAAACGAAACGAAAAATATAGCCTACTTATGCAAACAACATTGAATCTGGACTTGAAATTATTCTGATTAGGCCTATTCGGCATTATTCCTGGTGCACACGCTCTAGCTCTCTTTCTCTCACTCTCACTCACAAACACAGGCTTCAAATCAAATCGTCATTATTACAACAAATACACACTAGGGATGTACCCGAATATTAGATTATTCGAATATTTGTTCGTTAGCCAACTATTCGGATATTTGTTTTATTATTTTTTTTCAAAAACAATTTTTTTTTCTTCTAAATATATATATATATATATATATATATCAATAAAGGCGAATTGCCATATTCTTATACTATATATATATATATACTTTTGAATTGCACTGTTAAAATGCGGAAATATATAAAATCTCAGCCTGTGCTCCTGACATCGCGTTCAGTCAGGAACGCAAACGGCACGCTTCACCTCGTTTCACACCCCTGAACACAAAATGCCGAAGACTTCAGCTGTGTGGGACCATTTTAAATTGGACGACGGTAAGAAGAAGGCAGTGTGCCAAATATGCGACAACAAACTCGCCTACCACGGTGGCACAACAACTCAGAAAAGTCACCTGGGCCCTTTCTCATTTCATCAAATCCTCCTCCTCGACGCCTCGGTCCTCCGGTAGTGACCCGGAAATGAATTTTAGCGCGCCATGTTGAAGGACATCTAATTTCTCTAAATGCACTTCGAGGACCGAGGATCGAGCGTCGAGGAGGCTCTCTGGAGGAGCTATAACCGAGGATACACTGATGGGTCTTCCACGGCTCCTTCGTGGATGCATTTCCGGGAACAGAGATGTTTCAAAGAGTCGTGACGCACGGCTGGACTTATCTCAGCCAATGACAGCTCTGCATGCATCCCCTGGATATTATTGTATTAACTGCTCTCATCGTGATGCGATGTTTCCAGAGAGAACAGCTGTGAGGTCCGTGCAGAAAGCAGAGCAGTGTGTATAATATATATCACTCAGTAGAACAGGCCTACTCTCTTTATTTGCTTTAGTTTAGTAGATATCTACAAACAAAGAGTCGATATTTTTTTAAACCATTTAGTGCTTCACATAATAAAATACACAACGGCTATAGCCTGAGTATGCTTTAGGAGCTGAGGTGTGTGTGTGTGTGTGTGTGTGTGTGTGTGTGTGTGTGTGTGTGTGTGTGTGTGTGTGTGTGTGTGTGTGTGTGGTGTGTGTGTGTGTGTGTGTGTGTGTGTGTGTGTGTGTGTGTGTGTGTGTGTGTGTGTGGTGTGTGTGTGTGTGTGTGTGTGTGTGGTGTGTGTGTGTGTGTGTGTGTGTGTGTGTGTGTGTGTGTGTGTGTGTGTGTGTGTGTGTGTGTGTGTGTGTGTGGTGTGTGTGGTGTGTGTGTGTGTGTGTGTGTGTGGTGTGTGTGTGTGTGTGTGTGTGTTGTGTGTGTGTGTTGTGTGTGTGTGTTGTGTGTGGTGTGTGTGTGTGTTGTACAGTGCGTAGATGCAGCTGACAGACAGGTCTCAGTTGGTTTGGTGTCCTCTGCTTACTTTTAATACTTGTAAATAAAACTTTTGGATGTCATTTATTTTCCTCATTGTAGCGACCAGAGAGGGGGGGGGGGATATATCCAGTCAGTCTCTGATAGTGTTACGTTATTATATGAGTGCTCGGTTTTGATTCTGAAATTGTATATATTT
Source organism: Harpagifer antarcticus (assembly GCA_902827135.1). Lineage (NCBI taxonomy): Eukaryota > Metazoa > Chordata > Actinopteri > Perciformes > Harpagiferidae > Harpagifer > Harpagifer antarcticus. The sequence goes on along the minus strand of CADEHL010000110.1, from coordinate 2,077,237 downwards.
ATAATTATATATAAATATATTATATATATATTATATATAAATATATATATATATATATATATATATTATATATATATTTTATATATATATATAAATATATACAGTGGGGCAAAAAAGTATTTAGTCAGCCACCAATTGTGCAAGTTCTCCCACTTAAAAAGATGAGAGAGGCCTGTAATTTTCATCCTAGGTACACTTCAACTATGAGAGACAGAATGGGGGGAAAGAATCCAGGAAATCACATTGTAGGATTTTTAATGAATTAATTGGTAAATTCCTCGGTAAAATAAGTATTTGGTCACCTACAAACAAACAAGATTTCTGGCTCTCACAGACCTGTAACTTCTTCTTTAAGAGCCTCCTCTGTCCTCCACTTGTTAACTGTATTAATGGCACGTGTTTGAACCCGTTATCAGTATAAAAGACACCTGTCCACAACCTCAAACAGTCACACTCCAAACTCAACTATGGCCAAGACCAAAGAGCTGTCAAAGGACAACAGAAACACAATTGTAGACCTGCACCAGGCTGGGAAGACTGAATCTGCAATAGGTAAGCAGCTTGGTGTGAAGAAATCAACTGTGGGAGCAATTATTAGAAAATGGAAGACATACAAGACCACTGATAATCTCCCTTGATCTGGGGCTCCACGGAAGATCTCACCCCGTGGGGTCAAAATGATCACAAGAACGGTGAGCAAACATCCCAGAACCACACGGGGGGACCTAGTCAATGACCTGCAGAGAGCTGGGACCAAAGTAACAAAGGCTACCATCAGTAACACACTACGCCGCCAGGGACTTAAATCCTGCAGTGCCAGACGTGTCCCCCTGCTTAAGCCAGTACATGTCCAGGCCCGTCTGAAGTTTGCTAGAGAGCATTTAGATGATCCAGAAGAGGATTGGGAGAATGTTATATGGTCAGATGAAACCAAAATAGAACTTTTTGGTAAAAACTCAACTTGACGTGTTTGGAGGAGAAAGAATGCTGAGTTGCATCCAAAGAACACCATACCTACTGTGAAACATGGGGGTGGAAACATCATGCTTTAGGGCTGTTTTTCTGCAAAGGGACCAGGTCGACTGATCCGTGTAAAGGAAAGAATGAATGGGGCCATGTATCGTGAGATTTTGAGTGACAACCTCCTTCCATCAGCAAGGGTATTGAAGATGAAACGTGGCTGGGTCTTTCATGACAATGATCCCAAACACACCACCCGGGCAACGAAGGAGCATTTCAAGGTCCTGGAGTGGCCTAGCCAGTCTCCAGATCTCAACCCCATAGAACATCTTTGTAGGGAGTTGAAAGTCCGTGTTGCCCAGCGACAGCCCCAAAACATCACTGCTCTCGAGGAGATCTGCATGGAGGAATGGGCCAAAATACCAGCAACAGTGAAAACCTTGTGAAGACTTACAGAACACTTTTGACCTCTGTCATTGCCAACAAAGGGTATATAACAAAGTATTGAGATGAACTTTTGTTATTGACCAAATACTTATTTTCCACCATCATTTGCAAATAAATTCTTCAAAAATTAGACAATGTGATTTTCTGGATTTTTTTTTTCTCATTCTGTCATAGTTGAGGTATACCTAGGATGAAAATTTCAGGCCTCATCTTTTTAAGTGGGAGAACTTGCACAATTGGTGGCTGACTAAATAATTTGTGTGTATGTGTGTGTGTGTGTGTTGTGTGTGTGTGTGTGTGTGTGTGTGTGTGTGTGTGTGTGTGTGTGTGTGTGTGTGTGTGTGTGTTGGGTGTGTGTGTGTGTGTGTGTGTGTGTGTGTGTGTGGTGTGTGTGTGTGTGTGTGTGTGTGTGTGTGTGTGTGTGTGTGTGTGTGTGTGTGTGTGTGTGTGTGTGTGTGATGTGTGTGTGTGTGTGTGTGTGTGTTGTGTGTGTGTGTGTGTGTGTGTGTGTGTGTGTGTGTGTGTGTGTGTGTGTGTGTGTGTGTGTGGTGTGTGTGTGTGTGTGTGTGTGTGTGTGTGTGTGTGTGTGTTGTCGTCTCATTACACCGCACTGTGAATGAATCAAAGTAAATATATTAGTGGTCATGAACACATCTGTCCATCAGACAGAGGGCTGCTGTGCCTCCTGACATCATTAATGGACGTCCCTTTTAAAATGACCCCTCAGAGGAGAGGAGTTCTCATTTCTCTAACCGCCTGCTGCTTCCCCTCCTCTCTCCTCGGCTCCTCCGCTCGCATCTCCTGTGGGCGGGACTAAGTCTCAAGGATAGGAGTCGAGGAGGGGAGTTAGAGAAATGAGAAAGGGCCCCCGGATGCTGTAAGTAGTAGCCTAGCTTAGCTTAGCTGTTGTCAAGTTGCCATGATGAAGCTGCTTTATCCGCCGTTTAAACAGTAACGTTACACATGATAAAATCGTGCTCTTACTTTGCATGGAAAATAGTTGCAAGCAAGCAACCGAATAGTTTTTTTATATTAGTTTTTCAATTTTATCTGAATAGTGAAAATAATAGGAGCGATGTGGGAACATCTGGGGCTAAGGCAATTATTGGCATACAGTTCGTTCATTTATTTTTCGTTCTTCATTTATTTAAATACAGTTTACTGTATCGGTAACAAGTGTACACTGTTAGGGCTACTGTTACGGCTATGTTATTAAAAGTATTGTTGTTATAACAGAAATATGTGTTATAGACGGAATTTGGGTCCAGATTTGGTCCCCGGGCACTGCACTGCGGCTGGGTTAAATGCAGAGGACACATTTAGTTTTAATGTATGGGAGTACTGAGATAATAAATCAATATAAATCGTAATAGTAGGCCTATGCTCTTTCTGCGCTTCTGCTTAACAGCGTGTTGTCAGATGTCTCGGATTCGGAGCGTGTTATGAAACCTTTTTGGAAAAACATTTTTTATTAAAAAAATAAATAAATCTCTCAGCACCGAATATCCGAGCCCGAAAAATGGTATTCCAGACAGCCCTAATACACACTTGCAACTGATAACACTGGCAATTATTTTATATTTATTAGACTATTCAAAAAGATCATGCTTCAAAAAACAACGGCACAGCGAACTAATCACACAATCACAGAATGAATCATTCTTCATTATGGCACAGCGGCCAAACGTTATCACAGACACAGGTTAGGTGCGCACCATGCGCATTTTCCAACATAAGAGAGGTCACAATTACATTGCTACAGATTTAAATCTCCGATCCCTCTCCATGACAAGAGAAAAGCTACTCATCACCATTAGAAGTTAATCTTGCGGGCCTTGCGCTCAGCAAAGTCGTCAACAATACGCTGCTCAGGGCTAACTTCCGGGCCCTGCTGTTCTCTATTGAGAGTGTTGCCAATCCACTGAGTCCTTCTTGTCCCATGCTGCTTCTTAAATATGTCTTAATCAATTTGAGCTTTGAGAATGAGCGTTCTGCGGTCGCAACAGTGACAGGTATGGTGAGATATAACAGCATGCTGTGCACACTTCGCTAAATGTGGCTGCCATTGAGCTGTGGTCCACAGTAAGCATCTTGGTCATATCCTTCACAGATGGTTCTTTAGCTATTTCAGTCTTAAAGCATGCTCTGAATGCAAGGAGTTGGAAGGGGAAACTCGGGGATAAATCCCTGCTGTAGTGGTCCGCGAGGCGCTGCGCGTGCTGGTGAAGGGCATTATCCTGCGCGCGGTTCAATGTCCCGGGGTGGATAGCCTGGAACAGTTAGTTTGTTTCACGCATAGAAGTGAACCTCTGTGACAGCTGGCTGTTAATGATGTCCAGGCTGGCGTTGAACACATTTATTCTGAAACGGCTCTCGCCATCACTAAGCCTCTCGTCTTGACTGAGTTCATCGATGTGGCGTTCATCCTTCTTTTGCGAATTTCCGTGAACTCGCTCTGCGCTCCCTATCTCTCAGCAAGATTTTGAGCGGTGTGTTTGACCTGGTCAAAGTCATCTCGGTATGCAGATAGGGCCTGTATTGTGTTTTGGAGGAGACCAACATCCTTTGCCTGCAACATCTTTGACACTGCATTCATGTTTTCCAGTATTTTTGTCTGTTGTACGACAAGAAAAATAAAGCTGAATTTTTCCATATGGTTTTTTAGGGCTGTAGCCTCGTCCCCTTCCTCCCTCTTTTCGCTGACCAGTGCGATTTTAGTTAGAGCTTTCATGATATCTACATACCGGTATCTAAGGGCAGCAATTGCATCATGTCTTGAGCACCACCTGGTTGGGCAGAGGCGCTTCATGGTAACTTTACCATGCTCTGAGAGTTCTGATGACATGATACCGGAAAAGGAGTGACTATCTCTTAATACTTTGGCTGAAAAAAAGTATAAAGAGTCTCAACAATATCATAAAAATTGCGCAGAGTTTACGGAAGTCATTCAGTGTCAGATTAAATTGTGTGCAGCACAGTGTACATATTTGGCAAGCGGTTCCATCTCCATGATCCTGGCCTGCACACCTGAATAGACCCCACTCATGTTCGCCGCGCCATCGTACCCCTGGCCCCGACACTTGCTCAGGTGAAATCCGTTACTCTCTATGCTGTCCAGGATTTTCTTTTGGAGTTCATGGGCTGACGTGTCCACTGTTTCCACGAACCCCAAGAAAGCCTCGTTTATCAGGATATCTTTTGCGTTGTCGTTTTCATCCCTCTGGATTGTCACATATCTATACACTTGGCTAATTTGGTCTCTTTTGGAAATATCTTGGGTGGTGTCCATGATCACAGAAAAAAACGGAGCATTATTTATTTCTACTTGAATGTCGCACTGCACCCCGTTTTGCGATTATGTAGATTATCTCATTTTGAACAGCTGGACTCAAGTATTTCACAGAACCTTGTGGTCGCTCAACAAGTTCTTTCAGAACCGGATCGTAACATGCTAAAAGTTCTATCATACTGAGAAAGTTTCCACTGTTGGGCTGTCCAAGAATCTCCCTATGTCCTCTAAAAACTAAGTTACAAGTGGCCAGAGTGATTGTAACGTTGACAATACGCTCAAGTATCTGTCTCCAGTAATTAGCAGCATTCCTTGCATTCCTCTCCATGTTTGCATCGATTCTCCCGTTTTTTTTTTTTTCATATATGACACATGCTCCAACACAGACCTGAGATTGTGCATTCAATCAATCAAGTCAATCGAGTCAATCCTCGCAGACAAATGTTGCAAGTCACGAACTCCTTTGACCCACGCATCACTGTAGAGCGGTGCACCTCGGTCTGCGAACAGCCGGCTCACAATAGGCACAGTCCAGGGTGGGGGAGTAACACAGCCATGTCCGTGGCAGTTTGATACCTGCTCTGGTAGTGGTGGTGTAATAGATCTCGGAGAAACACCTGTTTCCTTGATGTGTGTCTCTGGGGAATGGGCCGGTAGGCCTACATGGGCCAGTTGCTATAATATAGCCTTTGATCTTGGCGTCGGGGGTCTCAATAGCTCCCCTATCGGTTGGGGAAGGGGCCCTTGCGGGAACTGTAGGACCACCGCCGGGCACAGCCAAATCCATCCTCTCCTCCTGGCTCATGGCTGGAGAAGAAGGTTGCACAGCCACGGATACAGCTTCACTTGTGGAGCTAGATGGTGGTGAGGCAGGTGAGCTATCGTTAGCCTCCGGCTCCAGCTGCCGCCGCACGTCAACATTACCAACGTTAGCGTTCGATTTCGAGGACGATGTATGACAAAAAAAACTGTCTAATTTTGTCAGTTTAGCCTTTACATCTCCTTGTTCTCTCTTGTCCTTTCTCTTTTGAGCGCCGCACTTGTATTTTGGTTTGCTGTACATTATAAATGCTAGCTATTCAATTTGTTATAATTCTGCCGATCTTGCTGCTGCTATAGCTATGTAGTACATATAACTTTTGATGTTGATTTAACGGTTCGCTCGTCACGCAAGGTATCACATGACATGAAAGGGAGCAAGGTCATTGGACAGACAAATTACAAATTAATTTAGGTTGCTAGGTTACTTTGAAGACTGCGTGAACCAGTCAATGCCATTGGGGCCCCAAAAAATATCATTGGGGCCCCAAAAAAAAATATATATTAAAATGAAAATAATAATTATATACTTTTTTCTTTTTGCATGGGCCCCAGGACGGCTGTGGGCCCCGGTGCAATGCACCGGCTGCACCGGCGATAGTTACGCCACTGAAATGAGGCCACTAAACGCCATCTTGCCAAACAAAAACCGACTTTAGCTCAGTGGTGGTAATGTTGAGTCATGGGCCTTTATGTAGTTTGTTTTCTAGCCAAACGTTAAGTTGTATTTCTGGTAATTGTTTTGTTATGTTCCAAAAATCACAAAGTGGTGATTATCCTGTTGAACAAAACAAAAATCCATTGGAAAAATCCCATTGCTTTTTTTTAGGAAGCCCTTGCGACGCTAGCCTCCAGGTGTTGGTTTTTTCCCTTTCCTCTTTGAACATGACAATGCCCACACTGTATACGCTGATATGACTTCACTGTGGCCTTCAGGAACCTCTCATGCTGTGTCCGTCCACCAGGTCCTTTCCACTCCTCCACAGGGAATGTCTCCGCCCTCTATGAGACGGACATCACCCCCGCTGGCTGGACCTTCTCCATCTGGGGCGTCATCTACACCTGGCTCACCCTCCTGGTCATATACACCACTTCATATGTCTTCAGAGGGTAAGCCCACATCAACATATGTATAATGCGGATGAGAGCTGTGTGCAGATGAAACTGACTCCCCCTCCCCCTCTCTCTCTTCCTCTGAATAGATCCTGGGCTCAGAGCCTGCTGCCCTACACCTTCTATTTCTGCTGGATGGCTAACTTGGTGCTGAACATGATCTGGCTGCTGCTGTGGGACAGAGAGTATGTCTGACACCTATATTTCTTACTTTTATATTTACACTGAAAAGCTATAATACAAAGAGTGTGACTGTCATGGGGGTTAGGTAAGCTTTAACCCGTCAACATTAAGTAAGTAGGGACTAAGGACAACATTAAGTAAGTAGGGACTAAGGACAACATTAAGTAAGTAGGGACTAAGGACAACATTAAGTAAGTAGGGACTAAGGACAACAATAAGTAAGTAGGGACTAAGGATAGTGCAAACATTAGTATGAAAAGAGTAAATTAAGTGTACTGATGATTTATGATGGAATGAACTAAATATTCTACTTAAAGTGTTTGTTCACCCCTAAATAGGTATCTATTTTGTAATTGTCTGCCTCACCCAGTACTGAGGAAATTAATAGAATTAATTTGTCGTACAGAATTATCAAATTACATCTAAAAACACAATTAAAAAAATATATATTTACAGAAGAAACTAATAAAACAATGTATCCAAAGCCACTGCTCAGAAAACTGTGGATTAGAACCATAGAGGCTGTTTGTGGAATTCACATTGCTGCTTAGTTTGTGCTATATGCTATATATACTTTATATGTGCTATACTGTATATGCCATATACACAACAAAGTCCATTCCCCTCCATAGTGAAGCGAAGGAGGCAGAATTCTCTGTGCCAGATATAAAATATAAAAAAATGTTACAGTCCTGCCAAAAAACAAAATCAACTTTTGCAAAACGTTAAGGCCCTCAAAACGCATCCTTTTGGTTACTTTCACTGTTCCTTCGCTCCGACTCCTAAAGATAAGCCCTAGTACTAACTGTATTGCTGCAGGAAGCTGTGAAATGTATGTTAGTTACTTGGCTGTCATGTTAGTTCTTCACAAGTAGAATGTGGATAATAATAATGTTCTATGATGCAAGGTAGGGAAGTGATTGGCAGGTTTTCTACAAACCACTGTCATATAGTTTAGGTTAGTTTAACAGTTTGTAAGAAAGTTGAATCTGATATAGCACATAGGCACAAATCTTTATTATGTATTTACAAATGGATGTGTTGCCTTGTTTGTTATCTACAAACATAATCAGGTTTAGTTAATCAGTCTGTGATACACAATCAGGTTTGGGGTGATAATATTAGTAATACTGCAAAAAGAAACCAGCTCATGGAGCTCATTGTGAAACCGGAAATGATGACTTCCCCAAAGTTTTATGTTAGAAATGTAAAGTAAGGGTCGGATGCTAACTTTTATATGTAGGGCAATTAGCATAGTTAGCACAATCAGAAGCTGAACTCCTTTATTAGGGGGAATCTAAGTTTGTTACAGCAGAGTATAGAGACGAAGAAAGTTGAACACTATCACGTAAAAAGGCATGCACATAGTATTTTAAAATAAAAACGTAATGATTATAACTTAAAACAAGTTGCATTTATAAGCCTATTCAGACCAGAGCTAGTGGTTTTGCTTTGATTATTGAGGATGCTGGATACATTTATGTGAAATATTTGTATTCCCAGTGGGCTGGTTTTGATGAAGTCTGTGTCGATTTGAAAGTTTTAGGGAAGTCAAACTCACTGAATGTGACCTAGAATTGACCCCCCCCCCCCACTGCAGGTTGATGCTGGCAGCTCTGATTGTATTGATCCTGATGGTGATCACCAGCTGCACCGCTCTGTTCTGCTGCTGCTTCGCCACAGATTACTACGGGCTGTGGTTACAGGCGTACCATCGCAAAGACCTGTTCTGCCTCAGGGTCCTGGTGAGTGCTGCTCTTCATTCCCTGAAGTCTCTATTTTTAAGAATGTGCCATGAGAATGATGTCATCTCTGTGTTCATAAATGCTCCTATATCCAGGTCCAGAATGGTTTGGCTCTCTACACCACATGGACTTCCATTGCGTCTCTGATCAACTTCTCATTGGTTCTCCACCTGTGGGGCGTGGCCAAGAGCACCGCGGCGACAGCGTCTCTCTGCATCCTGTTTGCAGAGGTGGTGGCATGGTAGGCTCTGATTGGACGAAGTCATTTCAATAGTGATCCTACTGTTACTAGTTACCTGTGGAAAAAAGTAATCAGTAACCTTTTCTGAGGATCACGATATAAAGTAATGTAACCTGATTACTTTCAGTTACTTTTGGATTACCTCAATATCAAATGCAATGCAAATAAATACAACAGAAGATAATTATCAATGAGATGTTTCTAACACGAGTGTATTATGTAAGACAACAGAACAATGTGACCTTAGAAAAGAAGAAACCAAGATATTTAGGATCAAAATTATTTTATTGATAGGCAGTGGCGGGCCGTGACTTTTATACCTAGGCCCTCTGACCCCCACCCCTTCCCTCGAAAAAAAATGAATTACGTTATTACGTCACAGCGTATACTCAGCGGAATATCAAAAGAACGGCCCGGGGTGCAAAACGCATCAATGAAAGCGACCCTCTACCACAAAACAACACCTGTAAATAACCCTATTTGTGTTCTTTGAAATTGAAAAGGATATTGCATTGTGTTTGTTACTTTCGTTGCAGTTGTATGTCTTAAGTGTAATTTGGCATGCTTTTATTTTGTATGGACATGCTTTTATTTTGAAGACAAGTTTATGCTGTTGACAGGAAGTTGGTGTTGCTATGGAAACAAGAACAGCTTCACAGCGGGCGGAACTTGTCATAAAGTCCACGATAATAAAACCCACCCATTTAGAGGGAAGATATGATTGGTCAATTGTACTGTCTGGGCCCTCTGTGAATTTACAGCAGGACCACCAATCACCTCCTGTCTTCACAGTAACTGGCAGAGACGAGCTTCTTTCATTTAACCTTTCACATTCCAACAGAAACTGAATAGGCAGATTTGAAGGATTTATTTCTTTGGAAATGTTATTTTAAATACAATTAAATCAAGTTATGTTGGTAAAACAAAATTTTTTTTTAATGTTTTTAAATATTATTTTGTAGAATATCTTAGGCCCTCAGAGAGGGCCTAGAGTGCCCTGACGGCTCGCCACTGTTGATAGGAAAAGCTGTCTTTCACTCAGCAGATTCAGGCAGCAGCCTATACGACAACACTGAAACACATGAGCACATACTGCAGTTTAAAAAAGCAGAAATACAATCTGAGCTCAGTTTTAGTTTAATGCAGTTAAGCTCACACACACTATTTTATGAACATATAGGTTCACCTACTGAATTAAAAATAGAACAAATGAACCAAAGAAAGTGAAAACCATAAAGCAGATTCAGGCAGTAGTGGGATGGGAATGTATGTATCAAATGTGGATAGAGAATCAAACCATTCAGCTGTCTTTGTCGTATTTTATTTCTTGCCAGAAAGTTCAGTCAGTCATACAGAGCATACGGACTGTGAGTGAAAGACGAAGAGTAGAGTTTGGGTTTCATATTCAAACAGACAGAGGAGAAAGGGAGGGGTGAAGCTTGGTGATAACAAAGGAGCATTCTGGGAGTCAGTTCACCTGAGTTGAAGGTCATACTGTTGGTGCACATTGAGTGTAACTAACAACATTGCAACAAATCTTAATAAGGAATTTTCCCAAGCTTAGCTAAGAAGTGAAAGTAGTGAATATAGATTAACATTAGCAAATAAGAATCACACAATGATATTATTAAAGTAAGTGAGTATAATATTGTTCTATTACAGTAGGCGTATAGATTCACACTTAAAGTATTAGCTACAGAACAGTACAGCTCTAAGAGAAGAGAGAACATCTGATCCTTTGCAACAAACACTAGATGCTCTGTTTAGTTTTTACTGTGTGTGTGTGTGTGTGTGTGTGTGTGTGTGTGTGTGTGTGGTGTGTGTGTGTGTGTGTGTGTGTGTGTGTGTGTGTGTGTGTGTGTGTGTGTGTGTGTGTGTGTGTGTGTGTGTGTGTGTGTGTGTGTGTGTGTGTGTGTGTGTGTGTAGGTTCCTGATGGAGAACTGGCTGCTGGACCGCTGGGTGCGTAACATCCTGACGGTTTACCCGGTGGTGATCTTGGCTCTGGTCGGAAACGTCTTCAAACATTTTAACCCCGAAGATCCCACTCCAAACTCTGTGTTCATGGGTGAGTTTACCATAATAACCAGCCCCTTCTTTCTGCAGTGAATATATGGATATTTATATCTGAGGACACCAGAGCCTCGCTACGGGGAAACTTTGGCGCTGTTCCGAGTTTGTTCTAATCTGAGAGACCAAACCTTGGGATTGGTGATGTTGTCTATTTATTCCAACGTCACATCAACATACCCCCAGAGCGCTTCCGCTCATTTCTCCTGTGTTATTATCCAAAGATAATGTACATAATTTGAATGTAATAATTAAGTTGGTTGTTGTTTGTGGAAGCTCCAGTGAATGAGCCCCATTAGCTGAGTTTTAAACATCACTTTAAATGGAAGATCCCCATAGCCCCACTCGATCGGATCGGTCGATACTGATTCCGGCGATCGGCCCCAAAATTGCCGATCGGAGCATCCCTACTGAAAGCCAATGATTTGGTTTTATTTATAATCAGACAAAACAATTCTGTCTCTGAGCCTGCCATGTTACTATCAGCCTGTCAATCATTATCTCAGGGAGAGAGGGAGAGTGGAGCTGATCAGAGTGCGAGGAGACTGAAGTTGTCATTAAAAACCAAAAATTGTTTATCGTCTGAATATGGCGATAAGAGTTTTGTATTCTCAAAGCCAAACATTATTTTGTTTAAAATGGACCAAAATCACTATTATCCCTGAATGCATCCTAGTGAAATATCAATTATATTGGCATGTTGCATTCTCTTTAAACCTCTAAAGCTCTGACCCAATCACTGACTGTGTCCTTTTGTTCCCTTATGTGTCCATCAGTGGTTCTGCTGGTGTTGGCCTGTGTGCTGCTGATCTCCCGCCTCATCACCGTCATCTGGAGGAACATGTGGCGGCCCCTCCACTCCCCCGGCTCGGCCCGGCTCATGGTGTCCCCCCTCGATGGCGGAGCGTTCAAGATCTTAACCTAATCACCAGGAAGCTGTGCAGCAGCTCCTGTGGCCCTGCTGCCTCCAAACTCTACAGGACTCTCTCCTGTGGCCCTGCTGCCTCCAAACTCTACAGGACTCTCTCCTGTGGCCCTGCTGCCTCCAAACTCTACAGGACTCTCTCCTGTGGCCCTGCTGCCTCCAAACTCTACAGGACTCTCTCCTGTGGCCCTGCTGCCTCCAAACTCTACAGGACTCTCTCCTGTGGCCCTGCTGCCTCCAAACTCTACAGGACTCTCTCCTGTGGCCCTGCTGCCTCCAAACTCTACAGGACTCTCTAAACTCTACAGGACTCTCTAAACTCTACAGGACTCTCTCCTGTGGCCCTGCAAAGCTCCACAAGGGTCTGCACCCATGAAGGAGTGTAGCTAGTGATGGGGGTGCATACACAACATGGATAAGCACTTCTGTAAAAGAGAAAGCACTGAGTCTTTTCCTCTTCTCTCTAACTGCAATTCAGACAATACTACACTATCTTATAAATACTAATTCACTATTACGTCTGTTTACCACTACTTGCCATCAACACGGTCTATATGAAGTACTTTTCATACAAATGCATGTGATTTGAATATGTTTTATATTGCTATGTTGAAGCAGTTTTATGTTTGCACGAATGGATCATTTAGTTTGTATCCATTCAGTGACAATACATTATATATATATATATTCTATATCTATATCTGCTGGCTTTCATACAGTAACATTTGAACTTGTTTAAAGTGTTGAGTTCCTACCTATTTGCCAATTAAAGCTGCCATTTTACAATCTCATGCGGTTTGGTTAACATATAATCTGATCAGCACATTATATATTATATTATATATTATATATTCCTCACTGTGGAAAAAAGATTGATAAAAGATGATTAAAGTAAAGACAGCATTAATAAGCGTTAAAAACACTTCTGAGAAGCTTACTTACCTTATTACTGAGATCTTAAGTTTCCTTTTCCAGTGGCGCTCATGCAATGAGGGCTGCATCTCAGGAAGCAGCAGCCATTGGTTCTCTAGTCATGTAAACTGAAGCTTGTGTTCGTCATGGCTCGGTGTCTTTTTATTTGACTGTTTATTGTGTGTTCTGCCATCTAGTGGTCATAATTGAGGAATGCAGATTAAGTAACAAATGTTATGAAGTCCTTGTCAAATAATATTTTATATTTAACAGCTTTCTTTGCTGTTGAACAAAATCTATTTAAACGAAATGCTCCTTTCCTTGCATTTAATATAATTTGTACACAGAATACCACAATATAATTACATTTTTAAATCAGCAGATAGATGTCGTTCCAGTGGGAGGAATCGGGGTACAGCAGACTGTCAGAAACAGAGGTTTGAATTGAGTTGCCGAGTAGAAAACCTATTGAACACAAAAGTAAATGAAGAATAATAAGGACAATGAATACAATGCCAATTATAAATGAACATGGATCATGTGTGACCCGAAGCCGGTTCAACATAACCTGGATATGTTTGAGTTACCCGGTTTACCTAATCCAAAACAAACGCGCTCTCGCTAAACCAGCGTTTCTCAAAGTGTGGAGCGCAGAGATGTGAATAGTGGGGAATGACTGCGCTAAGCGGTCCGACAACGCTGGTTATCAGCTCGTTAACTCAAGCCAGCTTTGCCCTATCTAGTTATGTGCACGTTGCCGCGTTCACAAAAGGGGCGGGGTTAGCAACATTGACCAATCACAAACATGGAGAAGCCAGAGCCCTAGAGATACTAATACCTAGATACCTCTTCATCTGTTTCCTGGGCCTTACAAAGCAGAGCAAGAATAGGAACAGTGGTGAATAAGGGGAGAGAATACAGTTGGGAGCAGACTGAACAGAGGACATAGCAATATTCATGTTAAAATGTTTGCACAACAAATATTATGGCACTTTCGTTTATATTGCATTTGAATAGATCAGTCGTCATACCATGGTTGGATGTGCAGCATTTGGATGCTCTAATCCAGGGGTCGGCAACCTTTTTCATATGAAGTGCCATTTTCAAAAAAAATTGTTATCAGCGTGCCAACGATCGAGAATTATCAAGTGGGGGGGGGGGGGGGGAGGAGCTTGACGCTTGTCAACTATCAGCAGGAGGGCGGGGGAGCCTCGCTGCGGGGAAGCAGTGTGTGGACCTGTCAGCGCAACTTACATGATCTCGAATTTAACAAACACATTTAAATAATTGGTTTAAACGGCATAATAATAAGGACGATTGTTATGATATTAGGGTCATGCAGAGTGAGATGAGATCGCTGTCCCTTTAAGAGAGAGAGAGAGAGAGGGGTGTGGCTTGTGCATACGTGTTTGTGGATGGTAGAGCGACAGTGAGAGAACGTGTGTATGTTTCTGGAAGTGAAACGAGGAAGCAGAAAAACAGAGGTCTGTACTCCTCGACTACGGTCTGGGAGCCGACAGGAAAGTTCAACACACAGATGGCCAGTCCGCCCCTTTGTAGCATATTATTTCAATGAGAGATGAGCAGATCGCCACTGGGCTTTCAACTAAATACACAGCCACGCAGAAACTGCGGCATTTGTACAGCTCCTTATGGCTACTGCAATTAGTGAAGTGCTTTCCTCTCTATGGTGAAACGATCAGCACCACGGAGGAAAGCGGCAGAAAGTCACCTGGAGTTAAAGAGAGCGGGGCTGCGTGCATGGCTTCCTTCTGCGGGTAACGGGGAGACGCGCTCTGGCAGCGGCCTCGTTCAGGATCCCAAAATACAATTTAAATATTTTTGCACACTTATTCCACTTATTCCTAGCGTGCCACTGGTTACGGTGCCGCGTGCCAATGCTGGCACGCGTGCCAGGGGTTGCCGACCCCTGAGTCTAATAGATTCCAGAAGGGGTTCCGGATGTATGGCTTCCCTAAGGACGTAGAGCGAAGGAAGAGATGGATGGCAATGGTCAACAGACAAAACCTGTGACTGACAGAGGACAACAACAGCAGAAAACACGTCATGTAAGTAATGTTCACAGAGGTGACATGACTTGTTAACATTTTAAAGGCATCATATTTCCAAGTGTAGAGAATTATGACTGTTCAATCACATTTGAAGTGTGCAGTGGAAACTGATCAAACCTACCTACCTACAGGTACACTTTGAAGACGACCAATATATTGGCAACAAATCAGGAGGAAATTTGAGGTTGAGGCCAGATGCTGTTCCAACAGTATTTATACATCGGCCTAAGCCGAAAAGGAGGAAATCCACGTCAAGGAGTATGCCTCCAGCTGTTAATGTCAGGAATGATGACCACACCTATTATGGCACATCAAACATTGGTATGATATATGAAGCTAACAATGTTTCCCATGTTATATAATTCAAGGATATACTACACTCCTAATGCAACCTTCAGATTATACAGCTTCAAAACTACCAGGGTTCAGGGATTCTCTGAAGACTCATATACCACATGTAGATAATCTACAGATTTCTTCATACTTTAACATTGCCAATAGACGAACTTAGATGAATGTCACTATAGAAGTGTAGTGTACCCTTAAATGACAATAGGTGCACATGTAAAGGCAGCATACACATATAACAGCAAGATTGCCTCGTTATTATTACAGAGATTCAGGGAGATATTGAGGTGGAGTTCCAAGGGAATGAAAGGGACATAACAGACAGAGAGAGACAGATGTCAGCAGACTGCCAGGGGCCAGTATGCCAGGGGCCGACAATCAAGAGGCCACCTTACCAGAGATCAGTGTGCCAGGAGCCAGTCAGTCAGGGGTCAGCTATGAAGAGGCCAGTTTGCCAGGGTCTGGTGCTCCAGGGACCAGACTGCCAAGGGCCAGTTGTGACCAGGCTCACGTGGAGGATCTAATGAGGCAACTGAGAAGGGAGCGATTACTAAGAAAGAGAGCAGAGAGGGCTCTGGTAAACCAGAAAAGGATTAATTCGGTTAATTTGATTAATCTAAAGTTTAAAAAAATCTTCAACACAGACCAAATTAGAGCACTTGGGCAATCCAAAAAAGGTGGGATACGGTGGGGGAAAGAAAAAAGCAATACAACTAAGGTTCTGTTGTGGCACTACAGGATATAAAACCCTCCAAGCCATGAATATGCCTCTGCCTGACATCAGGACCAGAGAGGAGGATGCAGCACGTCAAACTGGAGCCAGGAGTGTTGGGGGAGGTGTTTGATATGCTGAGGCTGAAGGCAAATGGCATGAGTGAGATGGAGAAGAAATGTGTGCTCACCTTGGATGAGATGTCCATCACCCCTAGCGTGGAGCTGCATCTGGGAACAGGGACGCTGATTCAGCAGATAAAAACCAAGATAACAAATTAAAACACATAATCAATCTAAATCCTGTTTGTTAGTTACCCAGCATCATTGATATATAAGCTGCTAGCGATTCATTACTGACATCTTACCTTCAAAGCTGACGAAGTCGCGCTAGCTAACTAGCAGGCAATGCTAGCAAATGTGGTTGTAACAACCAAGATAAAATATAGATAATTACGCTGTGCATATACAAATGAGTTGATCGATGGCTACTGCCATATTTGCAAAATGTGCCTCTGAACCTTGACAAGTGCATGTTTCAGGCTTATCAATGAACAACAGGAGGGGTCACAGACATAAGACCAGCTGTTAAATAAAGCTCTTCTGACCTTAGCAGCATGTGTGTATATATATCAATGCTGCCCATTATGGGCACAAGCAATTTTCACCCATTTATTAATTATATGTTTTAAATGTGAGTGTTTCCTATCCCCTAAACCTCCAGGGATGTACACAGTTTAATACTGGCAACTTCTTATTATGGGAAATATGAAAACGTCTTTTAAAACTACAACTCCCAGTAGAGACGTGCCATAGATAGAGAACATGTTGCGAAACACAATAGCCAGCATGTGTAGTTCTGGGGACGTGGAGGGGGGGGCGGGGTGGACCCGTTCAAATCCAGTTTTGGACAGTCTGTCGTGGTTCCATCCCATTTCAAGTGCTGTTCGAGGCTCAGTAACCCTCGGAGCACACTCTCCAATCACAGAGCTTGAGGGCTATCACGGGGTGTGTCAAGCGAAGCGGAGAGAAGACTTACTTCCGGGTTTAATATTCTCTAAAGCAAATGAGCTGCTCCGACCCTCGGTCCTGACGGACTCCAACTTGTGTTTATTAATCAAACAAATAAATAAACACAAGGATCATTATGTGTTATTGTTGAGTAAATGGAGAATTGCACAGGGGAAAATAACGTATCTATGCCACAATTTACGATGCGGATTTTGTTAAACTAATACGTTTGCGCTGTGGACCAACACTATACATTGACGGCAAAGGGGGTAGCAATAAAGATAACACCATTAAACAGTTACACAACATAACAGAAATAATATCGATAGCAGCGTCCCTAGCAACAAGTAACAAGTAGTTAATAATAATAAAAGACATTTTAAACCAGTGGTTCTCAACTGGTGGGTCGCGGACCCGTTTCAAGTGGGTCGCAGATGTGTGAGTGAAGAAGAAAAAAATGTAGACATTTTTGTTTTTGAATGAACACATAATGAAATATGACCCTCGGTTTGATGATTGACAGGTCACAGAACAATGGGAGTTATCTACCCTTACCCACAATTTAAAGTAAGTCACACAGACTCTCTCCTCTTTACTCTTCTCTCTGTGTGGAGCAGCAAGTTCAGCTTCAGAACAAAGTGAAAAACAAACAATGGCATAAAATATTATTAATATGTCGGGTAGTAATACATTTATTTATTTTCTTCTCAGAGTGTACCAGAATGGGTAGTTTATATGTTAGTATTTCAAAAAATCTCCTGGGGGAGAATCCCCCCAGACCCCCTGCTGGGGTTGGGTTTTCAGCATGTGGGCCTTTTTATGTAGTTCAGCTTTGATTCCATCATCTCATTAAACCTTATTTAAAAGCATACTTTAGTTCTGTGAAGGGATATAAGGGATATATGCACTGTACTTCACTTTAATTAATATTGTATGCTGAAAAGAGTATATTTTACTGCACGATTTTTTGTTGAATAGATTTGAGTGGTTCAAAATTTCGGGTCGCAATCTATTGACTAAGGAAAAAGTGGGTCCCGAGGCCTGACCAGTTGAGAACCACTGTTTTAAACAGTAGTTAATAAAAAACAATAATATCAAAACAAAATATTACTAACTGTATTGTGAAATTCAAACTGAACGGTAAAAGAATAGTTTCCGGTCTATTCTGAGCTCGAGCTCTGTAGATAAATAAAGATAAAGAACTACGACAGATGTGTAATATATTTAATGCAGCCGAACCATTTATTACAATGCATTCATGTGATGACTTTCAAAGAGTAAAGCAAGCACTGCTGAATAAAGTATGATTTTATCTTTTACGAAACGTTTATTTTCATATGGAATGCAGTTGGAGGTCAACCAATCACAGAGCTTGAGAACTAATCACGGGGTTTGTCAAACAGAGCACATGGTGTAGTCCTAAACGATAGCTGGGGATTCTGGGTAGTGTAGTGTCTTCTGCCATTCTTTACTCCGAAAAAATATTTGTTTCTCCGAATCGAAGGGGAAAAATACAAAAGCATTGCACACAATTTAAACCAATCAATGTTGTGTAATTAACAAGGATAATCTGGTGTTTTTTAGTCGATGAGTAGTGCAGATATCACTGTAAAATCAATCGACAGTAAGGGGAATACTTATTTCCGGGTGTACAATTCTCCGTTATCCAATGGGAATGGACGCTCACATTGCCTTCAAGGGCAGCCGACACAAATGAATGCCGTGCTTCCTTGAGCGTCAAATCCCGCCGCAGATGGGAATACATTGCAATCAGTTGAAAGCTGCGTCCCTTTATGAAGCTGAAGGAGCCTAGGAGCGTCACAACTGCACGCCACGGGACCCTGACCAAACATCGCTCCTGGACGATTATGGAGTGAGAGTGTGTTGGACCTAATGACTCAAAATCTGTTCCGGGACAAAGAACTACACTGGCTGCATAGGACACACCTCTTTTTATTGCATTTTAATACTTTAAATATTTTATATTCATATTTTGATGGAAAAATTTGCTTATTTCTTCAATACCTTCCAGGTCATATGACCTAATCACTCAAAATCAGTGTTGGGTCAAAGAACTACACTGGCACATGACTGCTGCTCTCTTTGATTATTTTTTGACTCAGGCTTCTGCTTATGTTACCAGCTATTATTTCTTAACCAGCCACCATCTTAACATAGTGTAATAATAATTGCTGACACCACTGGTTAAGGCTTTGGAAATTGTTTCCTCTTCTTGTGTATTTTGCTGGTCTAAATCGCCTTTGATTTTTATGGTGTATAACTTCACCAATGCGCATGACTTTAAAATTATTTTTGTATCCGTTAATTTTGGCCTGTTCTTTTTTGAGAAACTGTAGACAGTGTTGCATCCATTAAATGTGCATTTTGCAGAGGCACAGAAAAATGGCGAATTCTTTTTACGGCTATCATTTGTCTTAACATGCTGGTATTTGAAAGCAAGTGTGCAGCATGGATTATTTTTCAAAAATTCCTGATAAAAGTTATCAGTCGAGGGGGGACGGAGTTTTTTTTTGCCATGTTTAGGTTTAATTTTGTTCCATTGTTTTCTTGTCATGGCAATTTTTAACTTTTTTGGCCCTGCTTTGCCATTTCTGTTCATTGTTGTTGTCATGTTGGTGGCTGTCTCTGTACTTTGTTGGTCTGACTCTCCTGTGTCTATCTCAGACTGTGGCTGTGCGTTACTTATTTCCCTGTCATCCTGACTTATGTCCTCGTCTTCCTCACCCGTAGGTGCGCTGTAAGACTGTTTCTTGATACTGTGCTGTCCATCTCTCCCTCTTTCACTGACATACTTTCCTAAATACAAACATTACAAAAGTAAAAAATCTCATTTAATTGCTGTATCTCTTATCGTAAGACTACAATGCAACTTCAAGCAATCTGCCCTCCTGGGGTCAATTACAGTAAATTCTGTTAACATCCTACTGTGATGGTCAGAGGCGCGGGAAGGTATTTTGAGTGGGGGTGCTGAGGTGCTGGACTCCAGTGAACACTATTACGGGCACTATAGAGCACGCACAAAAGCACTCCCCACACGCAAACACACAGTACACCCGCGACTGTTACAATGAAGGCTCGATAATCAGCTCACGGATATAGGCAGGGGTAAAGTGCTATTTTTTACGAGTGGGGAGCGAACCTCACCTCCTCTAGGGGGGTCATGGGGGATGCTCCCCCGGGAAGATTTTTATTAAATATTGAAGTTGAAAGCATCAATCTGGTGCACTTTGAGAGCAACATTAAGAGATCTATGGATACCTCTCTCAACACCCATATGAAACAACTGTAAACAGATTTACTTTTTCTTTATGGATATTTTACAAATCACCCTTTTAAACTTTATTCTTTTTTTACTGTCATATATTTCATACCTGTTTTTCATTTATTCTCTTATTTTTTTATAACTATAATGATCATATAAACGTGTGCCTCGGAAATAATTGTTTACATTAATGGTGACCAAAACGTTTGAGACCCACTGAGATAACACTGAGAGAGTCCTTTAGCTCACTGAGTCTCTCAGTCTGACAGGAGAGGACTCTCCTCCACTTTGTTGTTGAAGAAACTCCTTATATCCGTTAGCGTAGCTCGCTAGCACCAGAAGCTAACAACAACGATCTCCGGTACCGGTGCGCTCTCTCTCGCTCACGCACGCACACAAATTGGTTCGTTCCACACACACACAGAGCCGAGCTTTAATGAAACACAGAGACCCAGACGTAATAGTACTGTATCATCCCACTTTGAGAACCACCGCTTTAACGGCTCGTTGTAGCTCCAATAGCTCCAATAGCTCCAATAGCCCCAATAGCTCCAGCCCCCACCCTCCCTGTGAGCACAGTGTGCTCTGATTGGTCAGGACCTGCTGAACACGTAACATGAACTTGCCGGGCGGCGCGGTCCCGTGGGTTGGATGTGCGTTCATAATGCAGAGGGAAATGGCTCTCAGAATAACGTTATTAGCACATTTTTACAACTTGAGGAACGAATGTTTTTAATAAGGGCTATACAAGTGTTCATACTTGGTAGTTTATTTAGTTTAAAAAGAATTATCCAACGATTTACAGACCACTCTTTCCCAATGTAAGTCAATGGGAAAAAGTGTTTCCGGGCCTGGCAACCAAACGGAAGTGTAGTACCGTCGTTTGGCCAGCACGAATATTTTCATCTGAGTCCGGCGCACTTCCTGGGGGATTGGGTCCAACGCCCAAATGACAATATTTGGAACTATTTCGATGTCCATACCCCGGAAGTAGGCGCCGCCATTTTTTACAACGGAGGTCTATGGGAGTGTCGTAACTCTTAGTATCTCTAGGGCTCTGGGAGAAGGGTACTGACAGCGCAGCGTCATACTTCATGAATGAAAAGTGAATTACTATATAAGACAAATATTAAGACGTTAAACTTTAAACATCCATGACTTAAACACTTTATCCAGGATAAAAGCCACATAGCCACACCTGCAAGGTGAATACAGCTGGTAACAGAAAATGTGTTTGAATCTGGTTTGAATGCGTACATTAACAGGTTTGTGACTGCCCCTAAGACAGGAGTGGATCTGACTTTAATTACATTTGACTCGAGTGTTTCGTCAACTTACTGTGTTGCTTAAAATAATAATAAATAAAATAATAATAATAAAATAATACTTCTCCATCCAGGGATGGGCAAATCCCCACCTCCTTTTTTTGCGGCCCTCAGATAAATGTATAGACAACGTAATTAATAAAAAAATATAGCCTATATATGTTTTATTTTTTTACTTGTAGTACTGATACCGTCCACTAGACTCCTAGTTAGGTCGCAAGCTGCGTACATGATTTTGTTCGGCAGCCAAATACCGTGAAATAATCTGTGACGCTTTGTGTGTATTGTGTTTGTTTCCCGGGGAAACACTCACAAGAAACACCGGCTGGTGTTATGCCTGCTGTGACGTTAAGTTACCGCTTGTAATTATGCCGTTACAAGCTTAAAGGTTGTATTTATCATCTGAATTTGACAAAACAAGTTTAATATTCTAAAAACCATGACTTTGTTTATTTGAAATCAGATGAAAACAAACTGTCACGGACCCTGCCGTGTTATCTATGATTACTATACGCTTTTCATTCATAATTTGCTCCGGACCAGGCTAGCCGTTCAGCATAAGTTACATAAGTTAGAGGAATATTTATTTAGTTTTTAATACTCTTACCAACATATGAGTGGACAAATATGCTTTATACTAATGTTTATTATCATTTGAACAATGACAAATATTCTCATGAATATTAAACACAACAACCTCTGAACATTACAAATATTCGCCTCAATTCAACCTGGAACCTCTCTCATTCAATAATACAATACAAATGGTGTGTGTGTGTGTGTGTGTGTGTGTGTGTGTGTGTGTGTGTGTGTGTGTGTGTGTGTGTGTGTGTGTGTGTGTGTGTGTGTGTGTGTGTGTGTGTGTGTGTTGGAGCTATGTGCAACTCAAGGCATATGCTCGAACGGGAGCTGCCTGGACGCTGCAATCATGTTGCGCACTATCCGTGCTGAGTGTGCTGACTTATCGTACAATGTCCCACTGTCTGGCTTCCTGCATAAAGTCAAGTGCTCAGCGCAGTTATGGCGAAATGTCGCTCCTCTGTTTTCATTTAAACAGCTCCTTATATCCGTTAGCGCAGCTAGCTAGCACCAGATGCTAACAACAACAATGCAGTAAGGTCTCTCTCTCGCTCGCTCGGGCCACACATACACACACCCTCCCGGTCCTCCCGATAGCCAGTCGGTGCCTGCCGGTGAGCGTGGAAGTGTGGTCTGCTGCAAGCAGGCGGCAGGAGCGGGGCTGTCAGCATCAGCTTGTAGATGGTATTTTAAACTCGATGCGCTCTGAAACTACGGGGCGGCCGAGGAAAAAAAATACACATGCGTTAATCGCGTTAAAATAATTAGTGGCGTTAATTTTTTTTTGCGCTAACGCGTTATTAACGCGTTAACTTGACAGCCCTAATATATATATATACTTTATATATACTATATAAATATCAGTGGCGGCTGGTGGAAAATATTTTAGGTGGGGCTGTGGAAATGGTGACCAGACAATACTAGGGGGGTCCGGACGTCTATTGTTTCCCCGACTCAGACTGCAAGGAATCTGGGTGTGATCCTAGATAACAACCTGTCCTTCACTGCAAACATCGCTGCTACAACCCGCTGCTGCAGATACACTCTTTACAACATCAGGAGGATACGTCCCCAGCTGACCCAGAAAGCGACGCAGGTTCTGGTCACCTAACGCCTAGACTACTGCAACTCCCTCCTGGCTGGTCTACCTGCATGTGCCATCCGACCTCTGCAGCTCATCCAGAATGCAGCGGCTCGTCTGGTCTTCAACCTTCCAACATTTTCCCACACCACTCCGCTCCTCCGCTCCCTTCACTGGCTCCCGGTAACTGCTAGAATCCACATCAAGACACTAGTACTTGCGTACCATGCTGTGAATGGATCTGGCCCTTCCTACATTCAGGACATAGTTAAACCGTACACCCCAGCACGTGCACTCCGCTCTGCATCAACCAAACAGCTCGCTGCACCCTCACTGCGAGGGGGACCCAAGTTCCCATCAGCAAAAACACGTGGGTTTGCTATCCTGGCTTCAAAATGGTGGAATGAGCTCCCCATTGAAATCAGGACAGCAGAAAGCTTACACACCTTCTGGCGCAGACTGAAAACTCATCTCTTTCAACTCCACTTCGAGCGATAGAATTACTAACAAAGAATTGCTAACAAAGCACTTATATACCAATAAAGGGCTGGCTTATCTAAAGCCAGTTGAGTAGCACTTGAAATGTTTTAGCTCTATGAAACCTGATGATTCTGTTTTCTTCAAGTTTGTATATTGTTGGTCGAATGCACTTATTGTAAGTCGCTTTGGATAAAAGCGTCAGCTAAATGCAATGTAATGTAATGGACGGATGCTCCCTCGGTACATTTTTTTGAAAAAGGACCCCTTAAATTATGACTTCTGGTGATGTTAGAGTGGGGGGGGGGCTTAAAAATATGAGAAGACTGATTAATACCTCCATAATCTTCAGTGTGGTTAGCTATGAATCTTCCAAAACTTCCAAACACCTTGTCCTGGACATAGTTTCTACAGTATAAACTGTGCAACTGTAGCCTACAGTAGGCCCACACAAACTGCAGAACGGCTTTGGTAACACTCAAAATTACTTTAAATGATTTGATTCCCATTTAACCTGTTAAGGGGCTTTTCCCCCCGGTTTTATTTCCTCACGAAACTGTGTCTCAGGGCTTCTTAAAATGTAATAAACTATTCATGTGTCCTACTCATGTAACGGGAAGAAACTCAGCTAACTGATTATATGAACCATGTTTACCGAAACAAAACACAAGTCTCACAAGAAGCGTCTAAATGAGCCCTGAGCGAAAAAATTCTCACGCACTCTAGGTATAAATCAATCGATAAACTTATCGGATATGCACAAACAAGCTTAGCTAACAAGCTGAGATTTCACAGATTCTAGAAATATAAGTATCATCACTGAGCGATCAGAACTCGCGACAGGGGAAGCAAATACAGACATCACACAACGTAGCTTTAGGTAGCAAAACACGGAGATATGCTCACCTTTTGCTGTTATTCTGATCAAAAACGAGAAAAAACGCAGCTGAAGGTTAATCCATAGGTTAATCCAATGTGTCTGTCACTTTGAAAAAAGTATTGATAATCCATAATTCCATTTTTATGTCAAAAACGGAGTTTTCACAATAGCTGCTAATGATAGCTTCCAGAGTGTATGACAACTTCCTGTTTTGTCTCCTTGGATACGAGTCCAAACAACTCACAGACTGCACCGGGCGCTGACGTAGGCCATGTGACCATCAGATTTGACGACGCTGATTGGCTGAAATTATGTTTTGGCGGCATAGTTTAAAGATAGCAACAGTTGGCTTCTGCTGCACTTGCTGCACTCTCGTCTGGGCGCTGTGCATAGCGCCCAAACGAGAGAGGGTAATGAATGATACACGGGAAGGCCAGGCAGGAAACATGTGACTTATCAGTAACTTTAGACATCGTAACACAATTTTAAACGAGATTTTATTGTAGATTATACATTTTACTGATACCAATTATATAATATTTACCTTGTTTATTAAAAATAAAAAAAATATTTTTTAAATATATATATTTTTTTAATGTGGGAAGAGGCGCCCCAAGCGCCCCTATGGGCCGGCCGCCACTGATATATATATATATTTAGAAAACGGACACGTCAAATCAAGCAATCTGATTGGTTCTTAGCCGTGATATAATCAGCGTATAGAGGTGAAGTCCCGCCCATCTACTTCCGACCCATGGGACCTTATTTCGGAAAAATTATGTATTGAAGTCAATGGAGAGAGAAAGATTATCTTTCGATCCCATTTGAATTGTGCCACGAATTACACATATGATGTTTGTCAATCTTAAAAAATGTACAGCTCTCAACATGCCCAGACTTGCAGTGATTTTCACCTCTTTTAATACTTTTTGCCTCATTCTGAAAATAAGAAGTGAAATGTGCCAACGTGACGGCTGTCTTGGTGTGTGGTGCGAGACCAGAGATGTAGTTCATTGAGCGGTTTCACACAAAAAAAGTGTTACTTCACAGTTTTACGACATATTTTAATTTTTTTGACTTGCAAAATTATCTTTTAAATTGACAAACATCATATGTGTAATTCGTGGCACAATTCAAACGGGATCGAAAGATAATCTTTCTCTCCCCATCAGGGGCGGATCTACAGGGGGGCAAGGGGGGGCAGCTTCCCCCCCCCCCCACTGTAGAGCCTTGCCCCCCCAGCTGCCCCCCTAACTTTTGTTTCCCTAAAACTGTACTAAAACAAACCTACACTATTTCCACAAGCTTCTCAAGCAACGAAACAAGCATTACATTGGTTAGAAGTGAATCATTTTAAATATCATTTTAGGCCCGTTAAAAACGCAGCTACGGCCCTGCATTAAACTGCGGAGCGGCGTTCACACAGACCGCGGCTCACAGAGCTGCAGAGAGGGAGCGAGCTGTCCCAGCGCCTATGGGTCAGCTTCCCCTGGGAGCATTTCCCCTTCCACTAGTTTTGTTTTTACTAAGGACGAGAGCTTGAAACTAAATATTAATAAAACGCTGCAGTTTGAATCGATAGCGTTTAACAGATGGGCGCTGTTTGGGGCGTTACGTTACAAAATACTACGCAGACAGCGTTAGCTGGGAGATCGATCACCTTGTTAAACTATGCGGTAGCCTACTATTAAATCCACGTAAACTACACATCACAGCAATGAGGCCAGATCAATGAAACCAGGATACATCCTTTACCGTAAAAACTGGATCTAAACACAGCTGCCTGTGTGCGCTTGATAAATACTTTCTGATGATATGCTACTTATTAGCTAGGCTACATGGCCCTAACGTGTAAAGTTATACGAGCATTTGTGCAAGTGCTTTTCACAAGTAGACTCTTGCAGGCTAGAGTATAGGAGTGATTCAACAACAACAAAAAGACATACAGTGGGGCAAAAAAGTATTTAGTCAGCCACCAATTGTGCATGTTCTCCCACTTAAAAAGATGAGAGAGGACTGTAATTTTCATCCTAGGTATACCTCAACTATGAGAGACAAAATGAGAAGAAAAAAATCCAGAAAATCACATTGTCTGATTTTTAAAGAATTTATTTGCAAATTATGGTGGAAAATAAGTATTTGGTCAATAACAAAAGTTAATCTCAATACTTTGTTATATACCCTTTGTTGGCAATGACAGAGGTCAAACGTTTTCTGTAAGTCTTCACAAGGTTTTCACACACTGTTGCTGGTATTTTGGCCCATTCCTCCATGCAGATCTCCTCTAGAGCAGTGATGTTTTGGGGCTGTCGCTGGGCAACACGGACTTTCAACTCCGTCCAAAGATTTTCTATGGGGTTGAGATCTGGAGACTGGCTAGGCCACTCCAGGACCTTGAAATGCTTCTTACGAAGCCACTCCTTCGTTGCCCGGGCGGTGTGTTTGGGATCATTGTCATGCTGAAAGACCCAGCCACGTTTCATCTTCAATGCCCTTGCTGATGGAAGGAGGTTGTCACTCAAAATCTCACGATACATGGCCCCATTCATTCTTTCCTTTACACGGATCAGTCGTCCTGGTCCCTTTGCAGAAAAACAGCCCCAAAGCATGATGTTTCCACCCCCATGGTTCACAGTAGGTATGGTGTTCTTTGGATGCAACTCAGCATTCTTTCTCCTCCAAACACGTCTAGTTGAGTTTTTACCAAAAAGTTCTATTTTGGTTTCATCTGACCATATGACATTCTCCCAATCCTCTTCTGGATCATCTAAATGCTCTCTAGCAAACTTCAGACGGGCCTGGACATGTACTGGCTTAAGCAGGGGGACACGTCTGGCACTGCAAGATTTGAGTCCCTGGCGGCGTAGTGTGTTACTGATGGTAGCCTTTGTTACTTTTGTCCCAGCTCTCTGCAGGTCATTGACTAGGTTCCCCCGTGTGGTCCTGGGATTTTTGCTCACCGTTCTTGTGATCATTTTAACCCATGGGGTGAGATCTTGCGTGGAGCCCCAGATCGAGGGAGATTATCAGTGGTCTTTTATGTCTTCCAATTTCTAATAATTGCTCCCACAGTTGATTTCTTCACACCAAGCTGCTTACCTATTGCAGATTCAGTCTTCCCAGCCTGGTGCAGGTCTACAATTTTGTTTCTGGTGTCCTTTGACAGCTCTTTGGTCTTGGTCATAGTGGAGTTTGGAGTGTGACTGTTTGAGGTTGTGGACAGGTGTCTTTTATACTGATAACAAGTTCAAACAGGTGCCATTAATACAGTTAGCAAGTGGAGGACAGAGGAGGCTCTTAAAGAAGAAGTTACAGGTCTGTGAGAGCCAGACATCTTGTTTGTTTGTAGGTGACCAAATACTTATTTTACCGAGGAATTTACCAATGAATTCATTAAAAATCCTACAATGTGATTTCCTGGATTCTTTCCCCCCATTCTGTCTCTCTTGAAGTGTACCTAAGATGAAAATTACAGGCCTCTCTCATCTTTTTAAGTGGGAGAACTTGCACAATTGGTGGCTGACTAAATACTTTTCTGCCCCACTGTATATATACTATATATATATATATTATATTGTAGAGCCGATGAATGGGAGTCAGAGGCGGTGTGTTCAGTATGGAACTCCACACTTTATTATACATTGATCAAGACAAGGTGAGTACACTTACTGCTACTGCATGTCAAGCTAGCATGAATGACCACAAACTCGGTACCCTCACTAACGGGTCCGGGTTGCAACACACTAAACACACGGTGAATTATGTCCTATAACGTGTCACCACAATATACTGTAGTGCCGAGAGATAGGAGTCGGAGGCGGTGCATCGAAGGTGCAAAAGGGAACTTTAATGAGCAGCAGAAACTGACATGTTGTCGGGTCGCAGCCCGGGAAGACAAGAGAAAGAAGCCAGGAGGGCACACAATATAACAGTTAACAACACATATGTCCGTGCGGAAACAATACCCCCAAACTGTAGTTCCATGAGTGAATTGTGTTATACAGTGGTCACCACACAAGCCCCCCCCAGAATTCAAACATGGCACAATCCCCGCGTCCGGGAGGAAGCACCAAAAACCGCAGAGGCGAGGGAAGAGGCCAGACAGGGTGCCGAAGCGCGCCAACCACGGGCCGATGAAAGCATGGGCAACGTCCAAAACTGTTGAGGCGAGACGGGGTCCAGAAGTGCGAACCCGCCGTCGAGGCGGTGAAAAAGCGAGAGGGTCCACACGAGGCCGACCAGACATGGTCGAACCTCCTCTCAGGCACCAGAAAAAGCTCAAAAGGGTCGTCCTGTCCACGATCAAAAACAGGTGGGCGAAATTGTGAGAGGATCCATAAGAGGCGAACCAGACTAGGTCGAACCTCCTCTCCGGCACCACAAAAAAAAAGGGGTTAACAGTCGGATGTCAACCGATGGATGTCGATAGCCGTTAGCAGCTAGTCGTTAGCTGTCGTCGTTAGCCGCTAGCTGGTAGTCTTCGGTAGCTGCCGTCGTTAGCTGTTAGTTGTCGTTAGCTGTCGTTGTTAGCCGTCGGTAGCTGCCAGCCTTTAGCTGTCGTGGTTAGCTGTAAGCTGGTAGCCATTAGACGATGTCGTCGGCCCCGGAGCCTCTGCTAGGCGGCGTGCCTCTACCAGGGAAGGTGCCGCTGCATGTAGTGGCCAGCACCTCAGGGGTAAATCACCGGGCGGCCAGGAAGAACCGGCTAGCTTCTTCGGCTAAAGTGCGGGGCTCAACACTAGCCGTGCAGCCGCATGTCCCGAAGAAACAGCTCCATGAGGTAGAAGTCGGGTTCTTCCATACCTAGCAGGTCGCGTATCATCTCCTTCAAACCCCGTGCTGATAACCTCCCTACTTCTACTTCTGCTACTTGCAGCTCATTCCTCCAGTTTTTCGCAGACAAAATTAACGCCATTAACCACTCCTTCTCAGCTCCATCTGATATACAAGCATCTCCCACAACCTCCACCACTACCATTTCTCCCCCCATCTCGCTTGACCTCCTGACTCCTCCTCCCCAGGGCCGCCTCTCCCAGTTCAACCTGGTTACCCCACTTGAAATACTCCATCTGATCGGTTCCTCAAATCCCACAACCTGCTCCCTTGACCCTCTACCCACTCCTCTCCTGAAGTCCTGCCTCCCCGTCCTCTGCCCCTATCTTGCTAATCTTTTCAACTCCTCGCTGTCCCATGGAACCGTCCCCTCTGCTTTCAAAACTGCTGCTGTTACTCCAATCCTCAAAAAACCTGGTCTTGATCCCTCCTCCCTCACTAATTACCGCCCTATCTCCAACCTACCATTCCTCTCAAAAACTCTTGAACGCATTGTAGCCAAACAAATTCACTGCCATCTCCAAACCAACCAGCTTTATGAACCCCTTCAGTCTGGATTTCGTCCTCACCACAGTACAGAAACTGCACTCGTCAAAGTCCTCAATGACCTCCTCACCTCTGTTGACACTGGTTCCCTCAACATTCTCATCCTCCTTGACCTGAGTGCAGCCTTCGATACCGTGAGCCACAACATCCTGCTCACCCGACTCAGGGACATTGATTTTGAAGGTATTGCACTCAGATGGCTCCAGTCCTACCTCACTGAACGATCCCACTTCATCTCCCTCCCAAACCACTCCTCTGCCACAGCTTCAGTCACCCAAGGCGTTCCTCAAGGATCAGTACTTGGCCCCCTCCTCTTCATCATTTACATCCTCCCCCTCGGTCAGATACTCCGCCACTTCAACCTCGACATCCACTGCTATGCTGATGACACTCAGATCTACCTCAGCACCAAATCCCTCCATAACCCACCCCTTACCCACATCGATTCCTGTCTGACAGCTATTAAAACTTGGATGCAACATAACCTCCTCAAACTGAACAGCAACAAAACAGAACTCCTCCTAATCGGCTCCAAATCCACCCTCAGCAAGGTCACTAACATAACTCTCACCATCGATGGCACCATTGTTTCCCCCTCTAATCAGGCACGCAACCTTGGCGTAATCTTTGACCCCACCCTCTCCCTCGAACCTCACATCCGCCAAACAGTCAAAACCTAATTTTTCCACCTCTGCAATATTGCAAAAATCCTACCCTCTCTCACCTGCCCCGCAGCCGAACGACTAATCCATGCCTTAATTTCCTCCCGCCTTGACTACTGCAACTCACTTCTTTACGGCATCAGCACTACATCCCTCAACAGACTCCAACGGGTTCAAAATGCAGCTGCACGTCTCCTCACGCATACCAAATCATGGCATCACATCACCCCAGTCCTCAAAGACCTCCACTGGCTTCCTGTCTCCCATCGCATCAACTACAACATTCTGGTCCTCACCTACAAAGCACTCCACCATCTGGCCCCCCCCTTATCTCACAAACCTTTTCACTCCTTATCAACCCCCACGGTCCCTCAGATCCACCGCAGCCGGACTCCTATCCATTCCCACATCCACACTCTGCAGCTTTGGGGACATAGCCTTCTCAGTGGCAGCTCCTAGGCTCTGGAACTCGCTCCCCCAAGATCTCCGTGACTCTGAGTCCCTCACAGTCTTTCAGTCCCGCCTCAAAACACATCTTTTCAACTCTGTCTACCCATAAGCCCCCCCCCTCTCAATAAACTTCCTCTTGACTGCCTTTTTATTTTGTACTTACTTGTTTGCCTGTCCTTGTTTGTCTACCCTACCTCATACTGTAAAGCGTCTTTGAGTTGTGAAAAGCGCTATATAAATAAA
Source organism: Harpagifer antarcticus (assembly GCA_902827135.1). Classification (NCBI taxonomy): domain Eukaryota; kingdom Metazoa; phylum Chordata; class Actinopteri; order Perciformes; family Harpagiferidae; genus Harpagifer; species Harpagifer antarcticus. Next base: position 2,046,034 of record CADEHL010000110.1, on the reverse strand, counting down.
ATGCATTATTATTATTATTGTAATCGGAAGGCTTGCTGTCTTCCAGTGATGAGACGATGCAGGAATGGCGAGCAACGTCCTCAGCCATTCCATGGGGGGCGCACCGAGCCTCAGTCCGTGTGCACGATGCAGCCACGGGCGTCTCCAAAAATCCCCAGCATCTCGAGAAAAACTGCGTTTTTTGCCGTGTTCGGTTCAGTCTCGGATACTTCGCGAGACTTATGTCAGGGTCACCAATGTAGTGCCGAGAGATAGGAGTCGGAGGCGGTGCATCGAAGGTGCAAAAGAGAACTTTAATGAGCAGCAGAAACGGACATGTTTTCGGGTCTCAGCCCGGGAAGACAAGAGAAAGAAGCCAGGGCCCTTTCTCATTTAATCAAATCCCCCTCCTCGACTCCTCGACTCCTCGGTAGTGACCCGGAAATGAATTTTAGCGCGCCATATTGAAGGACATCTCATTTCTCTAAATGCACTTCGAGGACCGAGGATCAAGCGTCGAGGAGGCTCTCTGGAGGAGCTATAACCGAGGGTTAACCATGGGTCCTCCACGGCTCCTTCGGGAACAGAGATGTTTCAAAGCGTCGTGCCGGAATAGTCTAAGTAGTGGGGGAGTTTTATACACTAAAGGTGTATAAAACCTTTAAGCCCGCTAAGAATATATATATATATATACAATATATATATATACAATAAATATATATACATATATATATATATATACAATATATATATATACAATATATATATACATATACAATATATATATACATATACAATATATATATATACAATAAATATATATACATATATATATATATACAATATATATATATACAATATATATATACATATACAATATATATATACATATACAATATATATATACAAATATACATATACAATATATACATATACAACATATATATATATACTATATATATATATACACACAATATATACAATATATATATATATACACAATATATATATATATATATATACACATACATATACTAGCCCGCTAAGAAGTGAACCAGCGTCGTAGGACCGGAAACCCAGAGCTTTCCCTGAAGTTAGCTCGCTAAGCGAAAATCCGGCTTCGTAGTACAGGCCTCTGGCAGAATCAGTGATTGATATCTTTGTTTGAGGTCAACTAAAAGTAATTGTAATAGATTGATGCACTATTCAGAAGTTCAGAGTTTGAGAAGCAATTTCCTATGAAATTGACTAAATCTTCAAATTATTTAGCAAGCATTAAATAATTTAGTTAGAATCCACTCAGGACAACACTGGAACATATCTATTTTTTGTATTGTATTATATACTTTATACCTATTTTGCCACATTCAATTAAACATTTTTTCCTATAGGTCATTATAGGATTAGAAAGTGACTCTACGCCAGCCTTTTATAAGGAAATCATAGATGTTATACCAATATGTGATATGATCACACCTAAAACGCAGATTTTAAACAGAGACAATAAAAACACAGGTGCTCAGAATTCCATGTTGAGCAACACAGATTCAGGTTTATTGTCCAAACAGAAAGATGCAGTATACAGGTTCTCAGTGACATTTGAAATACTTCTTCAGGTGTGACGACACCACGTTAACCCTAAAATGCTGCAGGTGTCCTCAAAAGACCTGCACCGCCATCAAAATATCAAACATCAGTGAAAATGAGATGACAGGCTGTATTGAGGGATTCATTTAAAATGCTCGTCATCTAGTCTCCCATGAGTCATGCATCTACACACCAATAATGACAAAACCTTTACTTGCTCAGACTCTTAAATGTCAAATTCTTATGGTTGTTCTGTTCTTGTTGAGCTTTAAACCCTTCAGTTAGCTACATGGAAACATAAAACCAGTTTCACAATCACAATTGGTGCCTACATAGAAGTGATGGAGATCCACAGGTCAGGGAGGATGAGAATACTTGGATGGTCTGACTGTCTATGGCGCTGACAAATTAAATCCTCCCACCCCACCCGCCTCCAATCAAGCACCATCCTTCCTTTCCTTGTTACAAAAGACATTTATAAAAGAACAAGCCACAGATATTAGGACAGTTTGTTTCTACGGGCAACAGATCAACACAACAGCTGAGAGTGAGAGAAGTTATTACAAACTAAAAGAGGAAGTGTTCCTCCTCGATCACGGTACAGTCTTCTCTGAGAAACATGGCAGACATTCAAAGCTTCACCAGCCTCTACTTTTATTTAGAAGAAAAAACTGTTTAGAGAACAACAAATATTCTGAGAACCCCCTCAAAGAAGACACAAAATGCCTGAGGCAATGTTTGGAGCTTTATTCCACTATAGAGAGGAATTTAGATATGCTTGCACTGCCCCCTGCTGGTCAGAGCTCTGCTCTACAGTGTTCAACATCTGCTCTAACAGGTGCTCTGTCACACTGGGGAACATTACAAGTCCCATGTGAGATAGGGTGGTCTGAGGAAGCAAAGAAAGGCCAGTCGTTTGAATTTAATAAGGAACCCATTTATCAAATGTAACCACTATGTTGAACATTAAAATATTTTACTTAAAAAATGTCTGCTTTTTGGAGGAAAATAGGCCCAATTTCCAACATTTAAAACATTCAGATCCAAAAGTGCAGGGAAGTTCTGAATACCAGGTTGCTTTGAGTGGATTTATGGTATTTCAATTAACTCAAACTGATGTGGATAACCACTTAAATAGGAACCCTAGACTCTCAAAAATATGTTTTTTTAAATTGCAAGACTTGAAATGACTCGAGAAATGGGAATCCAACTCACATGAATGCAGATAGTTAAATATTTCAATCGATAATTCAAAAGCGATACATTTTATTTTAGCATTCAAGTTGTATTCATTTTGGCCTTTCTTTGCTTCCGTAAATGTCAGATTGGTGTTGGATGTGTTCAGTTGAGAAGCACAGGCCCTTATGAATCATATTATTAGGTTTTCCAAGCTTATGCCCTATTTTGACAATATATACAATATTTCAGATACTGGCGGTGACTTTTAGAGGAATCTGGGAGCTGTTTGTGAATGAGGAGCAAATATTTCTCAACTAGCTTATGTTGGACCGAAACCACGTGGCATGGAGGGGAATTGCGAGTAGAATACTGGATGATACTAAGAAATAGTGAAAGAAGCGATGAGCTGCTGCTGTACTGATCTGCTGCCGTCTACAGAGGATAGAAAGAGACAGAGAAAGAGAATATAAAACAGAGTTGGTTTTCTTTTTACAAGAGTCCTTTAGAGGGCTCAACCCCCTCATCTCCTTCAGAGAAACACACTCCTGTCCTCTCGTTAGTGTGTGTGCAGGTGTAACCGAGTCCATGTGTTTACTTCCAACTGCCGAGTGTGTTTTATGTGTGTGAGTCTACTTGTGTTCTTTAGTAGGAGCAAAGTACAGCTCCATGGGTTTGTTCACCTTCCAGTACTTTTCGCTGACCAGCTCCAGAGAGAAGGACCCGTTCAGAACCTGTGGACAGAGGGTAACACATCAAACACAAATCTAATATATCACTGTCACCAGTGCAGTGCTTATGTATAAAAACGTAGCATTCCCCATACCACTACTAGTATGCTAGTAAATTGTCAACGGGGGAGAGCCTCGCTGCGGAGACATTCTACAGATGGCCAGTCCGCCCCTGAAAAAGGTCTATGCACTAGGGGTCGACCGATATTCCGCATTTGACCGAGTATCAGTCTTTTTTTTAAAAATCAAATTGCCGATAAAACTTTGGCTCTGATGCGGCCGTTTCTCTGGCTGCAGTCACCACTCTGTGTACACGAGCAATGTCCCGCCCACAGCGCTTTCTGATATTACTGAAGTGTCAATCAACACTGAAGATTTTCCGGGCGGGAGCCAGCCAGAGAGGCGGGACCTTCTCAGATTACAGGCAGGTGCGAAGAACGCAGACACAGACAGAGGCAAGCAGCAGCGCTGAGCAGCAGAGCCATACCATAGAGTTAAACCGAAGTTCAATAAACATCCCAATCCCCTATGCTGAAGTGGCAAAAACACCACGATCTTATGATCCAATTCTATCAGTTTCCCAGTTACACAGGGACGCGGGAAGTCAGTCAGAGTTGGGGGTGCGTGCAGCGTCTCGCACTGTGGTGCGGGAGGGGCTGCGAGTGGAGCCTCGCAGTTTTTCAGGTTGATATGTGAAGCTCATTAGCTAGCCAACATGTATCTAGCAAATGTTTAGCAAAATATTAGAAGTGAGGCTACTAGACTAACGTTAGGTCTACTGTCATAGCCTCACTTTTAATAGTTTGCAAAACATTAGCTAGCACTAGTGTTTTGCAGTTGCTAGCAGCGTATTGGGATTTTATGCTAGATAGACAGGCATTGTTTTGATATAATAAATTAAGCATTATTGTTAGTTAAGCATGTCAGCCTGCAGCCCCACTTCTTGTCTCTCTCTAACTCATAGCAGATGGCTGCACTAAAGAAAAGGCACAGAGAGGAAACCAGGTGTAAGATGTTTCAAAGTTCATTAAACATAATATATGCTTAAATGCATTTCAAAGAAGTTGTGTTGGAGTTTGTGTTATTCTACATTTTGACACCAAGATTTTCTGATTTTACTGCAAGTGTGTATCGGTTTCAAATATCGGTTATCGGTCTCCTTGATTACTAATAATCGGTATCGGCCTTGAAAAAGCCATATCGATCGACCCCTACAATGCACCCCTTATTATTAATAATAGTAATACAAATAACAGTGTTTCCCATACATCGACATACAAAGCCCACAGATCCTCAACTCCGGTGCGTCTCGCTCATTAAGGCGAGACACGGCAGGCAAAAACATCGTTTTTCAAGTACCGGTCAATTTTGAGATGTTGTGCTATTTTGATTCCATAACATGTTTTCTTTCAGGCTTTTGGAAGGAAAACGTACAAAATACACATTTAGGTGTTTATTTTACTATAGTTTGTCTATTTGCGTCGTTGATAGTAGATATCGTTGGAAAGCTCCGTCTCTCCTGCACGATCTCATCAGATCCAAATATGGTCATTTCCTTTGTATCAGCAACCAACCGTGAAAGCACAAAGGGGTCTTAAACCAAGAAACGAAATCTCATTGGCTGGTGTCAATTTCTGACCACGTGATTCGTTCAGAATCGTCACGTGGTGTGCTAAAACACTTCCTGGTTTAGCTTTCGCTGGAAATTTTAATCTCAAAATGGCAAAAGAACGGCGAAAAAAACATTCACAGAGAAGACGACAACAATTGTCTCTTGCACGAAGCAAGGTTATACAAAAAACAAATGACCCCGAACATGAAATACCTTCACGGAGTGCGTCGATGCGCGAGCTGTCATCCAGAGAACAGGAGGGTTTAGCTAGCGCCTCACTGCAATCTTTAAAGGTCGTTTTCTCAAAATGAGTTTTTTCTCCTACTCTGAGTTCGAAATGTCAACTTCAGTTGATACACCAAACCTTCCAGTTACATTCCTATCAATATTATGAAGGCTTTTACAGAAGGGTTTGTTCATATATCATTCATAGCCTGAATTATATACGATTGTATACCTAAAAACATGGTGAAAATGGATATTTTAGGGCTGTTGACAGTATTTTCTGATTTATGGAGTGATAAAAAGAGATATCCAATATCCCTTCTGTAAAACCTTTAGATTCTAATATGACTACAAAATGAAACCACAATTTCGAACCTGAATTTATCCATTGTTCAGAATTGTGTTCCTGAAATGTATTAAAATATGCGCATATTTAATGAGATTATGGCTCATTTGCAATAGAATCAAATTCTGTGGGAAACACTGGATAATAATATTGAGATTGGAAAAAATATCTAGTGTGTGTACTCACAGTGAACTGGTTTGCCGCAGTAGGTATGTAGATGGTGTACTGTTTCTCTGAAGCTGCCTCCACGTTCACAGGGCTGGCCTCAGCGTTTCTCCTCAGCTCCTCCAGAGCCAGTCGGACAGCCAGGTATTTGGACAGGTGATCCACTGTGGCGTTACCGGACGTCTTGATGTAGCGAGGGACAAACTCCACACTGCGGACACCATTCAAACATCAGCAGGCAGGCCATTGTAACCACATAGGACTGATTTAATCAAAGTGTTTTGTTTTGGAACCATGTTCCATGTCACTCCTTAGTGCAAACACAACATTCTACACAACAACTGTGCACTGTATTCTAGCTAATATTAAACATGATCAAAATAGTATATGTTAGTATTACCCTTTGTCTTCTTGCCTTTATGTATTATGTTAACATAATAATGATAACTTAAAGAGCCTGTGACACGAGTTTCCCCCATCATCCAAACCCATCAATTTGAGTAAATATTGTCCCCTTGAAAACTGTTACTGAACTGATTTTGGATATTTGTACTTTGATAACCATTAATCTGCCCTTCAATGTTGACCATTTTCTGGATCTTCTCGGGGATTCTTCAGTACTGGCCATCGGGATTCGTCCCGATGGCCAGTCCGCCACTGCACCCAGCCCACGTAAACTGTCAATGGGGGGAGCCTCGCTGCGGGGGAAACGTGGACCGAGTGTCCCGATCGGAGTGGGAATAATAATAATAATAATAATCCGTGCATTTTATCCATTAATTTCCCAACATTGTGGTAAAAAACCACACGTTTAATCCACGTTGGTGTACTACAACTACACAAAGCATCGGTTTGTTTTCTCATCAGGAAATGCAAACCGGCTCAAACAAACGATTTTTAATCATCATTCTCGCGATCATTTAATGTATCATATGTTCGCCGAATTGACATGAAAGCACTGACAAATATGAATATACTGTAGTCAACTTCATTAAAACTTTATTAACGTGCCTAAACTCAGTAATTCACCATTTCTACGCATGACAACACACTTTGTCCGTGTTTGGCTCTCTCGCCGCGCAGTGAAGCGTTCCCGCATTGACGTCACTTCCGGCTTCCCCCAAAAACTTCAAAATGAGTCGAAGGAATTTCCCCACGATGTTCGAAATTATTGATATTTATCGGAACGGTATAGCACCTTCTTTTTTAAACTGACGGTTCGAGATGACTAGTAGCCCAATATTTCATTGCACAACAGGCTCTTTAAGGTATGCCATTGCTATGAAACGTTTCAATGTGAGCTTGGGCAAGATACTCAACCCCAAATAGAACCTAATGGCCGTGTGCGAATGTTAGTCTCCTGAATGCTGACTGTATTTATAAAGCGCTCTGGTGGGTTTCCAAAGGCTGGAAAAAGCTCTATTCAATGCAGTATGTGTGAGGGTGACTACCTGTTTTGAGCATCGTCCTTCTCCATCAGGGTGGGGTGTGGCCTGAACACCAGTTCTATCTCGCTGGCTCCACCGTCAATCACAGAGTCCCCACCCCCGTTTTCAGCAGCGTTGTCCATGTCCAACCCGCTGTCATCACTCGTCTTGGTGCGCTTAATGCTTGGACCTGCCTCCTGAAAAAAAATTGCAAAACACACAAATGAGAACATACGCAGGAATCCTGACGTCAAATGTCCTTTTAAGACCCTTTCCATACATGTTAAGACCCCATCGCCACTTTGAGTTCTAACCGGTTACATTGCACACTTTACCTCACATTGACTATATACAGTATTGATTGTCCTTCCACCTTATCTTCCAACCATTTGGACGCAGACTTGCATTTCCCCATAACGATGTTGCTTAGCAACCGGCGTAAACGGACCTTCGCGCGCCATCAAGCAGTGAGCATGCGATGTCCTGTTCAGAGGACGTCCAATCCAACGGGATGCCATCAATAAACTACACACCTACGCAATGATTACATTCAGGCAGACTGTAGAACACAACCTCTCTGGACCATTTATATACTTATTGAAAACAAGCTACAAAATGTAACCCCTTGGAAAATGCCGTTTAATACTTTTTAATAGCTTCATTTTCGCTAAATGGATTTATCAACTTGTAATACTTTTTAAGACCCCGCGGACACCCTGACATATTCTCCTCCCCAATAGAAAGCAGTGATGATGCATTTATTTATGCTGACTCGGAAGATAGCATCGAAAGGGCTCCTTTGACAAAAAGATGGGATTATTATATTTACAAAGTTTGGCAAACACACATTAAAGATAGACGCTTTGTTCAGCAGGATAATCTCCACATATTAAAATCACTTTATGATTTCTGAAGTATAAATGCATGGCTGTGCATCACTGCACCACTGCTAAGCTAAAGGCAGCTAATCTTCCGCGTGATGGTGTTTAGTAGTTGATTTAGTTTATGATACATAGAAACTTCAGACATTCACAAATGGTGTATTTACTCATTTCCAGGTTTTTGAACTAATTCCTGCACCACTCTCTATTAGTATTCACATCCTGTAGGTATGCAGCAGTGTGCATCTCAACAGTAACCACCTCAGTCTAATCATCACACAAGTTCAGCGTAACAATTACTGTTAACCATTATTATTAGCATGGTGTCTAAGGTTTAGCACTTCCTGTTATGTAAAAAATGCATCCTCATTGTCGTCATGTTTGATAGTCTGAAACATACCTGGTTGCTATGGACAGAGGCGTTGCTACAGTGGGAGGAGTCTCCGTTGTCCTCAGCTCCGCTCCCATTCTCCACTGTGTGTCTCTTACCACGCTGCAACCTGAAGGAAACAAACCCAAAGTCCAATCATTGGAGAGGACACACTCTTTTGTTTGCATTGTCATTGTGTGTCTGGAGGTGAGTGTGTACCTAGTCATCGCCTGTATCTTCAGCCCCTCCTCTATGCTGTGGGACAGGGCTTGCTGGTTGTTGTGTTTGCTGATGCGAGCCAACACCCTCTCTTGGTGGGCTTCATATTCGTCACGACTGGGATAAATCTTGCCTGAAATGGGAAAAATTAAATGAATCAAAATGTTTTTCTGCATAGTAATTAAACTTCCTTGTAACTTCTGAGGTAACTTACTTATCAGAGCATCAAAGTTGGGGTCTGGACGCAGCGACCTCTTGGAAACCAGCTTCTTACGACATGTAGGACACTCTTTATTACTGCATGGAGGGAAAAGAGACAAACTAAATCAAATGATGCCTATCCAACTGTGAGCCATTTTCCTTTCATCATTATGGTTTGAAGGTTTGTCTTATTAATATAAGGCTTTAGCGTAAACTCTTAACTATTTATTTTTATGAGTCACACTACGGTTTAAAAGATGTTAATTTAAGTCTCACTTATTGGCTGTCTAATGTGCGTGTCGGGTATGACGGGCATGTCATTATGCCTATATATGACAGGACAATGGTTCACAGCTGAGTTTGTGATTAGACAGGAAGCGGTATAGTCTTATAGTATAGCGAGGAAGTTTGTCTTCATGTTTGTATGCCGCCTTGATCAAAGAATAAATCTGATCTGATTCAACGCTACAATGATCTCTGCAAAGTTTGTTTTGTTCCAGCCCAGCAGATTGTTGGTTTCAAATGGTAACCCGTATTCAGGGCCGAGAGCCGGCATCACAGCAGTGGAAAGAATAAAAAACATGTTTGCAATGGGGTCCGGCTCTGAACCAGCTCTGGATCCCCTTTGGTGGGAAATGGGTCGGAGAAAGTTCTCCTGCTGGGTGACACTTACCCAGATCTTAAGGCTGTGATGATGCAATCAGCGCAGAAGCGGTGCAGACATTCTTTGGTTGTCATTGTGTTCTTCAGCATGTCCAGGCATATAGGACACATGAGTTCGCTGTGCAAGGACCTGGGCGATACTGCTATTTCCAGTCCATCTGTTATCGCCTCCTGTGCCAGTACGAAACAGATCCAGATGAAGGTTAGTACACACAAAGATACATCTGTCTGTAGAGGGGCATCATGCTGACAATGCTCTGTTCATGTTTTTAGGTATACCTGGGTGGCCCACCATGTGTTGAAAACAATTAAATGAATGTATGCTTAAGGAAAACATGTCAACAAGAGATATTTGATATAGACACTTAAAGATGGTGTAGGTAAGTTTGAGAAACCGGCTCGAGATACACTTTGTTATATTCCATGGAATGCTCTTAACATCCCGATAGCAATGAATATCTGAAGTGCTTTGACAAAAAATGTATGTGGAAGCCGTGGCGCTGTAAAAAGCACGACCAATCATCTGAGCCGGCCCGGCTAAAATAACTGGATGGCCTACCTGCCTGTCAGCCTTCCATCTGTGCACAAACTTATCTCGTGCCCTCATTGGTCATGTGCGCGTACGTGTGTGTTGGAGGAGGGGCTCTGTAAGGAAGTGGCAGATTTTTTCCGGCTGTGTATTTTCAAATTCTAGCGCACTCGAGCTGGTTTCTCAAACTTACCTACCCCACCTTTAAATGAGTGAAATAATATACTATGAATTGTTACCTGTGGAGTTCTCTGCAGCTCATACAGACTCAGCTCCCAGGTCTTACTGAGGGGCTGAACCCCGTTGGTCTGAACCGTCTGTGTCATCACTGCAAGTTGCAACACTGAAACACAAAAGTAAATGTTCTTGTCATGTTACAATGTTTATTACAGATGGCAATAACATTAATACTCACTAATTTGCTTTGTCTTTCATAGAGCAAAACGCTTAGGAAACAGATCTGTACAATACATCAGCTTGCACAACAAAAGAACATTCCCATTATTATATATTTTTGAGCATTAGTTATCCAGAGGCCATTATTACTTTTTTTTGTATTGGTTTTTCAGTTGAATTATACTTAAAGTTCAGGGTAATCAACTGTTAAAAACATACTGTTCAAATGTTTTTTCTCCAATAAATTGATGTTTTCAAAGTAAATGGATAATCGTTTTTAATAATTGTGATATCAATTATTGACCCAAATAAGCGAGATTATGATTTTTGCCATAATCGAGCAGCCCTACAGTACAGTATGCTTAAAATGTACATTTTCAAGTAAACTCCATTTGTGAGAAACTGGATCTCAATTACATATATAAAGGGACAAGATTAGTAAATCAATATGAAACACTTATATTGCCATTTATATTGAAGAATACAGAGGATGAATTTAGAAGCACCAATGGATGGAGAGCAGCGTTTCCGCCAGGGGGGCGTCTTGCCGTCATTTGACGCCCTTATTCAGCTCGGGACGCCCTGAACTCGAGCCGAGGACGTCCAACAATATTAATAATTCGAGAGAAGATCATGAGTTTTTATCGCTTGAAATGACGAAAAGGAAAAAGGACAATCCCTCTGTTGGGGGGCAAAGGAGTCTGGTGGGATTCTTTTCGGAGTATTGAAGATCGTTCCCCAGACATCGAAGGTGCTTGCTCCAGGACAACACGGAACGTGCGCGATTTGGACGCGATGAGCGGGGGGGGGTTTTAGTGGAGCACGCGAGTGAGCTGCGAGCTCACTCGCCCCCCAGTTCTTATTTGACACTTGGATACTGCACACACTGAAAGTGAAGATTCTCAAGAAGATTAGGGAACATCTGAATTTGACAGCGCTGTTCTTTATTATGACTGTTAATTAAAATTGTAACATGTACTGTACATGTTCACCACGTCTGATCCATGTCTCACTGTTTTCAGTATTTACATTTTCCTTTAGGAATTTATAGTTCTAACATTTTATTTTCCAAATTACATATTTTATAAATGACATCAACAAAACAGAAACATTTTTAGGGGGCTACTTTCCTAAATGGCTTGCTAGTCCAAAATGTGCTCCTTTTTAAATATATGACTTTTACAATTGATTATATAATACAAATATTGACGTTATCGTGTTTCACCTTAACAGTATTTGAGTTGATATCTGTCTGACAATAAAGACATTTCAAGACACCACAATATTACAAATCGTGTAGATGCATTTTAAGGTTTCTTAACAATTGACAGTGGTATACACCTCAAGGTAGAATCCTTCAATTAAATATTTCATATTCCTCCCAATGCGTAGAGCTTTTTGTTTGAGAATCAACCAAGGAAGAGCTAGAGAAGAACATTTCCAAATGATAAGGCCAGACAGAGGGAATTTAGGACTAATTTAGGACTTGAATAATCCAAACATCCTAACTTAGTTCCATTGACAGTTTAAAGAATACCTTTTGCCTCAGTGTCCATGCCATCTGAGACCTTATAGTGTTGCATAGCTTGAATTCAAGACCAAAATATCTTCCAAGTCAACCAGGGGTAACCAACAACGGTATTAAGCTTGGTGGTCCATGAGTTACAGTCCTGCCTAGCTTTAGAAAAGGCCTAGAAACCAACATTTTAAATGTGTATCTACACTTAGATTGCCTTGGGCGTGGTCATGCTGCCTACAACCGACAGGCAGAAGGTGTACACTGGTCTGGTACATATTGATACAATATATTGAAGCCATATTTAAGGTTATACATTATCAAGAAAAACAAAACATAACAACGGGGACAATAACCATGTGCCGTCATGGTAACGTTACAGGAATCAGTGATTGATGTCAATAAACAAAACCCAATGTGTTATTATAACAATCTGACTCCAACAAGATGTACAGTAGCCTACTGCGTATGTTCTTATTATACATCCATGATGTTAAGTCGTAGTAGCTAATGTTGATAGCTAGCACAAAACAAGGAGTAGCTAGTTATACATTAGCATTTGATTCAGTCCATGTTATAAGTAGCCTATTACCGAATCATTTACAGATAAAAGACAGACCCCGCGCACATATATCACGTTTAATGTGTGGGGCTCGGCTAATGCTAAGTGGCTAACAGAGAAGCTAGCTATCCTTCGTGATGCTAACATTCGAGGCGCATTCTGGTACAGCATGTACGTGGTCGAAAGACAACAAAGACGGCTTGCCTGTTTAACTATTTGTGTGTCTAACATTACAGCTAATGATACTACATTTTAATGTTTTAAATATAGCAAGGGGGTCGTGAATATAATTTGTGGCTGTGACAGAGGGAAAAACAACAACAGAGAAAGAGCCGCCGCACCAGCCTCTCGCGTGCTTTATACGCTTATTTAAACGTTTCTCCATCTGTTAAACATCTGTAAACGTGCATGGAAACGGTCTCTGATAATTATATTCAGACATACAAACGATACATTCTTACCTTGCGTAAAATACGATTGTTTCTATACTTACAATGTTCCGTTGTGGATGCGAGCCGATCCAGCCTGAGCGTTTAGGCGAAGGCAATATGGCGGACGTAGAAGAAGCTATGTAGTCTGGGAAATTGAGGCGCTTTGCCAACGGGCCCCAGGGTCCCTAATCAAATTGGGGGTGGATGTTGAAGAAAACAGGCAGTCTATTTTGTGCATATCAATTCTCTATAATCCTTTCATCTAAAATAACCTTATTTTGGAAAACACACCACATGGTCCCTGTGTGCACTGAATCTGAGCCACCCAATAATAAATCAAGTTCTGAACGTAGGAAGGAATGTTACCTTGGAAACCCTTAAATGCATTGGCAAAAAGACACATCACAGCAGACAGATCCTGATATTTAGGCTCACAAATAGAGGGCAAACTGAAACTAGAAAATGCGTTTCCTGCTGAAAATGCGTGTGAATGCTGTAAACTGTACATTTGTTGCTGAATTTAGCTGAAAATAGTGAAGAAGCTTAATATTTAAAGGTCCCATGTCATGCTTTCCCGGTTATTACCCGTCCCCTTGTGTGTTATGAAGGTTTTTATGCATGTAAACGGTCTGCAGAGTCAAAAACGCTCAAAGTGCACCCTGTAGCGAGTAAAACTCTAACACAGAAAAGACCTCCCCAAAACACCTCGTTGGAGATTTCTCATTTTCCATTGTTTACTTCCTGGGTATCGTGACGTAGCCACGCCCAGAGCTAAGACGCGATATGGTCATGCGGTACCCAGAACCAAATGGACCAATCCGTGGAGCCGTTACGTTATGTCCGCGGAGCCGTTACGTTAAGCCCCCGCTGATTGGTCCAAATTGACCAATCCACGGACTTCCTCAACACATACTCAGTGCAGGCAGCTCTGCTGATTTCTCCTCCCTGGCTGCAGGCTGATAACAAACAGTTGGGATCGCGGCAAAATTCTCTCTGCAGACCCATTCTCACAGCGTTTATCAACCTTTTTCTTACTCAATATCAAGCCACACTTATTGTTTTTACTTCGGCTCTGACTTTGTGTGTGCTCAGGATGAAACAAGGAAACAACACCTCCACTGAGCTCAGCGTGATTCACAACGTCCCGACCAATCAGAGCACACTGTGCTCACAGGGAGGGTGGGGGCTGGAGCTATTGGAGCTACAACGAGCCGTTAAAGGCAGAGAGTGAAATTCAGTGAATACACGTAGTGTATGCTGTATGAGAAACCAATGTGAGTTTGGAAAATTGCACAATATAAATCTATTCTAGTAGACCTCAACAATGGAATTATGATCAGTGGAAATGGCCATGACATGGGACCTAAGAAAAGGTTTAAAAAAGGTATAAACAACAAAATGTATAGCCTCAATGTCCTGAAATAGCTGAATAAGTTAATAGTTGAATGGTTTATAGCTGAAAGTAGGCTGAAGGAATTAAATATGAAATGTAAGTAGTAGTGAATTAATGTGTATTAAGAAGAGAAAAGAAGGGGGACTTCCGGTTGGACGAACATGTGAGGGCTGCGTTGTCTCGTTCTCCCACGACCTTACTTTCTACATTTAATTTAAAACCACCGAAGTTGAGTTCAACCCGTATTGTGTGAACATAATTTATACTATAAATCAGAACAAGCCGATGTGATGCCGAAACCTGCGTTGAAAACGGAGACGAAACAGGCAAAAAAGACCGAAATTGCTAGTGAAGTTGCTGGCGCGGACATGGCTAGCATAATTAGCCTGCTTGAAGAGCACAGAGCTAGCTCAGAGCGAGCACAGAGGGAGCACAGAGCTAGCATTTCAGCTGACTTCAAAGCTGCCTTTGCGGTACTGGAGGCGAAGCTGAACCAAACGCAGACCACAGTAGCAGAACATGGGGAACAGATAGACTCTCTGGAGACCAATGCCAATCTGCAAGATCAGCGACTCCGTATACTCGAGGAGAAATGTGCGGCATTAGCAGATAGCAATGCTAAGCTAGCAGCGAAGACCGCAGATCTGGAGGGTCGGAGCCGCAGACATAACATTAGAATCATTGGACTTCCTGAGTCTATTGAGGGACCCCGGCCTACAACCTTTTTTTCTGAACTTTTGGTCGAGCTGCTAGGCAATGAAACTCTCCAATCCCCTCCCGAGCTGGACCATGCACACAGAGCGCCGGCTGCTAGGCCGCAGCCAGGGGCGAGACCGCGACCTGTGATTTTGCGGCTGCATCGCTACCAAGTCAAGGACCTGATTGTCCGGGAGGCTCGCAAGAGACGAGGGGATCTCCGCTACCGTGGGACACCAGTGCAGATCTACGAAGACTTCACACAGGAGGTTCTCGAACAGCGGGCGAAATACCGAGACATCATGTCAAAGCTGTACAACCTAGGCCTCAGACCGGCTCTTCTGTTCCCTGCTCGCCTGCAGATCACACTTGGAAGCGGGGCTAAGAAAAGGTTCCCCTCGCCCCTAGAGGCTGTAGCCTTTGCAGCTGGCTATGAACGCGAGCCGGCTAACTAACCACTGTTGTTGTGCTAGGCTGGTGGTGGCTGAGCTAGGCTAGGCTAAACCACGCTGGCGCTGCATTGATGGTGGACTGGGTATGTTACAACCGTTATGTTGGGACACAATTGATTGTATAATCTAACGTTACCTAGCCATGACAGCGCTAATGTGACATGTTGTCTACATTTATTTTTTGTATGATTACATTTTTATATTTTCACTATATACCCGGGGTGTTTTGTTTTAGTTTTTTTTTTGCACTTTTTGGAATGTCCTTGTTAAGTCATGCTGTTCACAATTGTGCCTGGGCACTTTACAGCCGTCGTTCTGTTGGGACGTAATTTCTTTTATAACTAACGTTGCTCGGCCAAGTCAGCACACGATGTGACATGTTTACATCTATTTTAATTTAATTTAATTGTTTTCATTTTTGTATTTACATTCTATACCCGGGATGTTCTTGCACTTTTGCAATGTTCTTGTTAACAGTTGCTATTCACAATTGTTACACTTACTAAGGAGGTTGTATCTGCATGATGTGGGTACTGAGACACCTTGAAGAAGGAGAGATGATTCAGGTAGGGAAGTTATTGCCAATTTCATTGGCAGATGGAGGGAGGGGGGTGGGGAGGGAGGGGGGCTAGGGCATGGGAGGAGGTGGGAGGGAGTAGAGGATGGGAGGGAGAGGGCGGGAGAGGGTGGGGCATTTATCTTGATGGGGCAATAGGTTTCCATTTGTTTGAGGCAGCTGTTTCATTTACATTCTGTTTTGTCATCTTTATGTACACTGTTCTCTCAATTTTTAGTTGTGGATGTTCTAGGGCTGATCTTACACCTTCGATGCTGTACGCGGTGTCATGGCTAATGTAACTGGTACAGGGACTGGTGGTGGACAGGCGGTCAGGATACTCTCTTTGAACACTGGTGGGTTGAATGCCTCGGTGAAACGCACAAAGATTATGACACATCTTAAAAACCTGAAGGCGGATATAATGTTTATACAAGAGACACATCTCTGTAAATCTGATCAGCGAAAGCTGAATAGGCCGTGGATTGGACAAATGTTTCATTCACAATTTAACCTAAAGACAAGGGGCACAGCCATTTTAATTCGGAAAAAAGTACATTTCACCCCTACTAATACAATTTTAGATCCAAATGGACGTTATGTCATAATTTCTGGTACTCTCTATCAGAAACCGGTCATCTTAGTTTCTGTGTATGCTCCCAATTGGGATGATCATAATTTTGTGAAATCGCTATTCTCCACCATCCCCGATTTGAATTCCCACCTATTGATACTGGGAGGAGATATGAATTGTGTTATAGACCCAACATTAGACAGATCTAGTTCCAGAACTGTGGCGCCCTCTAAAACGGCACAGACTCTCTCTGCTTTTATGGACCACTATGGCTACGTCGACCCGTGGAGATTTGTACACCCCTCGGCTAGGCAATACTCTTTCTTTTCCCATGCACATCGTTCATACTCTCGCATAGATTATTTTATTGTTGATAAAACATTTATTTCGTCGATTGTCTCCGTTCAGTACTCACCGATAACTGTATCAGATCATTCAACTGTGATCCTGGACCTTCACTTTGATCACAAGCCTAAGGAATTTAGATTCTGGCGTCTTGACCCTCTTTTACTTTCTGATGCAGCCTTTTGTGAGTGTATTTCGGAATCAATTGCATTCTTCTGTGAGACCAACCAAAATGAAGAGACCTCTGCGTCCCTACTCTGGGAAACCCTTAAAGCTTTTCTTAGGGGTAAGATCATCTCGTATACGTCTCATGTTAATAAACTTCGTAGAGCACGCCAAAGAGAACTGGAGGAATCTATCATTAATCTAGACAACCAACTATTTTCCACTCAATCACCTGATCTATTTAAAGAACGGATGGGGCTCCAAACAGAACTTGACCTTCTCCTAACAAGAGAGGCTGAACGACTCCTTCTACACTCACGGGGGTCTATATATGAACATGGTGATAAAGCTGGCCGTCTCCTGGCCCACCAACTAAAGGCTAGGGTGGCCTCGAACCAAATTACCCAGATTCGGGACGGGTTGGGCTCTCTCACTTCTGACCCGGGAGAGATTAATAACATCTTTAAAACCTACTACTCTCGTCTCTACACGTCTGAATCCCCTGATAACCAAGACCAGCTACATACATTTTTGGATAAATTGGATATGCCCAAGATTTCGACTAACGACCAACAGACACTAGATGCCAACCTGCAGCTTGCTGAGATTAAAGAGGCAATACAGTCCATGAATAGTGGCAAATCACCGGGACCTGACGGATACCCGGTAGAATTCTACAAAAAATTCTCAAATCAACTTTCCCCATTATTATTAGATATGTTTAATTCGTCGTACGACCAAGGCTCACTGCCGCCCACCCTTATGCAAGCTTCTATCTCTCTGATCTTTAAGAAGGGCAAGGACCCGTTGAGCTGTGCATCATATCGCCCAATCTCGCTCCTGTCTGTAGATGTGAAAATACTTGCGAAGATTTTTGCTCGCCGGTTGGAATCTATTATACCCTCCATCATTTCGGAAGATCAGACAGGATTCATAGGGGGGAGGCACTCCTTCACAAATGTCCGAAGACTTCTCAGCGTCATCCACAGCCCGCCTTCTCCTGCTGAACCGGAGGTTGTCATATCTCTTGATGCTGAGAAGGCCTTCGACAGGGTTGAGTGGGCCTATCTGTTTTCTGTCCTTCAACAGCTGGGCTTTGGTCCAGGCCTCATCTCCTGGGTTAGACTTCTGTACTCTTCTCCTCACTCCTCTGTATGTACGAACACCCAGCGCTCCAAATTCTTTCCTCTTTTTCGCGGGACGCGTCAGGGGTGTCCGCTCTCCCCACTACTATTTGCAATTGCTATCGAGCCATTGTCGATTGCTCTAAAAGCAGAGAGAGGAATTAAGGGGATTCAGAGAGGGGATATCGAACACAGGGTCTCGTTATATGCTGACGACCTCCTTCTGTATGTGCGCGATCCTATAGCTAGTAATCCACACATTCTCTCACTTTTGACCACTTTTGGTTCATTTTCAGGATACAAATTAAACATCCAAAAGAGTGAATGTTTCCCTATCAACCAATTGGCTACAGAATTACCTCCGTTGTCGTTGCCTTTTAGAATATCCAACTCAGGGTTTAAATATCTGGGCATTGCAATCACGCAGTCTTTTAGTGCGCTACGGGAACAAAATCTTACTGTCCTGACGGCAACAGTCAAATCTGACCTGCAGAGGTGGGGCCATCTGGCACTCTCTTTAGCAGGAAGAGTTCAGACAATAAAAATGAATGTACTGCCCAGATATCTATACATCTTCCAATGCCTACCTATTTTTTTGCCTAAATCTTTTTTCACTGCTATTGATAATATTATTTCCTCATTTATTTGGGCTGGTAAACATGCAAGAGCTAGTAGACCATTACTGCAGAGGGACAGGTTCCTGGGTGGGCTTGGTTTACCTAACCTTATGGGTTACTACTGGGCCACAAACACACACAAGATCATGCTCTGGTTCACTTCACCCCAGAGTGACTGGTGTCTTGTGGAGGCCAACTCATGTCGATCCACGTCACTTCAAGCCCTCGCATGTAGCAGTCTGCCCCTTTCCCCCTCACAATTCACATCTAACCCCGTTGTAATTGGCACTTTAAAGATCTGGGCACAAGTTAGACGTCACTTTGGTTGGCTTACTCTTCCTCAAGCAACTCCTGTCTGTAATAACCATCTATTTTTACCAGCCACAATTGACTCCCGATTTTCTCACTTGGAGAGGGAAGGCCTCCGCTGCATAGGGGAGTTATACATTGATGGCCTGTTTGCCAGTTTTGACCAACTACGGGTTGCCTTTAATCTAAGAGGATCTGATTTCTTTAGATACTTTCAACTAAGGGATTTTGCTAAGACCCACTCTCCACAATTCCCTCAACCCCTGCCTCCCAGTGGAGTGGATCTTGTACTTAGAGCAAAAACTTTGTCTAGGCGCCATGTCTCTTACTTTTATGATCTTTTTTCTCCGGTTGATGAATCTGCCATTAACAAGATTAGAACTAATTGGGAAAAGGAACTACAGTTCACCTTCTCTGATGACTTTTGGAAGAAGGCCCTGAGAGCCGTTAACTCATCCTCCAGTTGCGCTAGACTCAGCCTAATACAGTTTAAAGTTCTCCATAGACTACATTATAGCAAGGCTAAGCTCTCCAGGATTTATCCAGATAGACTGGATGACAGGTGTGATAGATGCTCCCAGACCCCCTGCGACCTGACTCACATGTTCTGGTCGTGCCCTAAATTATCTAGCTTCTGGCAATCTTTCTTCGAATGTATTTCTGAAATTGTAGGTCTAAAAATCTCTCCATCCCCTCATGTAGCTATTTTCGGTAGGCCCCCAGATGAAATCAACATTACAAACACTCAAACCAATGTCATTGCCTTTACCTCCTTGATTGCTCGTAGGAAAATCCTTCTTTTGTGGAAATCTCCTTTACCTCCCTCTTTTAAAATGTGGCTGAGTGATACTATGTCTCTTCTAAAGTTGGAAAAAATTAAGTTTACTCTCCGGGGTTCCTCAGATAAGTTTTACGCTCATTGGAGGCCACTGATCAGCTATGTAGACCGTCTTCCGCCTGATATGGTGTCGCTGTAGGGATTCCCCCTTTATGTATCCGTCTATAATTCTGATATGATTACTCTCCTGTCCGCTACACATGCAGCCCATGTGACATCCCTGGATATCTGTTAGTATGTGTACATGTATGTATGTATGTATGTATGTATGTGCATGTATGTTATTGTATCTATTGTATTGTATTGATGTACTGTTGCCTCAGTGCTCTGGGAGAGGGGTGGTTGTGATGGGTTGGGATGGGGCGGGGTTAAGGGAAAGTGAGTAAGGGTTATTTTTTTGGGGGGGGGGGGGGGGAAATGAAAATGCCTTAATTGCTGTAATGCACTGTTACACTTTCTTTTTTACATGTGAATAAAAATATTTCAAAAAAAAAAAAAAGAAGAGAAAAGAAAGTAAAAACGCTTTGAAAAGCATCAGAATAGTTTAACTGCAAACTTTTGAACTAAAACCAAACGTCACCAATAATGTATAAAATATGTGGAACATGTTGAAGTCAGTATGAAGTCTCCATCAGACAGAAAATAATAGGCTGAGACAGTCTTTAAACTCCAGTCTGTTTGTTTGTGTTTGAGGTGACAACGTTATCAAACACCTGTGTGTGAGCCCAGAGATCAAAGGTTACCATGGTGACGACGATATCAAACACCTGTGTACGTGAGCCCAGAGATCAAAGGTTTCCATGGAGATGTGCTGTGAAAGGAGAGCCTTCCCATTGTTCTGAATGAGAAATAAACCTCTTACATTTCTAACTATAGTTTAAAAACGGTAGCTGCTTTCGTAAAATGTCAACGCGTGGAGGATGTCAGGACCGTGAGGAGCGTCAGAATCTGCTTTTTGTGTACTTTCGGGTCCATAATGTGGCATAAAGGTGTGCAACTGCTGCTCTGAGGACAGTTCAGGCTTGATTTACAATGGGCCTTAATGGAGATATGTTGAACGTTTTTGTCACTTCATGCCCTCAGGAGGCATTTTGTTTAATTATTTTTCTTAATTTTTTTGATTTTTCAAGGTAGGAGAGGTTTTCCTACGTTTTTCACAGAAAATGATGTCCAAGGAGTGTAGGGTTTGGGAATTATGGCAGTTTAAAAAAATAATTTAAGGTGAATTTCAAGCTCTCCTCCAATCGAGCTGTGACATCACGCACTCTAAGCCTTAACGAGCTGCGCAGTACACACTCATGTTAAAATCTGAAGAAGGCCTCTTTACCAAGCTCCAAACTAAGTTATATATCTCAAAAAGTGTAAAAAATATAAGGGATCTGAAGAACAAGTTTTATAGCTGAAGGTCTGGTGACCGTTTTAAAGTTGGAATGAAGTCTCTAGCTGAAAGTATGTGGAAGGAGTAGCATTTGGCGCACGGTGTATGGAAAAGAGGATTTGAAGGTTCCTCCCATTGAGTTACATGTTAAAAAAAGAGTTTAAAAAGCTGCATTTTTCAAAAAGTATAACATATTTTGAAAAAGTTGAAAGTTTCACATCATGTGCTGAAAAGGCTGAATATTTTTGATATTTGAATGGTTTCTGTAGCTGAAAGTATGCTGAAGTTATTGAAAGCCAAATTATTGGTTGAAATAAGGAGAATAAAGATTCGAAGAACTATAGTGGAATGCTGTAAACAGCATTCACACTAATACTATAAATACATTGAATGAATTAGTTATTAAAAAACAGATACAAATAAGTTATAAGATAATAACATATAAGATATACTTTTATTGATCCCAGTTTGGGAAATTATTTTGTCATGGAATACAATTTTATTAAATTACAAAATAATCCTAAACAGCAAATATCTATGTATAAGCAATACAAAATAAACAAATAATCAAAATAGAACAGTACATTTGCAATGTATACCGAGATGAATATAATATTAATATACAGATTAACATATATAATTGAAGTCAGTGTACTTTGCTTGGCCAGTTTAACAAAATGTAAACAACATAGGCTATTATTTGCATTATAAGTTAGCGAGTCGATAAAACTGGGATCTCGTCGAGTTTGATGAAAGCTAACATAGGTTCTGCAGTTGATGTTCAACATAAACAGTTGACTCCTAAAACATAGTCAATAATCACTAAATATTATTGCGGACCTATAGAGTGCCACAGTGATGCGTCCTAAAACCCGGAAGTAAGTTAGCATTTTACCACTTCCGGTTCCTTCGACAAAAACCAATGCAATTTCTCCATAGGATTTTGGAAAATATAGCTCGAAATAAGGTCTTTGGTTGACACAAATTGAATCATAAATCTAATCAATAGATTTATGATCGATAGATTTATCATTAGAAAATTATAAAAGTAGGGTAGACATGTGGATATTATCCGGCTGAACAAAACGTGATCTGTCTCTTCAATTTGTGTCAAACACAGACCTTATTTCGAGCTATTTTCCAAAATCCTATGGAGAAATTGCATTGGTTTTGTCGAAGGAACCGGAAGAAGTTTACTTCCGGGTTTTAGGACTCGTCACTGTGGCACTATAGGCTAAAAAAAAGATGACAATACAAATCTGAAATCAAAAATCGATACACGCTTTGGAAATCATACCACAGTTTAAAATAAAGATCAAATAGAAAAACCTTTGACTAGCCTAAGTCACATTACTTTTTCGTATCTCTTTAAGTGAATTCATTTGTGCTTAATAAGGTTGGCCTTATGGCCTATGCAGCATGTCATGTCCTATGAGTACTAGACTGTTACACAACTAGAAAAACGTAATAAGTTAAGAACACAAACTCACAAAACAGCTCCCAAACAGTCCACACACAATGTGGATGTCGGAGTAAAGCCGAAGTAGGAGTGTAGTGTGGCGCGTGCGTATCACAGGCGCGAGCGATTCCGACCCGAGGGCGTGGCTACATCAAAGGGGGAGGAGGAATGAGTGGAGAAGGAGAGGAGTGAGGACTGGAGGCGAGCGGAGGTAAGGGGAGGGGTACTGTAGTCGCTCCATGACATGAATGAACCATGTTCGGTAACGGAGGCTTAGCTCTCCCGGTTTGCTCCTTTCTCCTACTACACCTCCCGGTTCTCCCGCTCACCAGCAACTGGCCCGTTAAGGTAAATAAGAGCTGTTTGTTCCCCCCGTTGAAGCGGTGTCCATTTGCAAAAACCTTATAAAGGGGGACTGGGGAGTTTGCTAGTTAATCTTAGTTAGTCTGTCACTTTGATTCTGTCTTGCTTATTGTCAAGGGCACTGTGTCGTTTTAACTGTGAAGTAATTCCATTCATCTCATATTTAATTAACACAGCAACAATAATGACTGAGATAAACTTCGAAAAACATATAAGTGTCATTGTGTATGTGAAGGCAGGCTAACTGTTCCCAAATGCGGGAATGTCACTGTTCCCTTCGGCGAAGCTCCTAGAAACGTTTCTAGTAGCCTACGAACGCTGCTGGGATGCTGGAGTCATGCAGCAGCAGGGAATGAGCAGCAAGGACTGTGCGAGCTGTGGTTTCATTACATCTTGAAGGCAGAGGTGGAGGAAGTATTCAGATGCTTTACTTGAGTACAAGTACCATTACATTATTGTCAAAATACTTCATTACAAGTAAAAGTTCTGCATTCAAAATCTTACAAAATCTTACTTTTTACCTGTAAGTAAAAGCATTATCAGCTAAATGTAGCCTACTTGTAAAATGTAAAGTAAAAGTAATCATTGTGCAGAAAAATGGCCTTCATGTCTGTATATAATTATATTTAAAGATAGTATGGTTGCATCAAATAGCATTTTACTGTTGTAGACACAAACAACGTTCTTCTGACTGACTTTTTGTAAAATACTTTGACTCTTTTATGACTAATAACACTGTCACATGGCTGTGACATGGGTAAAATAAGGGTGTAATGGTGGTGTAACATGGTGTATTAATGTCTAATATGGGTGTAATGTAGAAAATAGTAATCAATGCATTTTCCAAAAATATATATATGTATAAATGGGATTTGGCGTAGCCTTCACATGAAATAAACATGACCTTTTATACTGTGTATAAATACTTTCTGAGGTGGGGGGTCCATGTTTTGACTGTCATTCTTCCCCCGATTCAACTGGGCTGTCTCTTATGGTGCTGTAGCTAAAAACAGAAGCTTTGTTCACAATACCGCTTCATCCATTGGATGTGACAGAAACAATGCATGCAACTCTGCATGTTTTCGAAAGATAGTTACTTATGTAATCATGTTAATAACAGGTTGATTATAAAATGTGTTATTTGTGTCTTCTTTTGTCTTTTATCATCTTATCTGCAAATATGTACATATGGTTATTAAGTTACTTCTAAACATGATTAGGTGAGTTACTTTAAAAATGAATTACTATTACTACTATAGTTACCTGTAAAAACAAATGCAAGTAATTTAACCTGATTACTTTTGCATGGCATCAATATCAAATGCAATGCAGATAAATTCAATGTGTTTTACTTCTGTGTATTATGTAAGACAACAGAACAATGTGACCTTAGAGAAGAAGAAACCAAGATATTTAGGATCAGAAATGATTTTATTGATGGGGAAACTGTCTTTCACTCAGCAGATTCAGACAGCAGCCTATACACCAGCACTGAAACACATGAGCACATACTGCAGTTTAAAAAAGCAGAAATACAATCTGAGCTTGACAGAAAATGCTCTGTTTTACTTTAATACACACAGTTAAGCTCACACACACTATTTAATGAACATATAGGTTCACCTACTGAATTAAAACAGAACAAAAGAACCAAAGAAAGTGAAAACCATAAAGCAGATTCAGGCAGTAGGCGTATAGATTCACTCTTAGAGTATTAGCCTACAGAGCAGTACAGCTTACAGAGAAGAGAGAACATCTGACCCTTTACAACAAACACTAGATGCTCTGTTTAGCTTTGAGTAACTCTCTAGTTATCCCAAATATTTAGAAATGTGACAGTAATCTGAATACGTCTTTTTAAAATGTAACTGTAAATGAATACAGTCATGTTTATGTTTGATGTATTTGCATCAGGTTTTCATAATCCTGTTACAGTTAATCCATTACTCATCAGGCGTGCATCTAGTATTCATTTACTGCGAAACGCAATATTTCCTACTACATAAATCTTACATGGATTCCAAATAAAATTGTATTTATTCTAGTGTCAAAGTATCTAGTGATATGAACATTTAGTGTAAGAAGCAAATATGTGAATCCATTCTCATAGACTGCAGGATCGACTCTGAATAAACATTAGAGGAAAATAACATCACTGACTTACCATTTGGCAGCACTTTACAACACTTTACTAAATAAGCACCATTGATCCTCTGCCTGACCAAAAGGCTCACACAGTTTGACTGCATGAGAGTAAAGGAGACAACAATTGTTTGCAGACGATTTTTCTTAGCAGTCCTTCTTCTCACATATAAACACGAGTTGTGCACATGAAGGAACCGAACATTCATTTATTGTTTGTCTGTTAACCACTGCCTTTGTCATCCAGTATTTGAATACTTGCCCATTAAAGAAAAAAAAATACTGTAGTTTAAGAGGTCTTCGTGTAAACAAATAATTGACTACACACAAAATGGATGGCAACAGTTGAAAAGTAAAGCTTACAACCACTGGCAGGACATCTAAAATATAATTGTTGGCAAAGAAGAAGACATTGTGATCCAACGCTGCTAAAGCACTTCTTTGCAAATACTTACACACAAACATAATGCACCATCGCCACAGTGAGGTAACGCATTTATTTAAAGGCTTGAATGTATTGTGTAAAGAGGATTTGATGGTTCAACCGCATGCTCACACTGCAGGTAACAGCTGTGTGCACTCAAAGGTTTATTGGGTAACGTACTATATAAATAATGTATGCTCATATTTTGTACTTGTTAAAAACCCAGCCCTTGGAATTAACATTTTCTGTTTGAACTTTGCAACGTTGTGGATAGTTAAGTCATAAACCATGAAATAAATGGCCATTTCTAAGTTGATTTCTACCATAAATGTTAACATGAAAGGCTGTCCAGCAGTGTAGGTCAGCACTGTAACCTATTCCAGCAGGAGAAAGCTGTTTTAAAACTTGTTCTTAAGTAAAAGATGAGATTCTAATACTCTCTGACAAGTAGAATTCCCTTATTCAAAGATTCAAGTAAAAGGATAAAAGTATAAGCACCAAAATATAATTAAAGTACCAACAGTAAAAGTACTCATTCCACTATAGTTCTTCGATTCTTTAATCATCTTCTTATTATTATTATTATTTCACCAAATAGTTTGGCTCTCAATAACTTCAGCATACTTTCAGCTACAGAAACAATTCAAATATAAAACTATTCAGCCTTTTCAGCACATGATGGGAAACTTTCAACTTTTTCAAAATATGTTATACTTTTTAAAATATTCAGCTTTTTAATCTCTTTTTTTAACATGTAACTCAATGGGAGGAACCTAAAAATCCTATTTTACCTACACCGTGCGCCAACTGCTACCTCATTCCAACTTTAAAACGGTCACAAGACCTTCAGCCAAAAAACTTGTTCTTCAGATTTTTCATATCTTTTACACTTTTTGAGATATTTAACTTGGTGTGAACCAGGCTTGGATTTTCGTCATTTTAGGGGCAAGGCCATTTGGCCTTTGGTGTCACACGTTTTTTCAGCGTGCAAAGGCCACATGCCAGGGCACAAAGGCCATTGAGGAAAAAATTAGGATTTGGAGCTTACAAATAAATAACTTCACTTTCTAATGACAAAAAACAAATCACTTTTTTAATATCAATAATCGTATCATCATATAGGCCTATGCCTCCTTAGTATTACCGTATATAAAATGAAATACTTTACTTTGAATAATTAGTGTTTGGTATGTTTTCCATCTACTACTACATTCACAAATCCGAAATCTAAAAATCAAAAATTCTTTTAATATGTAACAAATATATTCCATTTCAGAGCAGAAGAAACTCTGCACATACATCATTCAGCAGTGCACAGTGAAGCTCCAACATCCAACTGTATGAACAAGCAATACTTTGAAGTGCTAAAGTGTGTGTGTGTGTGTGTGTGTGTGTGTCTCTTTAATCAACTCCTCACAGCTCCTCATATCTGTTCAGAAACTAGACAAAAGTTAAACAAGTACAAACCACAGACTGTCTCTGTCATGACGAATACAGTCGCTGCTTTAATTCTGTATTTAGGACGTTGTTGTGAGTGTGGATGGAGCAGCTACAACGTTAGTTTAGCCTGATCGATCCAATCTCCATTCACAAAACACGCATTTTAAAAGGTTTCGCATGCCGTCTTGTCTGCACACTTAAAGCACTTAAAGCATGGTTTTTACTAAACGTTATCAGTATGTAGTTACTTCGACATCATTTTGAAACGTGTATTACAATTAAATCACGGTAACATAGGTTAATTTGGTCGTAGTTGGTTTCCACCACAGTATTTACATGGATATAAGCTCCGCCCCCTCTCCAGCGCATCGTGTTTGAATGACAGGAGTAAACACAGCTGACAGCCGCGGTGAAACTCCAGCGGTTAGAGCGATGAGAATATTCGCATCGCGTCCGTTGTGAACGCAGCATAATGCAGTTCAGAAACCACTGTTCTGACGCTTTTAAAGCAACTTTTAACAGTGTGAGGGGCCCAAAGGCCATGGTGGCCGTAGGACGTACAATTATTTGTGGGGCATAACGGCCAGACCGAGGGGCTACGACGGCCATGGCCGTCATGGGCGCCGTGAAAATCCCACCCTGGTGTGGAGCTTGGTAAAGAGGCCTTCTTCAGATTTTAACATGAGTGTGTACTGCACAGCTCGTTAAGGCTTAGAGTGCGTGATGTCACAGCTAGAGTGGAGGAGAGCTTGAAATTCGCCTTACCAAACCCTACACTCCTTGGACATCATTTTTTGTGAAAAACGTAGGAAAACCTCTCCTACGTTGAAAAATAAATAAAAATTAAGAAAGAAAATTAAACAAAGTGCCTCCTGAGGGCATGAAGTGACAAAAACGTTCAACATGTCTCCATTAAGGCCCATTGTAAATCAAGCCTGATCTGTCCTCAGAGCAGCAGCTGCACACCTTTAGTAAATCTGCCGAAAATGCCACATTATTGACCGAAAGTACACAAAAAGCAGATTCTGGCGCTCCTCATGATCCTGACATTTTACCGAAAGCAGCTACCGTTTTTAAACTATAGTTAGAAATGTAAGAGGTTTATTTCTCATTCAGAACAATGGGAAGGCTCTCCTTTCACAGCACATCTCCATGGAAACCTTTGATCTCTGGGCTCACGTACACAGATGTTTGATAACGTCGTCACCGTGGTAACCTTTGATCTCTGGGATTACACCTATGGCTTACACACACAGGTGTTTGTAAACATTCATTCACTACTACTTACATATCTAACTCCTTCAGCCTACTTTCAGATACAGAAACCATTCAACTATTAAATGATATCATTGAGGCTATACATGTTGTTGTTTATACCTTTTTTAAACCTTTTCTTTCAAATATTAAGCTTCTTCACTGTGTTTCCTACTCTTCCAGTTTAACATTTCACTTTCAAGTTTTCAACAAAGTCATTGCAATGCATTTGAGCTGTAACAATTTGATTCAAATCATTTCACTTTTCTGCATTTCTCCGCTAAGTTCAGCAACACACTTACTTGGTCTCTGTAGCTAAAAGCAGCTACCATTCAGCTAATAACATATTCAGCTTTTTATGCATTTTCAGCTAAATTCAGCCACAAATGTTCACAGTTTACAGCATTCACACGCATTTTCTGCAGGAAATGCATTTTCTAGTTATGATCATAATTTCAGAATAATATATGTCATATGTTTTGATTATAATTATTAATGCATTAATGTCTTGGTAAAGGTGCATCTAGTTTGAATTACTTTGTATACTGCAGGGTAGCTTGTAAATGTTGTAACTGAAGTCTTTTTTCAGTGATGTTGACAAATGAAATACTCAAGTACAAGTTCCTCAAACTCACACTTAAGTACAGTACTTGAGTACATCTAAGTATTAACTTTACCCACTGATTAAAGGTTATTATCATATAAGAGTGTTTTGAGCCATTCTACTTCCCCACATCTTAAATCGATCTCAACACCCAAAACCTTGCTCAGGAAGATGTTAACCATGCTCTTTGTACATCTTTTTTACAAAGATGTTTTCAATTGAAAAAACTCTCTACACTTGGAATATGTAGCACCTAATGAAGTCACTGAAACATTAGAATGCATCTGTGCTATCCTACCAAACATGAAGTTGTGTCTTTTTTCCACGTCAGACACTTTTATCGCCATAACAGTAATAGTGAGCAACTATTACTGTGTATTTAGCTCCAAAATGCTTCATTTGTGTGTTTCTATGTTGAATTGGCCAGAGGGTAAGAAGGAGCCTGTGAGGGCTTGTTCAGGGCCCTGTTTAGACAACACAGTAGTGGGATTGAGTGAGTGTGTGTTACTGAGACTGGACTTGGAATGTGTCACATCCTTCTGATACACAGCAAACCAAATCAATACTTGCTCAATTGAGAATTTACCATTAGCACTCATTTTACAAACGACATTTGACCCTGGGTATACAGATAGTTGTACAGAGCCTAACCTTTGTGAAGGGTCGAAAGGGTTACTCATTTTGTTCCTATATAGTTACCTTGAAACATTCTTTTATCAGTAACCTAATCTGAGTATCAAAATATTAAAGTAATGTAACCTGATTACTTTACGTCAATTTGGGAGTACCCTATCAAGTTGAAATGCAAATAAATACAACAGAAAATAAATATCAATAAGATGTTTCTTTCCTGAGTGTATTATGTGAGACAACAGATCAACGTGTGCTTAGAGAAGGAGAAACCAAGATATTTAGGATCAAAAGTGTTCAGATTAAATTAAAGTCTAATACATCAGCTGTTTACCTTCTGTATTTAAATAAAGGTTTTTAAAATAAAGAAGAATGAAAGTCAAAATGAAACCAAAAACTAAATTCAGATACTATAGCTATAATAATAGTTATCCTCATATTTCTTTAAATGTGCCAGTAATCTGATTATACATTTTGAATGTAGCTGTAAGAGAATACAGTTACCTTTTTTTGTAGTCCTTTGCATAATTCTGTTACATGTGATCCGTTACTCTCCAAGCCTGCCTTTATGATTGCAAATATAATATTCTATATTCTTAATTCATAATGTTCTCACTGAGCAGTATACATATGTATCCATAGGCCAAACAAACCTGCATATTTGATTTGACTTAGTCTATTATCTGTTCCAAACTTTGTAAATTAACTAAATATTAAGATACTAGTAAGTATTGAACTCTAGGTGAAAATAGTTAAAAGGAATAATAAATGTGTGTCTGTGATCAACAACCTTACTAAATTCAGTTATATTGATTGGCCAGGTCTGTCTCACATTTCTGTAAGAAAAGTAGAAGAAAGAGGAGGCCTATGCTATTTATTCATGAGATTATCACATAGTAAAAGTGAAAGTTTCTTCTTCTCACCGTGTTGAAAATGAATGGTTCTATCAAACCGCAGCTTTAGCTTTCTGTCATTTGGCCCACGTAGAATGTGTTACGGCTGAACTTACATGAAAAGGACAACAGGTAAAATAACTGCAGCTAGCTAACTGATACATGTGGGGTCACAGGGTATGTATGTTCTATGATCATGTATATGCGTGTGTGTGTATGTGTTGTGTGTCTGCCAGGACAGAGGTGAAGGGAGGGTGGAGCAACGTAACATCCATCTGCAGTCACACAGCTCTGGAAGTCAGCATGTCAAACAGACGGGCAACAAGGTAATAACACTCACAACAAATCTGCTTCCTCTTCTAAGAAAGGTGTGATGTAAAGTTTGTGTGACTATAATGTGAGGCCATTTAGACTGACTAATATACAAAACTTGATGCACTGAATGGATAAAAAGAAACAAGCTTGTCAAAATATCGTACAACCAATAATCAGCACACAGATGCACATACCCAGTGGGTAAAAAACATCCATGTTCCTAATTCCCCCCAGCTGTTCACCACTTACTCCATGTAAACTACGCAATGTGACCACTGGGATTACCCGGGGGTGCACAGGTGACGTAGTAACAGCAATATTTACATACCTGTAACTTAACACACTACATATAGCCCATACACCAGGATCCCTCTGTGACAATGCTTCTCTTGTCCTGCTCGTGTTTTTGTTATTGGACAAGGCTTCCACTTCCCACATGAGTTTACAGTCTTTCATCATCCACACTCTGTTGATGAATTTCAGCGCCTTTCTGAGTTGTGAATGATTCTTTCCCATGATGTGATGCCGCGTGTTGAAGCTCCATGTCACTACAGACTGAAGTAATGACTTTATATTCGGTTAAAAGCCGATAGAACTTCTCTCAAATAACATTCTGCTCCCACAAATTTGCTTTGGTTGTCTGATCTGATGTGTGATACTCAGACGCTTTGTCTTTTCCTAAACTACTTTCCTAAACCTCTGAAAAACATCTTAGGGCTAAGGGAAGATGTGAGAGGATTCATCAGGACTTAGGAAAAGAGAATGCACGGACACTGGGAGACGTAATAATGATGCGCTAGCTGATTGAAATGCATCTGCCGTGGTGAAATATCATTTCTCCTCTGATGGACTACTAATTGCGCATCTGGATTCTTTGCCCTGTGCATTCTAATTGTGTAGTTTCTTATAAAAGTGTAAAACAGTGAAATATATATAACTTAATTACCAAAGTTTGACATCAAATAATAAATGGAAAGTTAAAGGAAATGGTTACTCACCCTCCTATCCCCTCGTATTTATCAACAAAAATCCTTATTAGAATGATTGTATGAAATTATTTAAATAAATAATATTAAACCAATATATGGATAACTGTGTGTGCTGTGCATATCGCCATTCTAACATGTGGAAATAAACCCATCCAAGTCAGTAAACAGTGACATTTTGACTTCATCGACCATTTGACACATGGCATGACGTTCATATTTCCACTTTTGGTTTAATATATTGTTGAAAGTTCCAAAACATATAAATACTCTAGAATCTATGGCATAAGAAGCAGCGTAACTTCCATGATCTGTTTGTCACTTTGTGAGTCACTTTAAATGTACTGTCTTCCTATCATCTAGGAATTCAAACAGCTTTTATCATGGCTGACACTTAAGCACATCCAGTCATTTCATTCTGACCCCAACCCTGGTATCCACTGCTCCATAGACTGTGCTTTGGTTTCAAAATGACCAATGTTGTCAACATCCACTTTGTCAATGGTGGGAGAATGTTGAATTCTTTCTTTAGACAAATCTACAATTTGTTTGTTTACCAAGCTTCCCACAAGAAATCCCCTGCTTTCAAATGTTGTCTTGAAAGCAGGGGATTTCTTCCTCAGTGCTCATCGTTGTGACACAGAATGAGAGTGGAGATGTGCTGGTCTTTAATAACAACGGCTGGGTGCTTCATGCAATCCAGTGACACTGAATTCCTGAATGTGTTGCACACATCCACTCGGACTTAACGACGGATTGGAATCTGATTTTAATGTTGAATGTCGCCGTGACCTCACAAAATGTTTTTTGGCCATAACTTAATAATGTATATGTTAATTATCACAATTTCTCCCAAATGTCTATTAGGATAACACGTCTTTTTGGACAGACATGTATGTAAACTGCAACATGACAGGTTGGCGGAGGCATGCAAACATCAGGCAGTAACTGTTGTTTCTCACTGTTTTGTATATGTTGTGGCAGGAGGAGGTGTTTCAGTGGTGGGGAGAGTGGTCCAGTTGGTCCTCCTGTTCCAGGAGCTGTGGAGGAGGAGTGAGGAGTCAGGATAGACACTGTCTCATACAGAGGTAGTATGTCCAAAAAATGAATACACACTTTTATAGAGGGATTATTACATCTATGTTGTGTGCACTAAGGGCCAAACTACGTGCAAGCTAAACAAACAGCACAGTCTCAGTGTGCAAACGCATGTGAACGTGAGCAATCAATTCAAGCACCTGTGGTAGTTCAAACCAGCCACAGCTTGGAGGAAATATAAGAAGTAGGCATAAAGTAACAGGTGGAGATGGGCTGAACTTCTATAACCTTTCACTCAGTCCCATCAAAAGTAGCAAACAGACCAGAAGCTGTGCATCATGCTAGATACAATATCAGCCCATATTTACTGTCAGCTGTTAGAGTTAATGTTGAGTTTATGACTGTTGTTATAAGGCGACATTTGTCTTCTCTTACTATCTGTTTTTGTTTTATTTAAGCGATTAAAAGGGTGTGTACTGTATGAGGGTATACAGATATGGTTTTGGGGCAGGGGAGTGGGAGTGGGAGAGAAACACAGGGATTTTATCCTTTGTAGAACCTTTACATGAGATCATTGATCAGAATCAGCCTGTATCAAACTCTACTTTGAAATGTGCTTGTGTTAAGCAGAACGTTGTGTATAGCCAACTGGAAAAGACCTACTCAACATATTTATAGGGTCATTATTTTGTGCACATCTAACGGCAGTGAAGCAGATCGAAATATACAACCGCACAAATAACACCATGCTTTTGAATAAACAGACCCTAAACTGCACCAACCCCACACCTGAGCACAAGTGGGTTTGTTTGGAGCCCGGAGAGTACCAAACAAGCGTAAGTGGACAACCACTGGTTTGTATTGCAATGGAGTGTAGGCAGCTGTCAGGAAATCAGAGCCCAAATCTTCAGAACATATATGGGGCCCCATTTGATGCTAGTTTGGCTGTTTAATGATGTGTCATGTCTTGTACAAACAATGTATAGGTCCAGAGGAAAGATATGTAAAGAAATGCACACAGCAATAACACATGGGGCAGAGTGAGTCGAGACATGGCAGAGGGGAGTTAGGTAGAGCGTTGATAGAATGTGTGTTTGTAGCCATCTTGTTACCTTTGACCTCTCCCTGTCAGACTTGCGGAAATGTCTGTCAACCAAGATTAACGCCACCCTGCCCTCACTGCTGGCCTTCTTCCCCCTCCTCCCCCTTTCTTCCTCCTCTCTTTGTTCTTCTCCTTCTCTCACGTTTGCCCCTCTTTCTACTCCTTCTATTTTTTACTCTTTTTCTTTCCTCTTCACCTCTTTTTCTCACACTCTTCTCATCTTTGTCGTTCATTTCCTCCCCTTTTCGCCTTTTTTCTCCCTCCTCTTCCTCTCCTGTCTTACCCTCATCACCTTCTACCAATTAGATGTGACACTCTCACATAGTGACCTCCAGCTCACCTCTTCCTGCAGTCTCTCCTACTTTAGTGCCTAAACAGCGTAGGAGGATGGGCTGAAGAAAGAAAGACACGGATAGATAGACAGAGGAGGTGTGTGGGGGTAATGGAAGACAGATGCATTGGGCCCTATCTGTCCTTCATTACTTGTTCATGTTAACTATAAACTACAGCACCGTTAGACATGTTACAAGTTGCAAAATGTTGCTATATTTTGAAAGTCCTGAGACCCTTTGGATGTGTTCCTTTCATCTGGCATGAAGGGAACAATAAGATCATGACTCCTTTACTATCAAAAACACATTCAAGTTGTTACTGTTCTTCAGAGTCAGCTTATGTTGATCGTGTGTTTCCTCTGACTTACAACCACTACACATACAAATGGAATCACATTAGTTATAGCTCAAATCACATTTACCCAACTTTGACCATTCAGAATGTAACACGCCGACAAGTCATTCAAAGAGGCCCTATTGTGCTCTGTCCCCTCTCCTGTAGTGCGTGCTATAGGTGTTGTGCATGTAAATGGTCTGCACAGTTTAAAATCCCTGTGTTCCCTCCAGAGGCAGTTTGTCTGCCCCCCTGCCTGAAACGCCTCCATTGGACTCCTTTGTTTACTTCTGTAACATAGTAACATCTCTATGTAACACTCACGATTGTATTGGCTAGCGCTTCAACACATTGTAACTATAGGCTAGCAGGTTGGACATTTCTGGCACATCTTTAATCAGTTGGCCAATCACAACAGAGCCGGCTAGTTAACCAATCAGAGCATGCTGGGCTCTGGTTTCAGACAGAGGGTGAAAAGAGGTGCTGCAGCACAGGCAGTACAAATATGAACATAAAAGGCCCTTTCATTCATCCTACGAATGAAGAAACCATTTGAGAAACATTCTTTCTTAAATTCTTCCGCGTTTGATTAGAAAGGAATAACCATTCAACAGTAACTGCAGTTGTTATTGCATACTCCTGCTACACTAGGCCATCACCCCCCTCTGATGATGCTGGGATAACAGTGTTGGATGTCCATTTACTCTCATATTCTATGCATCTTGTGTGTGTCCATGTAATACAGTATGTTCATGACATTGTGTCTCTGCCTCAGGCTGTCCACCACCCAGAACATAAACAGTTCATACTGTGTCGGGTCTCCTAAACACTACCAACTCTGTCCACACCAGGTATGGTGCTACACTGATTTCGATACTCAAGAGATTCATTGTTTATTGAGACACTCACTGTAGAACAAACATTATGCTGCAGGTGTATTTTCTATATGTTGATGTGTGTTTTGTTGTGTGTTCAGCCCTGTCCCAGCCCCAGTGTAAGCTTCAAACAGCACCAGTGTTCCCAATTCAATTCTAAAGCCTTTGGAAGAAGATACTACCAGTGGATCCCTCTCTACCCGGGTACACTTCAATCTGTTAGTCTCTTTGTGATATCACTCCAATAAATATATTTTTTAATATTTCATTTCCTGTGTAGCTGACTACATCAGCATCTCCAATAAGCCATGTGACCTGCAGTGTACCACCATGAGTGGTGAGCGACAGCTGCTAGTTCCTGCACATGATGGTACATTTTGCCGCGATACCAAATACCACGGAGTCTGTATAGAGGGGAAATGTCAGGTAACCCAACATGGAAAAGATGGGATTACTACTATGAATGATGTAGTCTTTACGCTGATTATAGCAAATGATTCTTGGCTGGATGAGTGAATCCTCTAAATAACTAGCAGCCTAATGGTAGTGAGCACTAAAGTGTTGTTAATGTTGTTCTTTATCTCCAGGCTGTGGGTTGTGATGGGGAGCTGTACAGCAGTAGGACAGTAGACAGGTGTGGAATGTGTGGAGGCAACGGGACGTCCTGCCAGCGCATCTCTGGATCATACAGGAAGGCACTCACACAGTTAGGTAACACACACACAAACACACATGCAGACAGATGTGCAGATGTTTATCATTCTTTGATCTAATAAAAGGCAGAAGCAACCAGAAAAGTCCTAAACTTGGATTCAAAAAAAAAAGTGAGAGTTGCAGTGTACCTGCAGTTCTCTGGGATTCATTCCAGAAATATGGAGCACAATAACTAAACACTGCTTCTACATATTAGCAACAGACCTGTCCCAGAAGACCTGCACCTTCTGAATGGTTCATAATGTGGCAGGAGATCAGAATAAACTCCTCAGTGCTTCATAAACCAGTATTTCGATGTGTTTGACAGACAGGAAGCCAGTGTAAAGACTTCAGAACTGGACTGATCCACTTTCTTAGTGTTACTGAGGACTCGAGCAGCGGCGTTCTGAATCAGCTGCAGCTTTCTGATGGATTTGTTGGTAAAGACACCATTACAGTAGTAGAGTCTACTGAAGACACAGTCTGCTGAAACACAAGTCCTATAATCCTATATATTCTTAAGGTGATAGTAAGCTGACTGTCATTGTGACTATGATTCAGGTCAGATTCCACGATAGTTAGGTAGCTTCATTTGTTATTTCCATAATCGTAGCCTGTGGAAGCATGAAGCTGTTAAAGGGAAGAGCTTTTGAATAACTGCAGGGCTTCTTACTGCAGACTGTATCTCACCAAGGTGCTTGGTTTGGAAGTGCAAGAGAAACATTCAGCCAGTCAATGCCAATATGTACATTTGAATTACATCTATGTCATTTCATTTTGTATGTTCCCAATGAATATATAGAGAGATGTGAAACTTTATCAAATGTATTGAATGTTCATTTAGCCCCCCCTTTTGCATCAACAATTCTGTATTGAGATATTTTGTATCTCTTTAATGTCCCGTCTTCATTGTGGAAAGTTTGGTTGTTAAATATCTAGTCACCATTTTCATTCATGTTATTAGCACGATGGTTTAAATCACAACAAAATCTAATGTCTTGTACATTCACAACAGTTTCTAACATTGATAAGCACAATTTTATTTTTGTATTGTTTGATATAGAAAGCAAAACGCTAGATTATCTTCATTAACAGTGTTTTTTAACATGTTTTTGTAATGCTCTGACCACATAAAAAACACATGATAAAGTTTCCATCCTATTTGGTAGCCAGCCAAAGCCTCAAAAACATGAACACACAGTATACAAACTAAAGTATCTGCACGGCGATATACCACTAGTGAGTGCAGACGAAGGTTTTTGTGTTTAGTAGAACCGACCCTGGAGCTGCTATAGATCTCGGTATCCTAGTTATGACCCAAGAGAAACACGGCTTTGGGACATTTTAGCCATATGTCTGTCTCTTGTTTTACTCGGGACACAATGTGTTTTACCCTGCTCCCGGATGATAAGTTCATAACCTGAAAAATGGTGCCTGTGTGTAAAGGTGTTTCTTTCATCAGGCTATGTGTTCATCACCAACATCCCAGCTGGAGCTTCAGACATTCAGATCATAGAGAGACACAAGACCGAGAACATCCTTGGTAAGAACCCATGTCTTCTTTAAGGTCAATAAACTGAGCATATATCAACAGTGCTTTTACAATGTTAACAATGGTTGCATATTAGCTAAAGGTTAGCTAGCTAAACATTGACTGCAGATTTCACTAACCCTAGCCATAACCCTAACAGGACTTTCCAAAACAACTTCTTGAAAATTACATAATTGTCTGTGGGTTCTGACCCAGTTCTGAATAGCACTGTTGATTCCCTTCTATCCAGCTCTGTCAGATGAAGCTGGACATTTCTTCTTCAACGGAAACACAGTGTTTGACAACCCACAAAACTTCCATGTAGCAGGAACAGTGTTTAAATACCGACGTCCAGGCAATGTGTTCTCTGATGGGCTGGAGTACATCATCGCCCAGGGACCCACACTACAGGGCCTCAATGTTATGGTACACACACACACACACACCACACACACACACACACACCACACACACACACACACATATGCACACACACGAACGGACATATACACACATGCACACACACACACATACACACACACGAATGGACACACACGCACACATACATACACGGACACACACACACGAACGGACACACACGAACGGACACATACACACACACACACACACACACACATACGCACACACACACACATACGCACACACACGAACGGACATATACACATGCACACACACACACATACACGCACACACACATACGCACACACGAATGGACACACGCACACACACACACACATACATACACGGACACACACACGAACGGACACACACGAACAGACACACACATACACACACACAGGCACACACATACACACACACACCACACACACACACATATGCACACACACGAACGGACATCTACACACACACACATGCACACACACACATACACGCACACACATACGCACACACACGAACGGACATATACACACATGCACACACACACATACACACACACGAATGGACACACACACGCACACATACATACACGGACACACACACACGAACGGACACACACGAACGGACACATACACACACACACGCACACACACACATACGCACACACACACATACGCACACACACGAACGGACATATACACACATGCACACACACACACACATACACGCACACACACATACGCACACACTAATGGACACACGCACACACACACACACACATACATACACGGACACACACACGAACGGACACACACGAACAGACACACACATACACACACACAGCACACACATACACACACACACACACATACACACACACACATACACACACACACACACACACAATGGGACACACACACGAACGGACATATACACACATGCACACACACACGTACATGCACACACATATGCACACACACGAACAGAACATATACCACATGCACACACACATACATGCACCACACCATACACACACAAATGGACACACACACACGCACACACACACATACATACACGGACACACACACACGAACGGACACATACATACACACACATACGCACACACGCACAACACACACATACACACACACACACACAGGCACACACACGAACGTACACATACACACTTGCACAAGAACATGCGTGTCTCGTGCAGGAATGAGTATGAAGTATTTTACCTTTTGCTTTCTCTCTGGTCACAAAGTACTACAACCTGAATGGGAAGCTCCCCACATCACCTTTGAATATACACCCCCCCGCACACCTCATGACATCAGCGCTGCGGAAGTCATCACTACTGGACATGTGAACCTAACTTATAATGGGGTGAACAGGGACATGATAGCGACCAATCACAGCAGAGGAGCAGAACATCTGTCAATCACCATCAGATGTCCAGCTGCAGGAAGAGGAGGAGTGTGGGGAGATCAGGACCCCCAGCCCCCCTCCTCCTGCTGCCATCCTGCTGTACAGAGCTGCTGATGTCACCAGTCATGTGTTCAGGCATAATGATGTGGAGGAGCCAGGACCCCAGGACCCCCAGGACCCTCTGATACCGTGAGTCACACATTGTCCTTCAGTTCAGCCTTTTATTTTGTATTGCCGCCACAAACAGCCAGGGGCTTCATGTTTCCAGGTCTGATTGACAATCAGAATCTGAATACTTTAATTATATCCCTGGGGAAATTGGAAGTAAAGTAAAAATACAACTTATTTATAGAAATAAGAAATAAGAAGTAAAGTAACAAACGTATTGAAGGAGTTTCTTCCACACTTGACGGGGCCAGATTCATATTTTGATTTATTTTGTAAACACTTTTTGATATGTTTCCGGACAAACATTCTGTGTACTGCTTACTCTCGATACCTATTGGTTGACATAAGAGCCAAAATGAGGATAGCGTATGTGGCTCTAATGCAACACCTGGCCAATGACACGGAGAGAGAAATGGAGAGCACATTTTGACCGATTTGGAAACGTATAGTTAGCCTCCCTCATGCTTTAAGAATCAAAAGCCCTACCATGGAGTACTCTGGCAGTAACCTGTTTCCTGTTTTGTCTGTCGGACATTATTGTTCTCTATGTGGTTTTGATTTATTTCTCAGATCTGTTTTTCTGTTCATATAGGAAGTTCCTCCAACTCAATTGACGAGCCCACCGCCGCCGCAGATGACAACACTCTGGTGCTGCCTTTCCCTGGTAGGAGACACTGATGAAGCTCGT
Organism: Harpagifer antarcticus; assembly: GCA_902827135.1. Taxonomy (NCBI): domain Eukaryota; kingdom Metazoa; phylum Chordata; class Actinopteri; order Perciformes; family Harpagiferidae; genus Harpagifer; species Harpagifer antarcticus. The sequence continues at coordinate 2,005,452 of CADEHL010000110.1, read as the reverse complement.
CTATATATATATATTACAGGAATACTTGTGGGCCAGCTTAGCCTTAATTAGACCACAAAGCAGAGACTGAGCTCCAGTATCGTAAATACCTTAGAACTTAAAACGATGATAACTGAAATATCCTGTCTGATACAAGGGACATTTTTACTGGAAATATTTGTATACCTTTGACACTATTTTATTGAAAGATGTAGAATTCAGCCAAGTAAGCAAACATGTCAAAATAATTACGTTAATTAAAGAAAGAAGCAAACATTCCAAAATGTAAAGAACTTTAAATAATAATAATGTATTAATAATCTGAATAATAACCTCCATTTGTGTGTCCTCTCTGTAGCACTGCCAGAAGACGCCCCTATCTGCTGCTGGAGACTTGCACTACAACCAGACACACTTACACACACACTCCCACTCAGTCACAACACACTCTGTTGAACACACACTCCCTGATCCACTCTCACTAGCACAACAGAAACACATTCAGACATGCTTACAGACACACACTCTGCTACACACACACCGAAAGAGAGTGGCCACACACTGGGGTCCTGGTACAGCTGCAGCAGGGGCCCTCCGTCCATGCTGCAAACACTGAGAGGTACGAGCTAACTGCTGTCCTTCTATTAATAAGATAATAACATGTTATTATAGATTTGAATAGGTCAATATAAGATAGGAAAGATATTATATCTAATTGTTTAAGTCGTTAAGATCAATCCTGTCTATGATCTTGTATCTTAGTGGCTGTTGTACAAGTTTGCCTGCAGGTTTCAGAAGTAATTGGCATAATAGAAATGAGTATATGTCCTGGTGCAATGTTCAAATTGCAGGACACAATATGTTTTAAAGGCTTTATATGTGTATATACAATTTGTATTTTAATTTCGTGGAGCTGCGAGAAAAGCTGGCCCACAAATCATATTCTACCTCAAAAGAATTGCAATGACTTCTTTGTTCCCAATAGTGTGAGCCTACTTATGCTCCAGTTGTTTCCCTCACTGTTCGTAACTGGATGAACTCACAGCATGGTCCTTTGGATTGAAGTGGAAATGTGAAAGATGTGCCTGTCTGTGTCCCTGCAGTAATGACTTTGATGTGGGTCTGGAGCCCGACATCATCTGGCGGACATGTACCGCTGGATGAGGTTTCTGCGTACGCTCCCTGCAGCTCCACCTGCACAACAGGTACCACACTCACAACATGGAACTACACACACTTATTCCGTGTTTTGATAATGCAGATTCAAAAGCTTAGTTAAAGAAATATCAGTATGTGATCGGATGGACTGGATGTTTTATATTGCACATCAGAAAACAGAGACAGAGCCCGTTTAAACATTATTCTTACATGTCATTTAGTTACAGGTAACCATGGCAACACTTCACACTGCAATTACTCTCTGCAGTGAGAGGATGACTAATGTCATCTGTGCTTTTATTTTATTGTATTTTATCCTATGTTTTTATTGTGTTTTTAGCACTTCTTAACACGTGGCGTTTGTGTCATTTATTGTTTTATGATTCCTATGATGTTTGGTCAAGCACTTTATAAACAGATTCTGCTTATGGGTTCATAATAATATTTTGGGTTTCTACTAAATGTTTTTACCAAGCTTTAGTTGAATCATAGATAAAGTACTGTAAACATGTAGCTCCTTGAATGTGTAAACAGTCTGTGTGTTATATTTCTAGGTATCACCACCAGTTATGCCCTGTGTGTGCGCTATGACGGCAGTGAGGTGGACGACACTTACTGGTGACTCTCGACCACCTGAGCCAACACATGAGTTCTGCACTGGGAAGGTGTCCTCCAAGGTACGTCTGTCTGTCTGTCCTTAGACCTGGAGACGTTATCTACTTTCTTTATGTAATCTTGATTTATTCAAGTAGTCTGATTTAGATATACATTTTGTTGAGCATGATAAAAGAAAAGAAACATTTGCAAGAACAGAAACAACATTTATACACGATACTATCAAAAGCAAGTACAATTCATTAGATCGTGTTCATGTGTTACTTGTTACTGGATGATGTAATGTAGCTACTAATTCAAAATATAGATACAATGTGGGATAGTTTGGAGATTTATAAAACAATAAAATGACATGGCTATTTATTTATTGAATCGTTTATTTGGCAGGAACAATGCACAGTGATGAACACTTAAAACATTAAAAAATGGTCAAGCGTAACAGTGCCAGATTTAGCTTTGAGCTCATTTCCATCACATAAAACATTTAAGAAAATTACATTTTACAAACATAGCAAAAACAAATACATGATATGCAAAAAGTGCAAAGAGCAAGAGCAGCATAAACAAAGTATTTATGACATGGCAATAGAATATAGCAGCTACGACATATAAAGTGCCAGAAAGATGCAAGAGCTACTAAAGTGCAAAAGGAGAACCCCTGCATTAAAGTGCTTTAGCGGTGATTGCACGTCTGGTTGTTTCTCAACCATTCTTTGAGTTGACCTTTGAAGCTATTGAGAGTGGGACAATCCGTCTCTCAGTTGGGAGGCTATTCCACAAAGAGCTGCCTTTAATGGAGAGGACATTTTGTCCACCAGTCTCCTCTGGTTTCTGACCTAGTGCAGCATCCAGTGTGTTTTTTGTGGAGGAATTCCCCTAAGGGAGGGGGGGCCAGTCCATGTAAACATTTATACACAGTACTTTTAAAGACTTAAAATTGTCAAAACTTAAGAAATTGTGTTTTTCAAGGATGAGTAGGCTTTCTGTCAAACACCTTGATAGCTCTCTTGTACAGCTGTTCTATGGTTTCAGGTTTGTGGCACAAGCAAACGACCAGTTTGTCAAACAGTATTCAATGTGGGATAGAATCATACAGTGGAGGTATGACTTTGCAGCATTGACAGTTAAGAAAGGTCTATTTGTTTAAAATGTTGCAAGTTGAATTTAATGGTATTTGGATACTTTCTAATATGTTTCTTAAAAGTCAAGTTTGAGTCCAATATGACTCCAAGATACTTGAACTGGAGAACTTCTATTTCTGCTCCGTTTCAAAACACGTTGGATCCTTCGATTTTGACTGGTCGTTTACTGAACATCATGCATACTGTTTGTTTTACGTTTAACGGTAAGCATTTCAGCCAGTGTTGAACCTTGTCCAAAGCTTTTGAGAGACAACATGAGATCATTTCAGTGTTCTCCCGTGTACAAAGATGACCGCATCATCGGCATATATTTGCACATTCAACTCAGGACATACATTGGGCAAGTCATCAATGTACAGTGAAAACAGTAACGGTCCAAGAATGGAACCTTGTGGAACCCCAACAGGGTTGACAAGGTAGCGGGATTTGGCACCGTTGACCAAAACACACTGTTTTCTGTTAGATAAGTAAGACTTAAACCAATGTGTTTTTACTCCTTGTCTGTAATAAGGTTTGATACAGAGGACAATGATGGGTCCAAAATATTCATTATTGATCGAGTGTAATGCTCCATGACACACAGTGTTCCCCCCGACAATTCACAACAGCATGGACATGGAGGAATACTGCAAAAATAGTTTGACGCTTAAAGACACAGGCATCCATTCATTTTATCAACACCTATTTGGATTTTTACATTACATTAATATATTGATTAGGACAGGGATCTGACCCTATATAACATACTGTATGTAGACTAGTCATTTAGCTGGCATTCTACACATTGTTGCTTACAAATGTCCTTAAAGAATCAAACAAGGATATCACACACAATCAGTGTCAGCTGAATTAGCAAGGACCTCTCTTGATGTGGTTTTATTCACTGTGTTAAACATCAGACCTGACCTGTCCCCCTCCCCTCCCCTCAGGTGGGAGACCAGTGGGTGGAGTGAGTGCTCCCGGACGTGTGGGGAGGGCGTTCAGTATCGTACGGTGCGCTGCTGGAAGATGCTGTCGCCTGGACTCGACTCGTCAGTCTACGACTCCCTGTGTTTGACACATGACCTTCACAAACCGGCCAATAGAAAGGTCTGCCACGGCCAGAGCTGCGGCCCCCGTGGGAGGTGTCCGAGTGGTCAGAGTAACACCCCCCTCTACTGATACCGTTATGAACTATGGTGTCTTCTATCAGGATGAGAAATACAGAAGATACAAACACAGCATAGGACAGGTCGGAGTTCACACAAGGACAATTAGAATAAAATCAAAATCAAGAGACAGTATAGATTCAAATTGAAAAAATCGAATCCTGTTGCTGCTAAAACATATAAACATAAGAAGTAAGAATGTGCGATTAAAGATAAAATAAGTAAAGTCAAATGTTTAGTAAATCATAAAAATAATAAAATATGATATAAACATAAGAAGTCAGAGTGCCTGACACAAAGGGAGATATTGTTGGGCCGCCGTATAGCTCACTTAGTAGAGGAGGCAGCCCATGTAGCTGGATCAGTTCAGTGCCGTCGGGGACCAATGACACGCCTCTTCCCCTGTCTCTCTCTTTCAACTATGTCTCTCAAAGAAAGCCACTGGTAGCCCAAAACAAATCTTGAAATCTAAGACCTACAATTAACAGAACAACATTATAATCATGGCATCCATCCATTTATTAATCTTAAGTCGTTGGGAGAGCCAAATACAGCTTAATGTTTGCACACAAGGCTCTACAGGATCTCCACACAGGGAGGCAGCACCTCACCCTGTCTGCTTTCAAACCTTCACTAACTACAATATTTTAGCAATAGTATTCTGCATGTATCCATCTCTGTTAGCATCCTGAACGCTTATAACGCTGCGTCTATGACAGTAAGAGTCGGTGCAGTGCTATAATTAACAGACAGCTGCTGAAGATTGAATGCTGAGTTTAGGACTGCTGTAACATAATGCAGACAGCTGAGGGACTTAGCAGTATTGATCTCTGCACCGGTGTGTTCTTCATACTGTGTGTGTGTGTGTGTGTGTGTGTGCGTGTGTGTGTGTGTGTGTGTGTGTGTGTTGTGTGTGTTAGTGCTCGGCGCGCTGTGGCTCTCGGGCCGTTCGCACTCGGGAGGTGCGCTGCTCCATGGAGATGAGACTGTGTAACAAGTCCTCTCAGCCAATAGAAAGTAAGGAATGTGAAGCTTCCGCCCTGCGACAGAAGAGGACTTTCTCTGACTGGGGGCCTGTGAGTTTAACAACACACTCACATCTGAACACACACACGCCGCACACCTCTCCCTTAATATTAAGTTCCCGTTACAAATGTTTGATCAAAATGGTGTGGTGTCACTGTGCCAGTGCTAGCCGGTGGTGTGTGGCGAGGGGAGGATGCGCGGTGCGGTGACGTGTCGATCATCGGCAGGGGGTGGTGATGACAGAGGAGCAGTGTACCAATCACTGCGCCCCTGGCCATCTATCCCCTGTGGAGACAGAGACTGCGCCCACCCACCTGGGTGGGAACAAGAATGGCAACAGTACAAAAATTCCGTAAAAACCTGTTTCCACTCCATCTTCACCAAAAAAAAGAAAATGTTGTTTAAAAGATTAAGGTCATATGAAACTAATCTATTTGCGTTTATCTTGCTGTTTCTGAGTTTGTTATGCTATGGATAAAAGTGTCAGCGAAATGAAAACGTAATTTAATCACAAAACATTTTCTGTGTGTGTCAGTGTAATGCTCATGTGGGCGCGGGGTGCGGCAGCGCAGGTGGTGTGTGCCGGGCTGGAGGCCGGTGTTGTTCAAAGAGTCTCCAGACAGCAGCTGTGAGCAGGGCAGCAGACCAGAGAGCAGCTCCTCCATGCTCCAGAGACCCTGCTCCAAGGTGGTTCACCACGTCCTGGTCCCAGGTAACTGTCCAGCTGTCCGTCTCAGGCCAGATTCCTGCACCCGCATACATATTGACAAAGTGTCCGTGTGAGATTTGTTATTGCTATGTATTTTGGGTGGCAGTAATTCAGGCTGTAGGGACTTAGCTTGGGAACCGGAGTTGCACTGGTTTGATTCTCATAAAAACACTGAATGTATTGAAATAATAATAAAGCTTTATTTGTATAGCACTTTAGCTAGAGCTAAAAGATGTGTTCAGCTGGCCGTTAAAAATGTCCACAGGCTTCAGAGGTGTCCTTGAGCAAGGCACTGAACCACCACTTTCCTAAACTTTGCAGACCATTTACTTTTTCTCCTGACACCTTTCCATAAAAAGAACAAAGAATGTCTTTGTATTTTGGGCCTGATGTGTATATATACTGTTTGCATGTGTGTATTTGTACTTTGTATACTAATGGGGTAACCAACTGAATTTCCCCCATTGGGATCAATTAAGTATGTCTTTCTTCTTCTTCTTTCTTCTGGTCTTCTTTTCTTCTTCTTCTTCTTCTTCTTCTTCTTCTTTCTTCTTCTCTTCTTCTTCTTCTTCTCAAGTAGGTCCATCTGTATTTAAACTGAAAGTTTCATCATGAACAAAATGTGGAGATAAATCAAAATCTCTGTCCCCTCCACCCCTCAGTGTAGTAAGACTTGTGGGAGTGGCGTCCAGGTTCGTGAAGTAAAGTGTTACCAGGGGGAGGAGCTTGTAACCAGGGGCCACAGCTGCGACTCGGCCCTCAAGCCGGGGCCAGGCAGAGCTGTGAGATCCAGAGCTGTCTGACGGAGGCTCCAGGTACACACACACATGCACACACACAACACACACACACACACACACACACACACACGCACACGCACACACACACTTAGTGTAGCTGATGCAACAAGCTTTCCATTTCAAAAAAGGAAAGTGTTTTCCTGCAGAGCTCTGGTGAGTTACAACACCGTTTCCTTTTCACCAGAGCAGCTGTGTCTCCTGTGTGTTTCTGCAGTGGCAGCCCCCGCAGCAGCAGCAGCCCCCGCAGCCCCCCGCAGCAGCAGACTCCTGCCAGGACAAGCCAACAGCCAACTGGTGCCCTGGTGATGAAGGTGAAGCTGTGCTCCCATTGGTACTACAGAAAGGCCTGCTGCCAGTCCTGCAGGGCCCCCCGACCCTGAGGTCTGACTGTACCCTCTCCCTTCTAACCACTCACACCAGAGATCACATTACACTCACACTGGTGCTACACAAAAGCCTGCTGCTAGCAATGAAAGGACTTCCCACATGCATTTAGCTGTGTATCTCCTCCTCCTGTCACTTATGCCAACCTGTGTTCTTCACCTGCAACCTGTCAATGTTACACCTGTTACCCTTAAGCCTGTTTCATGCTTTTGATGATTGTTGTCACCAGTACTACAGAACACTTCCTGCTGTGTAACAGGAAGTTAGTCTCAAGTACTGAAAAAAGTTCCTGCTCAGCCTGACGGAGGTGATGTGATACTAAAGCCTCCTCCTGTCCAGACAATGTGAAAATAGACACACTCAGCATTGCGATCATTGACTTACCTTATCTGAAACAGAAAGCGCAAACCACACTCTTCCATTTCTTCTTCATCCCTGTTCCTCTTGCTCTCTCTCTACATCTTAAGGACTAAAAACACTTGATCCATCCATCCTGCATCCATCACCGATGTAGCAGCCACTGGTGCCATGCCGTTGTGTAACTATGCTTTTTTTCTGCAGCCTCCTCGACATATACAAGAGACACAGCTTAATGTCACAGAGTTACTCCATCTTTACTGCAGCCTCCTCCTTTTAAAACGAAAGGATCTTTTTGTACCAGCTGATTCTTGTCTCAGCGCCTACATGCAGCAGTACCCTACGGAGGCCAGCAGGTGCAAACGTACTACAACATCCCAAAACACTGGTGCAACTTTAGAAACTATTCAAAATATTCGGGAATAATAAAGTTGGCCAAATGTCTCTGTTGGCAGACTTAGTCTGTTTCATATCTGTAAGTGTTTTGTCAGTATATTTGAAATGACTATTTTAGCCAGCTAGAAATAATATCAGAAGGAGTCATGTGATCATGTTGTTAAAATAAGCCATTAAAACATACAATTTACGTTTCCAACAACAGTGACAGTCGGCCAACTTTATAAAACCCATCAACAGACGCTCGGGTCCCATCTCTGTGCGTCACTTGTCATTGTCCCCTGTTGCCGTCCTGTTTTGAGCTTCTTCCAGCGTTTTTTTTATTTGCACCGTTTATATTTTACATCGTTTTGTTTATGCATGTTTTGGGAAATGTGTGGGTTTTTTGCATCGTAACTGCAGCGTTTCTTCTCCTGATGTAAGTGTGTTGGGCCGTTGGAGCGCGCTTCCACCTGTCGGCCACCAGTTCACCCCACCTGGAAACATACTTGGATGTGGAAAAAGTGATACAGTTTGAATGCAAAGATGAAAGTTGCTGTGAAAAGTAGCGGGTGACCTCTCCGGGGTGACACTTCAGATCAAATGAAAGGAGTAGAAAAGGAAGCAGTGTGTGATCTGATGCACCTGATGATGTCACAGAGCTGCTGCGCATGGTGCTCACTGTATCACAGAGAATAAACGATGAGCTGTGCTTCTGTGTGGGACTCCTGCTTGCTGCTCCTCTTGGTGAGGCTTGGTGAGGGACAAAAAGACAACAGAAATCTTCAGGTGCTCATTTAAAGAATATGGAGGGCCATGGGCGGTTCTAGGGGGGAGGCCAACAGGGGACAGCCCCCCTGTTACACTGATCTGGACCCCCCTCTAAAAGAAGAATCTATAATAATACAATTTGTAATAGTGCTGCATCAAAGACTGCTGTTACCAGGGCCGACGTTAACAGGTATGTTTGTTTTTTACAATTATATAATTTAAATAAAGTTAGTGAAACAAATTCTGATACAGAAACAAAACCCCCAAAAATATTAAGAAATACTTGGTTTTGAGCATCTTGCAGCGTTTCATTTATGCAGCACTTTTAGTAAACGCTGAGCAGGTGTTGTGATGTTTGTGAATATCACAACACCTGTGTTTTGGCACATTTGTGTGTTTTTATATTTGCATCGAATCAAAAGATGTTTTGGGCCGTTGTAATGCCTATACACCGGTCGGACACCGTAGCCACAAAGACTGCTGTAACCTGGGTACACAAGGGTTAGGGTAACTCTTAAGGGTTAAGCTGACAGCTTGTTGGCAGCATGCGTGTCAACACTTTGATGAATAGAAACAGTTACAGTTCATGTGTAATGAACCCAAAGAAGGTTTGACAAGTGGCATTTTGCTAATATTTACATATCGCAGAGGAATTCAAAGAAAACATGTTATGAATTATGAGGTCTATACGTTTATCTCAACGTTTTTTCCTGGCACAGCGACTTCTATTCAAAGTAAACACCAACCCTGTATGACAATTGCATTCAGAATTGTTAAAAACTTATTATTTATAATATTACTTATAATATTTTCATTCAGGAACATATAGCTTTGCTATTTCATAAAAGATAATGCCGATAATGACTTTTTTTTACGAAATGACCAATCCAACAGTGAATGTCTGCACTTAATATTATAGTGTGTGTACCAGAGCCTGATCTGCCACAGAACCTCAGTCAGCAAACTGTTAATGAAAGGCAATGTAGCACAGTGATGTCAAAAATAAATCTCACATTTATTTATAAAGTGGATTTAAGTCTTCCAACACTCAAAGCAATCATTATCTTTGTCGGAGCCAAAGCGCTTATTTAGCTTGGGATTTCTATTACTACCATTATTTGTTAACAATGTATTTGTACCTGTAGGTAGATTTGGTTTTCAGTTAAAAGACAAGGGTTCCATGGAGACACATGTTTAAACAACAACACAGACGACAGGCAAGTCCCAGGTTTAGCTGTGACTCACCAATCAGTCTGCTCGAGCCCTCTATCATCAGTATGACACTTCCTTCTCTTTAAAGGCACCAAGCCATGACACTGAAGAGAACCACAGAATGGACTCAATGGAAGCACGATCAAACATCACGATTTTATCAGTGTTGAATTTTAGCCATCGCCTTTCAAAATCCAGATGTTGCATATCCCTGAGCCTCTGGATGTGAATCTTTGAAATTGTTGTATTACATTTTTGTTTAAGAATGTTTCATAGATGGTTCTTAAAGAGTCTGTAGTGGTAGTCCTGAGGAAGTGTGAAGTCACATGTCAGAGATGTTCCTGTGTTTCAGGTGAGAGCCATGCTGTGGCTCCTAGCAGCGGTGTGTGTGTGGTGTGTTCAGCAGTGTATGTGTTTCCCTGACGGCTCAGTGCTGCCGGCCTGTGGCAACATGCTGCCTTCTCACCCCCACCACCAGCAGCCCCCCCTTCACTGTGTCTGTGGACAGTGCAGCCTACTAACCCAGAGGCCTCCTCACAGGTACTACACCTGGGGACCCCCTGCAGGCGGGGGATACTGTATTAGATGAAATATGTTTAACATTTAACAGACCATTTACATGCACACAAACCTATATAAACCCAAACAACATAATAGGGCCTCTTGAAAGCATTCTTGGAGGTTGTTATTAGGATCATCATGTCTTCACTCCTTGTCTTCCTCTTGCTCCCCCTTCTCTTCACTTTAGAACCCCCCCAGTCTTCTTCCATCCCTGGAGGGTACTGTGTAACAGCTTAGAGGTCAAAGGTCATGTTTAGAGGAACTTACTTTGTCCTCAGTTCCTGTTGTCTCATTGAACACATTCCTAAGAATTATTTGGGGACATTTGTATTTACTTTGTTTGAATTTTAAATGTAATTCACAAGTCTTAGCTCCTCCACCCTCCTCTCCCTTACCTAAGCTAGCCTCTCTGACCCTGGCTAACCTGACAGCCTCCCCCTCTCCCCCCTTCTCCCCCTCAGTGGAGGTGAAGCACAGCTCCACACACTCCGAGGGCTTCCTGTTGCAGGCCCGCAGCAGGGGGGGGCAACGGTAAACACAGAGAACAGGAACACACACCTTCAGACTTCCTATATGCTGCTTTGTCATTTAGAATAACATGTGTAAAACATTTTGACTTTAGTAAAGTTATTGATTCAATCTATTCGTTTTGACCTTCACTGAGAAGTACTCAATAGCACTGTGATGTAGTGACCCATCAGGAAGTGGTGTATGATGTCTGCCTCCTTGTGCTGCCTGTGGGGAGGTTCACGAACATCAACAGCCCTCTGTTCACTCCCCTCTGTTCCCCTCTGTTCACTCCCCCCTCTGTTAACTCCCCCCTCTGTTCACTCCCCCCCTCTGTGCACTCCCCCCTCTGTTCACTCCCCCCCTCTGTTCACTCCCCCCTCTGTGCACTCCCCCCTCTGTTCACTCCCCTCTGTTCACTCCCCCCCTCTGTTCACTGAAAAATATAAACGCAACACTTTTGTTTTTGCTCCCATTTTTCATGAGATGAACTCAAAGATCTAAAACATTTTCTATATACACAGGTGTGCCTTAGAATGGCCACAATAAAAGGCCACTCTGAAACATGCATTTTTGCTTTATTGGGGGGGTCTGGGGGGGTCCCATAACATACGCCTGCCCATACCATAACCCCACCACCACCATGGGCCACTCGATTCACAACATTACCCTAACCCTACCCCTACCCCAGATACTGCTTGGTTTTCGGACCCCCCCAGACCGCCCCAATAAAGCAAAAATGCACGTTTCAGAGTGGCCTTTTATTGTGGCCAGCCTAAGGCACACCTGTGCAATAATCATGCTGTCTAATCAGCATCTTGATATGCCACACCTGTGAGGTGGGATGGATTATCTCGGCAAAGGAGAAGTGCTCACTATCACAGATTTTTTCAGATTTGTGAACAATATTTGAGAGAAATGGTTATTTTGTGTATATAGAAAATGTTTTAGATCTTTGAGTTCATCTCATGAAAAATGTGAGCAAAAACAAAAGTGTTGCTTTTATATTTTTGTTCAGTGTATAAGTTGCAAACAAATCATTTGTGTAATCATGTAAACTATAAGTATTTTTTCTTTGTTTTAACATAGGTTTTTCTTTGCAGTTCTCTTTGCTTCTTTCTCAATGATCAGACTTTTGCTCTCGCTGCAGCTCTTCTCATTTGTGCTCCCTCATTTTTTGTTTTCGATTTTGACACAAACGTCCCAGGTGGGTGGGACTTTCAGGGGTGCGTCCCCATTGGCTACTCAGTTTTTGAGTGACAGCCCACTATACCACAGATCATACAGTGCAACTCATGCAGCAAACTCCGGAGTCCACTCGGCCACGTCAGTGTTGGTGTCTCCTGAGGAGTTTCGGGGGGTCCTTCTCACTTCGGTTAAATGGATTCCTTGCGTCCCTCACTTGCGTCGTTTCCCTGTGACTAGTCCCGGAAGCATGGAGAGACGCAAGGAAACCACGAGAAGCAGGGAAATTATCTTTAAGAGCAATGGGACGTCCTTTCCTCCGGAGCGTCACGTGAAGCGACGTCCATTGTGATGACGCTGCACAGCTGACAGCAGCTTTGTCCCCGTTATTTTCACACACACCCCCGCCTCTGTTAGCACACATTTAGCTGTTGTACTCGACCATTGAAAAGGAGTGCCTGGCGATGAAGTGGGCCATCGACTCCCTGAGGTACTACCTTCTCGGACGGCAGTTCATACTGGAGACAGACCATCGTGCACTTCAATGGCTTCACAAGATGAAGGACGCAAACATGCGTATCGCGGGGTGGTACCTTGCCTTGCAGCCGTATAACTTTACGGTCAGGTACCGGCCGGGGAAGTCAAACCTGGTAGCTAACTGGTTGTCCCGAAGCCAAAACGGTTAGGACACTGTGCTTCCTGGGGAGAGGGGGAAGGAAATGTGACGAAGGTAACTTCGTCACTATGGACTGACGGCTTCGGGCCGGGTAATCTTGCACAGTTTTGCACAGGACAAATGTCACTCAGCACTTTAGTGAACAGTTTGCACTTTATTAGCGGGATTTGCACAGTACAGTTAAACAATGCCTATTTGCACATTTTATACTATTTATTGATGTAGTGTGTATTAAATGATTCAACAGTATTAAATTGTGATGTCGTCTGGCAGACGCTGGTCGGGCTCTCGGCTCCACCTGGAAAGAAAGGGGAGTTATAGCGAGAGCGCCAAAAGTGTTGGTTTGGGTAGATTGACAGCGGTTGAGATTATGTGCAAAGGATATGTTTAGCGTGTAAAGGTCATGATATAAGGTGCATTAATGGTACAAGTTACTCCTATAACAGTCAACATCATAACACTCACCTCCGCCTGCTCTCCCGTCTCCGGTCCCAAGGTCGGTCATCGTAAAAGGTCCCCGGGGAAACAGCGGATCCTTTTTATTGTTCCGGATGGGGTTAAAGGAGCAGGTTGGAGGCAGGGGTGATTTGTTATCATGTACATTTGGCTTGTTAGTTGATAACGGGTTTTCTGTTCATACAGTAATTAAATATAATGTAAGTAAAGGATGTTTGTCATTCTCCACTAAATGTTTATTGTGAATAACTACGGTCCTTATCTGAGCTGACCATCTCTGCACATGCCACTCCTTTTGGATGGTACGGTCCAATGGGTGGGGCTATAAAGGGTGGCATGTTGGGCTCATTTGAGGGAGAATAGTGTGGGAGACAGTCATTGGGGGATATTGATGTGGTCAACCATGTACAAAAGATGAATAAATACCCACACCGGGTTGTATCAAGACGTTCTGCCTCTGTCTCCTTACTTTGTCGGGCCGCTCACTTGTCAGCCTCACAAGTGGTGTCAGAAGTGGGATTTACCAAGTAAGGAGTTGGAAATGCCGAGAGGGAAAAAAACTGACCAAATGGAGGTGCCCGATGACGGGGTGGCTAGGCATGGAGTTGACCAGGGGGCCACGGCTGGTGAACCAAGGGACAGGTTTGAGGAACTGTCTGAGATGATGAAAGCACTCATGCAGTCTCAGAAGCAGCAGGAGACGAACTGGCAAAGGCTTCAATCCCAGGTATCTGAGATGAGAGCAGGGCCGCCAACAGAGCAAGGCAGTGATGAGGAGCGGCCCAGAAGACGTCAGAGAGAACAACCGCTTCACCGCGAGCCAAAGTTGTGGCCACTGGGGCCAGATGACGACATTGAACCTAAGTCTGCGGAGGAAGCGTCCCGCCTCGCTGAAGTATTTCATTCAGCAAGGAAAGAAAGAAAAAGCTTTGCGAACTGCCAGAACCGATACCCGTCGGGCAAAAGTAATGCTTATGGGGGTGAAAATGGTAGTGGTTACACCTATGGTAGCAATAGCAGCGGCAAGCAAACCACGCCAAGTCGAATGACCTATGCTAAGAGGCAAGTTCAGCCATAAGTAAGGTGCTACCATTGTAATGAGTTTGGCCACACATGACCCACATGCCCAGTGGCTAGGCAGAGTAAGCCCTCTCTTCTTTGCACTGTTCCCAGACCCACCAGGCAACCAGTAGTTAGGCAGGAAAAAGCACGTATAGTTCCGGTACTCATCAATGGTCAGCGTGTTGGAGTCTTACGGAGCCTACACACGGCGGCGTGCGTTGCCGCTTCAACGCTTCTGCCCATTCACTTTGAATGGGGGGACGTCACGATTCGCCAAACTGCATTGTGGGAGCAAAGCGTAGCTTCTCTCGCGGTGCTCGCTGCAAAAGTAGAGCAATGTTCTACTTTTGCCGCCTCGACGGAGGTGCCAGCCAATGGAATCATATGCCAGTACAAGCTCTTGCCAATCAAACCGCGTGCTTGTGTGTCTGGGGCGGGAGATTCATGTGATTGGTTGTTGGTCGAGTTCCAGCCCCTCCCGCCGGCAAGCGACAACGCACGCCGCCGTGTGTAGGGGCCGTTAGTGGTTTTAAAACCCACCTCGGCTCCGCGTGTTCGTTTGGTGAGCATCTTGTAAAATCATAAAGGAAGGAATTCAAAGCACCAGATACAGGGTTAAACAATAATCTGTTTTAATGATAAACGGTAAGAATACAATACACTTCTCAAAGGGGTACGCCCACCTCTGCCCTGGTCCAAATGCTGGGAGAACCTTATCGTCTTGACGGCAGGAAGAAGAAGAGAGCGAACCCAAATACAAAACGAGCTTATATACTACAAAACATGGGAGGAGCTGAGTCAGGTCATCTCTTTGGGAGATGTAAAAAGATGGCGTGTCGCAGCGAATCAGCGAGCGCCAGCCGAGATGATCCAGAAACAGTCCCTTTGTTTGAAGCAAAACAACCACATCTGGTGTTCGCTGTCTCATTCTGTTGCTTTCACATACACACATTCTTCCGACTTCCCTCTCTGCTCCCCTCCCCCATAATTTCCTGTCCTGCACAACTGCACATTCCAGAGGCTTGAGTTGTGTCTAAAGAATATTGCTCACATCTTACTCCAAATACAATGGTTTTACTCCTCATATATTACTTCCTTGTTACACAGACTATTATTATTGATACAAAGTAATTAAGTACACACATGAATATATAAAAACACACTTCTTATATATCAGGGGACATTAAGATGAATATACCAAAAATACGCTGTATCAACTTTACACTTCAAACCTTCAAGCGTGAGGAAGCACTGGTGGATAGTGGCAGTTTCCAGACAGTTGTGAGGTCAAGTCTTGTTGGCAAGGATCAGTGGGCCCCTGATAAAGTTACCATCAGTTGCATCCACAGAGTTGAAAAGCCTTACCCCACCGCCGAGGTCTTTTTGACTGTCGGGGGGCAGACTTTCCTTCTTCCTGTGGCACTAGCACCCAAGCTGCCATATTCAGTCATTTTAGGCCTGGATGTTCCAACGTTGCTAGATCTTGCCATCACCAAGTGCCCTATCAGTTCCTCCACCAGTCATTCCCTTAGATCTCCAGAGTGTAGAAGTGCCCGAGAAGCCCGATCCCTTCGATGGGGAGTTCAAGGTCAACTCAGACACCCAGATTAGGATGTGTAATGTCGCTACAAGGGCGCAGACGACAAAGGCGACCCTTGGTGAGCTACCATTTTATAATTCTGAGCTAAAGGCAGGTACAAACAAGCAGCGCCTGTCCAAAGCGCAGAAACGCATGGACACATTTTTGGCTGCCCCTAAGGAAAGCATTGAACTCCCTGTACCTAGTCACCCGCTAGACATTCAGATTCCCCCCGATGTAGGTGAGCTGCAGAGGAAGGACCCTTCCCTTACACAGTGGTTTGAGAAAGTGTCAGAGGTTGATGGTGTAAAAACAGCAGATGCAGGATTTAAGGAGGATGCTACTTACCTCATTAAACAGGGTATTATGTACCGTCGTCAGGGTGAGATTGAAGCATTAGCTTTACCCCAGTTACTCAGAAACACGGTAATGAAACTCGGCCACTCAGTTCCTTGGGCAGGGCACATGGCATTTAATAAAACACTGCGTAGAGTGGGTCGTCGTTTTGCCTAGCCAGGCCTGTACACCCAGCTGTCCCAGTTTTGCCAGGCTTGTGAGACCTGCCAGATTACATCTAGGCAAAGGGTAGCTAAAGCCCCGTTACAGCCCTTGCCCCTCATTGAAACCCCGTTTGAAAGAATAGGTATGGATGTAGTTGGGCCTTTAGAGAGAAGTGCATCGGGTAACCGCTACATACTGGTAATTTGTGACTATGCTACCCGCTACCCCGAAGTGTTTCCCTTGAGATCTGTTAAAGCCAGGTATGTGGCAAATTGCCTACTACAGTTGTTCTCTAGGGTATGCATAGCCAGAGAGATACTTACTGACTGCGGCACAAACTTCCTCTCCAAGTTACTGAAGCAGGTGTATCAGCTGCTATGAGTAAAGGGCATTAAGACCACCCCTTATCATCCCCAAACGGACGGGCTTGTTGAGCGATACAACCAGACCTTGAAGAGCATGCTGCGCAAGTTTGTTTCAGAGACAGGTTCCGACTGGGACCAGTGGTTGCCATACCTCCTCTTCGCCTACCGGGAGGTGCCACAATCCTCAACCGGGTTCTCACCTTTTGAACTGTTGTATGGACGTGAGGTCAGAGGTCCCCTGAATCTGCTTAAAGACCACTGGGAGAATCCGAAGCCTGCTGGTGAAAACGTTGTATCCTACGTGGTCAAGATCAGGGAGCGGTTGGAGAAAATGGCAGCCCTGGCCAAGGGGAACCTGATGAATGCCCAAAAGACTCAGAAAACCTGGTATGACCAGAAGGCCAGAGAAAGAGTGTTTCAACCTGGTCAGAAGGAGCTGTTGCTGTTACCTTCCAGTGAGAGCAAGCTGCTGGCTAGATGGCAGGGCCCATATGAGGTCACCAGACAGGTCGGAACAGTCAACTATGAAATCCATATGCCGGACAGAACCAAGAAGCACCAGACGTTTCATATCAGCCATTACCACTGAGTCAGTCCTTCACTCACCAGACTTTAATCAGCTATTAACCGTTCAGACAGATGCCTCAGGGGTAGGCCTTGGAGCGGTATTGCTGCAGGAAGTGGATGGGGAGCTGAAACCGGTGGTTTTCCTCAGTCGGAAGCTGTTGGACAGGGAGACAAGGTACTCGACCATTGAAAAGGAGTGCCTGGCGATGAAGTGGGCCATCGACTCCCTGAGGTACTACCTTCTCGGATGGCAGTTCATACTGGAGACAGACCATCGTGCACTTCAATGGCCTCACAAGATGAAGGACGCAAACATGCGTATCGCGGGGTGGTACCTTGCCTTGCAGCCGTATAACTTTACGGTCAGGTACCGGCCGGGGAAGTCAAACCTGGTAGTTGACTGGTTGTCCCGAAGCCAAAATGGTTAGGACACTGTGCTTCCTGGGGAGAGGGGGAAGGAAATGTGACGAAGGTAACTTCGTCACTATGGACTGACGGCTTCGGCAATCTTGCACATGTGGGTTTGCACAGGACAAATGTCACTCAGCACGTTAGTGAACAGTTTGCACTTTATTAGCGGGATTTGCACAGTACAGTTAAACATTACCTATTTGCGCATTTTATACTATTTATTGTTGTAGTGTGTATTAAATGATTCAACCGTATTAAATTGTGATGTCGTCTGGCAGACGCTGGTCGGGCTCTCGGCTCCACCTGGAAAGAAAGGGGAGTTATACCGAGAGCGCCAAAAGTGTTGGTTTGGGTAGATTGACAGCGGTTGAGATTATGTGCAAAGGATATGTTTAGTGTGTAAAGGTCATGATATAAGGTGCATTAATGGTACAAGTTACTCCTATAACAGTCATCATAACACTCACCTCCGCCTGCTCTCCCGTCTCCGGTCCCAAGGTCCGTCATCGTAAAGGGTCCCCGGGGAAACAGCGGATCCTTTTTATCGTTCCGGATAGGGTTAAAGGAGCAGGTTGGAGGCAGGAGTGATTTGCTATCATGTACATTTGGCTTGTTAGTTGATAACGGGTTTTCTGTTCATACAGTAATTAAATATAATGTAAGTAAAGGATGTTTGTCATTCTCCACTAAATGTTTATTGTGAATAACTACGGTCCTTATCTGAGCTGACCATCTCTGCACATGCCACCCCTTTTGGATGGTACGGTCCAATGGGTGGGGCCATAAAGGGTGGCATGTTGGGCTCATTTGAGGGAGAATAGTGTGGGAGACAGTCATTGGGGGATATTGATGTGGTCAACCATGTACAAAAGATGAATAAATACCCACACCGGGTTGTATCAAGACATTCTGCCTCTTTCTCCTTCCTTGGTCGGGCCGCTCACTTGTCAGCCTCACAAACTCATTCGCAACAAAAATAAACGCCATTCTTAAAATGTATAAACGAACAATAGTTTGATTAATATTGATTAGAGCGCACAATAGAAATAAAATAATTCAGAGAAGAAAAAGAGATAGATTATCTATCAAAACCCAGTTAGATTAACATTCATTGGATTGCACACTTTGTTTGTGTGGATATGTAGCACATTAACATTTAAATAGCAATTAATGACTGACTGAATGGAAATGACAATAAATGAAAATATAAAACGAAAAAAGCGATCATGAAAATGTTTCCAATAAATGAATAAAATGACTACTTTGTTGTTCAGATATATCACATATTTGTAACTAAATGAAACATGAATTGAAACAAAACACGGTATAAACTGAGGAGTGACTCTCGTGTGGTTCATGTATTTTCTTCACTCCGCTGGGAAACTGCTCTCATGTCAAGAAGCATCAGATCAGTGCATGCACTGCATCGTCCAATCAGTGAGCGATACACAGTAAGGGGGCGGGGCGAGTGTCTGAGGATTTCATCGGAGGATGGTCTGGTGGTTCCTCGATTATCGCTCCTCCATTATCGCTCCTCCGGCAGAAATAAGAGCCATTGGGACGCTACTCAAGATTGCACAGACAAATCAACTTCCGGTGAGACCGAGACCGAGGAGCGAGGAAATAAAAATAGTCGACCTGAGACAGGAGGCTTGTTTGAGACGCGTTGCGGCTCGCCTCGAAAGTAGACGAGAATAGCCGATCGCAGCCGGGGGAGGTCTCAAAAAGCTTGCCTGAAGTCGGACAGCTCGGAGTCGGCTTCGTCTTCTTCTTCTCTCGGTTTTTTGGCGGATTGCAAACAACTTTAAGGTGCATACCGCCACCTCCGGAGTCGGCTTGACTCGGTTTGCATTTATAAAGAATGCACACGTGTTTAATTGTTAATGTCAGATATGTACTAAGTAAATACATTTGTTCCTGCTCAAGATTAGATTCAACTTTATTGTTCTTGCACATATTACAGGTACTGAGACAACGAAATGCAGTTTAGCTTCTAACCAGGTGCAACAAGCAGTGAAGTGAAAAGTAATGTACACAATAGACAGAATAAAATATAGAATGAATTGAATGATGAATAAACAGTGAGGAGTATGAATACACTAGATATCAGCCTGTGAGCAGCCTGTAGATTGTGTACATTACTTTTCACTTCACTGCTTGTTGCACCTGGTTAGAAGCTAAACTGCATTTCGTTGTCTCAGTACCTGTGATATGTGCAATAACAATAAAGTTGAATCTAATCTTGAGCAGGAACAAATGTATTTACTTAGTACCAGGCCCGGTTCCAGAACAAAATGACTCAGGGTGCCTCTGAGATTAGAAAGGGTGCAGTGGTAAAGTGCTATTTTTATAAGTGGGGAGGGGACATAACACCCTCTAGGGGGGTCCTCACCTCCTCTAGGGGGGTCCGGGGGCATGCTCCCTCTGGAAGATTTTTTTTTAAATATTGAAGTTAAAAGCATCAATCTGGTGCACTTTGAGAGCAAAATGAAGAGATCTATGTGCTCTTTGCTTGATTCATGCCTTCCCAGTCCCTTATCACGTAGCCTATAAGAGCATGGCGCCAGTTGTAGTAGCCAGTTGTGGTGAAGGCATCTGACTTACTTGAACCGAAATATCTACATGCATAGCAGAAGATGGCATCTTTTTTACAGGAATATTCCAGCCAATCTCTGTTTTGAAACCATGAGCTGCAAAATGAGCGCCTCACCCCACTGTACAGGCGAGTTGGGTACTTTTTTAAATATACCTGGGCAGGCTCTGATTTGCCGAGGTCCTCTGGCACTTGCGGGCCGCCGAAGAAGAAGAAGAAGAAGAAGAAGAAGAAGAAGAAGAAGAAGAAGAAGAAGAAGAAGAAGAAGAAGAAGAAGAAGAAGAAGAAGAAGAAGAAAGAAGAAGAAGAAGAAGAAGAAGAAGAAGAAGAAGAAGAAGGGGGGGGGGGGAGGGAGGCGCTCGTGAATTGTTGAAAGAGAGGGGTTTTAGGTTGCCATAAGGCTGTTGACGGTCTTATGTATCCATTGGTTGGTTTTATGGCACATTTGTAACGCTGTGCCAACTTGGGCAAGCACGCAGGCAAACTTGAGCGCACACAGGGTGGAGAGGTGGAGTGAGGTTGAGCGATGGAGAGAAAGGGAGAGAGAGAGAGAGAGATTGAGCGAGGCAGAGAGCCTGTGCAGCGGTTTGCTTGCGCACAGAGCAGGAGTTTGTGAGAGAGCCGGCTTGAGAGTAAATTTCTCTTCAAAATGTAATTGATTGCCAGCTGACTTGTTTGCTCGTTGGTAACGTAGGCCTAACTGATTTCTTCTAATGTGTGGGGAGCCGGTCGTCCCCGCGTCAAGCAGACGCGCGCGAGTCCTGGGAAATGAGCCGTTTGTAATTTCTATAATTTTCGCGTCCCAGACTCCCAGGTCCTCCGGCAGCGACCCGGAAACGGATGTCGAAGGAAAACAAATTTCTCTAAAGGCTCGTCGAGGATCGATTATCGAGGAGGCTGTCTGGAGGAGCCGTAACCGAGGATACACTGATTTAGAGGAGAGGAGTCTCTCTAGAGGAGCTATAACCGAGGGTACACTGAAGTATTCTCCTGAGACGATTTCAGCCAACAGTGATGTTTAAAAGAGGTGTGACGCATGGCTGGACTTCTGTCAACGAAGCACAGCTCTGCAGACTGTTCCCGTATAAGTCATTTAAGATGATCAAATGTGCATCAGACTTTCTGCCCTTTACCGTTTGTTTACTCACTAATCACATCTCCCCAGGATGTTAGGCTATTTCTTTTTCAATACAACTGCTTTCATTGTGACGCGATGTTTACAGTGAGAACAGCTGCTGAGGTCAGTGCAGAAAGCAGAACAGTGTGTATAATACATATCGCTCAATAATAAATGTAACAGGCCTACATTTCACACTTTATTTGTAGGCTTTAGGAGATATCTACAAATAAACAGTAGGGTTAGGGTTAGGGAGTGTATAGGTGTCTGTTGTAATGAATATGCCGCCAGCAAAGGGCGTTGTTGGACTAACAGTAGGTGTGTGTGTGTGTGTGTGTGTTTGTGTGTCTGTTTGTTTGTGTGTGTGTGAGAGTTGATGTGCCAGGCAGACAGGCAGGTCTCAGTAGCTTATCTGACATATAATTGGTAAAAAATGGTACATTCTCCGTTAGCCTACGAGCTCCCTGTTTGAAGGACTATTCCTTCTCAATGTAGCATAGTAGTATTTACCATGCCGCTTTCGTCACATTAGTATGCATACAAAGTGACAGGTAACACGCCCCCAATTATGCAAATGAGCTAAGTCCCTCCCCTCGCCTCCCATTGGTCGAGAGCCTTTTATCAGAGCTATGTCCCGCCTCCCATTGTTTGAGACCCTTTGATGTGAGGGGTGATGTGTTATAACGGGTAGGTGTGAAAAGCCCCCCTGTGGAGTGCTTTTGTTGTCTAATTCTTTGATGTGTTCGATTAAGGTAGTCTCTTTGAAGTTATGCTGTTTGGTCCCCTCAGGGCTATCTAATTAGCCTTGGATGTTTTGCCCTTTGGTGTGGTATGTTATAAGCCTATGATGTTAATCTAAGTATCTCTATGAGTGAGACAGCCTAGCCCCCCCGCCCCCCTCCCAGCCCAGCCTCTCCCCCTTTCTCCACCCCCTTCCTCTGGCTAGGAGATTGTGGGAGGTGGAATTAGATGAAAATAGAAATATGCTCAAAACTAAATAAAAGACAGTAATTCCACTTACCAAGTCACCTTTCAAAAAGAAAAGTGACCAAGAGATCCCGCTGACAACTTATCATTCGGAGAGCCAGTCAAGAAAACGAATGCCACAGCTGGTCAGACGTCTACAGCCAGAGATCTATGCACAAACTTATCTCTGTGCCCTCTTTTGGTCAAGCAGGTTTCTCCAAAATGACCTCCCCCTACCTCTAAGAACAATTAACACACACACACACACACACACACACACACACACACACACACACACACACACACACACACACACACACACACACACACACACACACACACACACACACACACACACACACACAACACACACACACACACACACACACACACACACACACACACACACACACACACACACACACACACACACACACACACACACACACACACACACGGGTTTTTATGCAATAGCCAGACTATTCCCCTGAACCGGCTCGGTGGTGGTTTAGATGGGCTACCCTTGCCTGAGGTCCTTCAGCTATGGGAGTTGGGTCAAAGTACTCTAAAAAATCTGAAAAAAAATCAGCTCACTTTAGATAGCTGATACACCCTTTAGAACAGTTAAACACACCACCTACTTATATTGTGGTATATACAGACATTTGTCTTTTGACAAAAGTGTGACTTATATGGACCAAAAAAACACTATGGGGTCTTTAAAGGGTCTTTAAAGGGACGATAAGGCCACTCCCACAACCCTCCAAATTTACATACATACACAACCTGACAGGACACAGCATTATGTGAGCAGTCATTTTAATTGTAAAATAAAGTAGTATTAAACCAATACATTTGTTTAAACACATTAAAGTCAAACAGCTACACAGGCAGAGACATACAGATAAACAGACAGACAACTTACAGACAGACAAACAGCTCCACAGACAGATCGACAGACAGAAAGACAGCTTACAGACAGACAGCTACACAGACAGAGAGACAGCTTACAGACAGACAGCTTACAGACAGACAGCTACACAGACAGAGAGACAGCTTACAGACAGACAGCTTACAGACAGAGAGCTACACAGGCAGAGACATACAGATAAACAGAAAGACAATTTACAGACAGACAAACAGCTACACAGACAGATCGACAGACAGAAAGACAGCTTACAGACAGACAGCTACACAGACAGAGAGACAGCTTACAGACAGACAGCTTACAGACAGACAGCTACACAGACAGAGAGACAGCTTACAGACAGACAGCTACACAGACAGAGAGACATACAGATCGACAGAGAGACAGCTTACAGACAGACAGCTACACAGACAGAGAGACAGCTTACAGACAGACAGAGAGACAGCTTACAGACAGACCGACAGCTACACAGACAGAGAGACAGACAGAGAGACAGCTTACAGACAGACAGCTACACAGACAGAGAGACAGCTTACAGACAGACCGACAGCTACACAGACAGAGAGACAGCTTACAGACAGAGAGACAGCTTACAGACAGACAGCTACACAGACAGAGAGACAGCTTACAGACAGACAGCTTACAGACAGACCGACAGCTACACAGACAGAGAGACAGCTTACAGACAGACCGACAGCTACACAGACAGAGAGACAGCTTACAGACAGACAGAGAGACAGCTTACAGACAGACAGAGAG
The DNA here is from genome assembly GCA_902827135.1 of Harpagifer antarcticus. Lineage (NCBI taxonomy): Eukaryota > Metazoa > Chordata > Actinopteri > Perciformes > Harpagiferidae > Harpagifer > Harpagifer antarcticus. The sequence continues at coordinate 1,981,543 of CADEHL010000110.1, read as the reverse complement.
ACAGCTTACAGACAGACCGACAGCTACACAGACAGAGAGACAGACAGAGAGACAGCTTACAGACAGACAGCTACACAGACAGAGAGACAGCTTACAGACAGACAGACAGCTACACAGACAGAGAGACAGCTTACAGACAGACAGAGAGACAGCTTACAGACAGACCGACAGCTACACAGACAGAGAGACAGACAGAGAGACAGCTTACAGACAGACAGCTACACAGACAGAGAGACAGCTTACAGACAGACCGACAGCTACACAGACAGAGAGACAGCTTACAGACAGACAGCTACACAGACAGAGAGACAGCTTACAGACAGACCGACAGCTACACAGACAGAGAGACAGCTTACAGACAGAGAGACAGCTTACAGACAGAGAGACAGCTACACAGACAGAGAGACAGCTTACAGACAGACAGACAGAGAGACAGCTTACAGACAGACCGACAGCTACACAGACAGAGAGACAGCTTACAGACAGACAGACAGAGAGACAGCTTACAGACAGACCGACAGCTACACAGACAGAGAGACAGCTTACAGACAGACAGAGAGACAGCTTACAGACAGACCGACAGCTACACAGACAGAGAGACAGCTTACAGACAGACCGACAGCTACACAGACAGAGAGACAGACAGAGAGACAGCTTACAGACAGACAGCTACACAGACAGAGAGACAGCTTACAGACAGACAGACAGCTACACAGACAGAGAGACAGCTACACAGACAGAGAGACAGCTTACAGACAGACCGACAGCTACACAGACAGAGAGACAGCTTACAGACAGACAGCTACACAGACAGAGAGACAGCTTACAGACAGACAGACAGCTACACAGACAGAGAGACAGCTTACAGACAGAGAGACAGCTTACAGACAGAGAGACAGCTACACAGACAGAGAGACAGCTTACAGACAGACCGACAGCTACACAGACAGAGAGACAGCTTACAGACAGAGAGACAGCTTACAGACAGAGAGACAGCTTACAGACAGAGAGACAGCTACACAGACAGAGAGACAGCTTACAGACAGACCGACAGCTACACAGACAGAGAGACAGCTTACAGACAGACCGACAGAGAGACAGCTACACAGACAGAGAGACAGCTTACAGACAGAGAGACAGCTTACAGACAGAGAGACAGCTACACAGACAGAAAGACAGCTTACAGACAGACCGACAGAGAGACAGCTTACAAACAGACCGACAGCTACATCGATAGCCATATCAAGAGGGGGCCAATCCTTTGATGTACTGGCCAATACTGGGAGGCTTGTGTCCGATGGATAATTTTTTCCGACATCAGTTAGTGTTTCAAATTGAATCCGTCCAGCTTTTGACTGACTAGGCATTAAGGGGATACTTGCATCTGAATAATCATCATCATCCCCTTGTGAGTCAGGTATGTATTCCTCATCAGACATGCACTCATCTGATATTTGATCCTTTTCTGAATCTGATTGGTTTGACTGCAGTTCATCTCTGAAACTGTTTTCAGAAAGCTGTTGGAAATGAAAAAAAAAAATGACATTTGGTTTTGACGTATAGTTATAGACAGCTAAAAGTTCAACAAAACCTTAAGCTCATACTCACCTTAGGTAGATAATGGAGGTTATCATCTTGAATTTTTCTGAAGCAGGATTTATGCCAGACTTGTGAACACTCTGCAACACATTTTTTGTACATTATTGTACATAGTACGGGTCTATTGAAAAAGCTTTGTTTGCACAATGAAATACAAAAGTGGGGTCAAAAAGATCTTCAGCATTAAATCATAACAGATAAGAAAGAAAAATATAACATTTGTAAGTAATCTAAACAATATACTGGAGTCTACAACTATTATAATTCAATAATGACCTCTTTTTACGCATCATTACACTAATACAGTTGAGATATATATATATAGCCAATGGTGTAAACCAGGAATAACTGCAAATTAATACATGACTATCTCACCTCTGCATTCATATCCAAGCCACTTGAAGGAGGACACAGGTCCCACACAGGAAACACACCTGTCCAATGAGGATGCAGTTGCGATCCTCAAGCAATGCTGTTGGCAAAATGTAACAATTTTGATTTTAAGCGGCAACAATTTCACATTGATATGTTGATATCTACTAGCAAATCCTTTAATAGCAAAGATCAATGTTTAATTACATTTGCTTTTACAAGTCTCAAAACATTAGATGAAAGCATTTATGGTTATGTTACTGAAATCCAATGCAGTTCTGCATTCACTCGACAGCCCAAATGATTACAGGTCTCAGGTTATGAAAAGTATAATCCTTAAACCTACTTTTCACTTAGGAATTCAGGATATACTACATTTAGTTTACATTATATCTTGTCATAGATGACATGAATCATTACTTAGTGGGTCGCTTTTCACCACATGTTACTGAACAACTTAACATACATGTAATCTAACATACAGATCACATGCAGGCAGTGCAAGTACGAGTTAAACTCAGATGAACGCCACTATCAACGCCACCTGACGACATGACCCCTTAAACAGCCAGGACCCCCTAAACCATGTCCCTGTTGTTCTCAGATTGATACACATACACTCAAGATACTGACTTACACTTTGAAAAGCGTTTGAAGACAATGTCCTCACATACCATTGTCTCTATAAACCATATGATATTCAGACTACTGCATACACACACACACAGCCCAAAGAAACATGTGGGTATGTAAATAGATCAAATCAAGTAGTATTTAAATGTAAAGTACCTTTTCAGCTCTGCTGAGGGGAGAAAGCACTGGACCTGTCGTCTTCATGTAGCTCTCAGTGCAGTCGCTGTTCTTCACCATCTGTAGCAGATAAAACACAAAGAGAAGGATCAATAAACAAAGTCAAAAATGTACTAGAAGAGAATATTTGGAATTGAATAAAAGAATGGTCCTACTGATGACCGAAAGAAGGAAAGGAAAACTTAGTTTAAAACCTTACTGGATCCTTTTGTAAGCCACAAAACATCAATTTGAGATATTACATTTAGTTTACATTATATCTTGTCATTGATGACATGAATCATTACTTAGTGGGTCGCTTTTCACCACATGTTACTGAACAACTTAACATACATGTAATCTAACATACAGATCCCATGCAGGCAGTGCAAGTACGAGTTCAACTCAGATGAACGCCACCTGACGACAGTTTAAAACCTTACTGGATCCTTTTGTAAGCCACAACACATCAATTTGAGATATTAAATCTATGTTAAATGTAAAAATACCTCTTCAATGTTCTCATTTGGAGATGTGGCCTGTGTGGCCCCACAGGTTTCCAGAGGCATCACTTCATCAAGACCCTGCAAGACGCAAACACACACACAAAAAAACATTACATGAAAGCATTTATGGTTGTGTTTCTGAAATCCAATGCAGTTCTGCATTCACTCGACAGCCCAAATGATTACAGGTCTCAGGTTATGAAAAGTATAATCCTTAAACTTACTTTTCACTTAGGAATCCAGGATATACTACATTTAGTTTACATTATATATTGTCATAGATGACATGAATCATTACTTCGTAGGTCGCTTTTCATCACATGTTACTGAACAACTTAACATACATGTAATCTAACATACAGATCACATGCAGGCAGTGCAAGTACGAGTTAAACTCATATGAACGCCACTATCAACGCCACCTGACGACATGACCCCTTAAACAGCCAGGACCCCCTAAACCATGTCCCTGTTGTTCTCAGATTGATACACATACACTCAAGATACTGACTTACACTTTGAAAAGCGTTTGAAGACAATGTCCTCACATACCATTGTCTCTATAAACCATATGATAGTCAGACTACTGCATACACACACACACAGCCCAAAGAAACATGTGGGTATGTAAATAGATCAAATCAAGTAGTATTTAAATGTAAAGTACCTTTTCAGCTCTGCTGAGGGGAGAAAGCACTGGACCTGTCGTCTTCATGTAGCTCTCAGTGCAGTCGCTGTTCTTCACCATCTGTAGCAGATAAAACACAAAGAGAAGGATCAATAAACAAAGTCAAAAATGTACTAGAAGAGAATATTTGGAATTGAATAAAAGAATGGTCCTACTGATGACCGAAAGAAGGAAAGGAAAACTTGGTTTAAAACCTTACTGGATCCTTTTGTAAGCCACAAAACATCAATTTGAGATATTACATTTAGTTTACATTATATCTTGTCATTGATGACATGAATCATTACTTAGTGGGTCGCTTTTCACCACATGTTACTGAACAACTTAACATACATGTAATCTAACATACAGATCCCATGCAGGCAGTGCAAGTACGAGTTCAACTCAGATGAACGCCACCTGACGACAGTTTAAAACCTTACTGGATCCTTTTGTAAGCCACAACACATCAATTTGAGATATTAAATCTATGTTAAATGTAAAAATACCTCTTCAATGTTCTCATTTGGAGATGTGGCCTGTGTGGCCCCACAGGTTTCCAGAGGCATCACTTCATCGAGACCCTGCAAGATGCAAAAAAACCAAAACATTATTATTATTATTATTGGATGGTGCTTTCCCATGTACCTAAAGATTCTAAACCATTCATAGCTTGTAGTAACATGAAATTAAATGTATTTAGATATACATTTCAATAAACACCCTGTAGTTAAGTTTCACTATATCAGAAGTAAAAGAAATAATTATATTTATAATATTTATACTGAAATAATCATGACTCAGAATAATTATAATCAAAACTAATGCATTGGACAATATGTAGCATTTACGTATGTGGTGTGATGGTTAGAGCATTCCCTTAAGAAAAGATATGGAGTTCACAAAGTAAAATGTTGACCACCTTGCATCTCCACGGCCAGTCTGAATCACCGTAATTATAGGTGATCTCCTCTCCTGGACTTATGTCTCGGTCAGCGAACAAACAAAGATGGGGCTTCCCTTGCACGGATAGTTGTCTCATCTTTGCAGTCGGGTTTCTGTGATCGTCATTTACAAGTCTTCCAAGAGACTCATCCTCTTTTGCTGCATCGACGCTATGAAAACACAAGCAAAACCTCATTGCAAAACAGTCAATTAAAATACTCCGTGAAAACAGCTGTGAAAATAAATCCAACTTCATTCTGCTCAGACTTATCATTGACATAATACGCACCACCACAGTTTTCCATCAAAATGGAAATCGAACATGAACACCTTGAGCCTGACAGGATAACGTTTCAGTCTCCTCTCACATTCTTGTTTGCTTATGAGTTCACCTCTATATTCTATCAAAAAGTCCCCTTTTTGAAATGGAATAGAGGTGAAGATGCCGCGACCTACAAGGAACACAAATAACAAATAAGTGAGCAAAATAGCACACTAAAGTCACATATTTTATGTTTATACTTTAAGTTAAATCATGGTTAAACAGTCAGAAGCAGGGATGCAAACTCATCGGTCCCCCGAACCCACGGAATGGCTGCTTCAAAATTAGGAATAACAGATTATTTTAGCAGTCAGAACAACTAAAGCAGCAGTGATAATAACAGCAACGCCATAGAGTCACATCTAATAGAAATATATAAAAGCATTTATTTTAATTGTGTAAGTGTGTCTAACAGCTGTTCACCAGGGGTCCAGTCTGTGCCACAGTGACTCCGCACAGTTACTGTTAACAAACGCTTTACTCTGGATCAACTCACCTTTGATGGCATTGATGTATTGGACATCAAGTCCTGCTTTGTCCCCTCCAGTGTCAATATAAAATGTGGCATCATCTTTTGGATTGATGCGTCTCCGCCTTTGCATCTTGACTTTGATGGTTTATTATAGCTGTGAAAAAGAGTAAGGGTTCATACGTCCTGTCCTCAGCTCCAGTTAAATACAATGTGTACATCACATAAATAAACCGGAGGCTCCTAAACAGCTCATACCTCCATTTAAGTAAAACGTTCCAATCAATTACTGGGACAGTCCATTCTTCATTCACATCACCTAAGATTACCGGGAGCCTCCGGAGGCTCCGGTTCAATGCACCGGAGGCTCCGGTTCAATTCAATGCACCACCGGAGCCTCCGGTTCAATTCAATGCACCACCGGAGCCTCCGGTTCAATTCAATGCACCACCGGAGCCTCCGGTTCAATTCAATGCACCGGAGCCTCCGGTTCGGTTCAATGCACCGGAGCCTCCGGTTCGGTTCAATGCACCGGAGCCTCCGGTTCGGTTCAATGCACCGGAGCCTCCGGTTCGGTTCAATGCACCGGAGGCTCCGGTTCAATGCACCGGAGCCTCCGGTTCCGGTTCAATGCACCGGAGGCTCCGGTGGCCTCCGGTTCAATTCAATGCACCGGAGCCTCCGGTTCAATTCAATGCACCGGAGCCTCCGGTTCAATTCAATGCACCGGAGGCTCCGGTTCAATTCAATGCACCGGAGGCTCCGGTTCAATTCAATGCACCGGAGGCTCCGGTTCAATTCAATGCACCGGAGGCTCCGGTTCAATTCAATGCACCGGAGGCTCCGGTTCAATTCAATGCACCGGAGGCTCCGGTTCAATTCAATGCCTCCGGTTCAATTCAATGCACCGGAGCCTCCGGTTCAATGCACCGGAGCCTCCGGTTCAATTCAATGCACCGGAGCCTCCGGTTCAATTCAATGCACCGGAGCCTCCGGTTCAATTCAATGCACCGGAGCCTCCGGTTCAATTCAATGCACCGGAGGCTCCGGTTCAATGCACCGGAGGCTCCGGTTCAATGCACCGGAGGCTCCGGTTCAATGCACCGGAGGCTCCGGTTCAATGCACCGGAGGCTCCTTATAAGCTACAGTTCATACCTTCTGTCCTCAGCTATGGTGATTGAAATATCATACATTACTAAAAAAGACAGGAGTCTAATCTTGCCTTGTTTTTTCCCAAACCAGGCTGCTTTCTACATTAATTAATCTTCAATCAAAAAATAAAACAACTGCCGACATTATTTCTTTAGCATTACTCTTAGCTAACATTTACACATGCGGCGCGATTACATCAGCTGTTAGCTGTTAGCTCTTAGCACTCAGAGCTCACAGCTCCTCATATCTGTTCAGAAACTAGACAAAAGTTAAACAAGTACAAACCACAGACTGCCTGTGTCATGGAGAATACAGTCGCTGCTTTATTTATGTCTGTATAGGCCGTTGTTGTGAGTGTGGACGGTCGGAGCATATATAACGTTAGCTTAGCCAAGCTCCATTTAGACAATACCCATTTTAAAGGGTTTTTCGCCTGCCGTCTGTCTGCAGACTTGTCAAGCATGAATTCATGGTTTTTACTTACCGGTATCAGTATGTTGTTACTTCGGCATCATTTAGAAACGTGTATTACAATTTAATCACGGTAAAATATGTTCATTTTGTTGTAGTTGTACACAGCTGACAGCCGCGGTGAAACTGGAGCGATTAGAGCGAAGCGAATATTCGCATCGTGTCCGGTGTGAACGCAGCATTAATCATGTAAAATAAGCAATATCTACAAGTATGCAAGCTTACCTGTTTGTGTTTAATTGAGTAGGCTATTGTAGCTCCGTAGTCTTCTGTCTTTCCATGAGCTGAGTGAACGCAGCTGCAAGCATGCGTCTTGCACGTGACTTGTTTAAGGACCGCCCACGCAATTGTGTATGGAACTGCAAAAATGTGTATAGACCTGCAATCTAAAAACCACCTGAGTGACGCTGTTCTATACACTGAGATACATTACAAAAACACGAGTAGTGGTATAAACTGACTTTTCAGAAAATGAGGATTTAAGTTAGTTAGACACTAACAAACATGGATACACTCTTAAGTTGTAAGCGGACTTCGGCATAGGTACAAAAGGACGTTGTCAAAAATGAGGATTTATGTTAGTTAGACACTAAAAAACATGGATACACTCTAAGTTTTAAGCGGACTTCAGCATAGTCCACATATACCACTAAGGTTCGCGTAACGTTGGTGGGTAGTCAGGTAAAATGGTAGGGTATACCACATTGACCAACACACACACACACACACACACACACACACACACACACACACACACACACACACACACACACACACACACACACACACACACACACACACACACACACACACACACACACACACACACACACACACACACACACACACACACACACACACACACACACACACACACACACACACACACACACACACACACACACACACACACACACACACACACACACACACACACACACACACACACACACACACACACACACACACACACACACACACACACACACACACACACACACACACACACACACATTGGAGATGTCCTTTTGATGTGGGGGGTTTGAGATAACCCTGAGATGTTAATCTACATGTTGGTTAAGACACCCCTCTGTGAGGTGAGAAGCGAGCGGATGAAGTTAATTTGTTAAGACGCTCAAACTAAATAAAACAGCCATTATTTTTCACTCACTAAGACACCTAAAAACGTTATTGTCCTCTCAAGATTTGATTCAGGGTTTTGTTTTAAATGATATGTGTTTGCTAAGAATGTTTCTTTTCAAGTTTTTGGGAAACTGTTAACTACAAGGAAGTATCTGTTTTGCTAAGAGGTTATTCATACTCATTTAAAAAGAGCTTATTCAGGTTTTTAATAGTGATAGGGGATAGAGATATTCTCTTTAGTTTGTATGGATTTTGGACTAATGTGTAATTACTTTTATTAACTATAAGAAAGTCTCTCTGAAGAGGGAAATAATAAATATCCTAATCCTCCCATGATCTTGTCTTTTTTATGTCTTGTCTTTTACTTCACATAACTATAAGGAAGCCCCATATGAAGTTATGTGAGGGTGTAATATTAGAATTTTGCTGTATGCAACAAAAAAAAAAGGTTTGACTGATAAAGACTCTCACTTTTTACAGAGAGCCCCGCCGCCCCCTCAACATAACAAGTCCCGCCCTCCTCACCAGATCATTTAAAAGTAAGGAAGTGGAAATAGATGAAAAAAGAAATACGCTCAAACTAAATAACAAGCCAGTCATTTACACTCACCAAGTCACCTTTCAAAAAAGAAAAATGGCCAAGAGACGCCTAGATATGGGTTTAATCAGCGAGACGCCAGTAACAACTTACCACCATCAGTCCGGAGCGCCAGTCAAGAAACGAATGCAGCATCTGTGCCGGCTTCAGACGCCTCCAGCCGAAGAACTTCATGAAGAATGGACTCTGAAAAATGACGATGTTTGGGGTTATGTATTCAACTATATGGAGAATGAACTGCATTTCTACAATCTGAAGAATGGAGAAACGTATGGACCCCGCAGTGTTAAAGCGACACTGACCTCAACAGATTGGGCTGTGTTAACTCTGGTGTCTTCCAGAGATCTCCACGCAACCACTGTATCGGAAGAAGTAGTGCATCGAGAAACCATAGTGGAACCAGCGGTGTACAAGATATTTGCAAAGAAAAGCAAAGAAACGCAGACAGCATGCAAGATCAAAGAAGAGTTTTCACCGCTGCCCCTCAATGTGAAGGAAGAAGAAGAAGGAGATATCCCCCCGCCGCCAGAAGTGAGAAGAGTCCTGACAAGCACCGTATGGGAAACTAAAAGCGGACCATCGGGGCGGTGGTATTACCGCGCAAGCCGTTTGGTGACGCTGGGGAAGGACCCCTCTGATGATTTTGTTTTGGAGTATTTCAACTCTACATGCGGGGTTTTTCAGACATCCTTGCGGGTGCCTCTGACTGCTTGGCTGAAAATGATTGATGGAAAAGCTACAAAGCTTAAAGAATTTTTTAAACAGAGTCAGACATCAATGGACATTATACTGGTGAAAAAGACTCTCACTTTTGCAGAGGACTCCGTATCCCACTCAACATAACAAGTCACACCCTCCTCACCAGATCATTTTAAAAACTAAGGACCTCTCAAAGAAAAGCATTGAGTTTTCTACCTAGGTAAAAGGTCTTACGAAAATGTGTTATCTCTGTATCAAGATGATGTGTTTAAAAATGAATCTTGTGAAAAATACCAACGCTGTGAGAGACGTCATAAAGACACTCATTTTAACCACAGTGTTTTGTTCTCTACAAATGTTTAAAGATTGTTACAAAATGTAAAAAATAAAAAAGGTATGGAGACAAAATTAATTCAGGTGACTCTGTCTTTATTAGGAAAACAAAAATATAATACAAATGGTTTAAGAGGTCAAATGTAACCATCTTGGACTTAATATTCAAAACAAAATACTTTATCTGAATACATTTTCTTTTAAACGCACTTTTCGAAATTATTTATTTATTATTTCAGTGGAACAATCCAGTTTCTGTTAACATCAATGCTTTTTTCTCTTTTCTTGTGTTACTAAGATACTTTTAGACCCACTTTGGCATGTGCAACACTTAACAACTGGTAGAATATGAAGTACTTTGTAAGGATTTTGTTTTTGTTTTTAAATGGCGTTTTTTTTTTTTTTTTTTGTAAAAACACTTGTTCAGTTAAACAAGGTTTTTTCTTTTTCTGATAACCTTACATATTTTAGTTATTTTCTACTACCAATATACTTTAAGATACACCTTGATGTACCCAACACTTAACAAAGGGTTTAATATGAAGTATTGGTAAGGAATGGGGTTTTTCTTTAGGGGGTGCAAAACTTTAGAACTGGGTAAAATATTCATTAATTGTAGTGAATTGAGTTTTCTTTTTCTTTTTGATTTTCAACATACTATTTGTACACAATGACTTTTTCCATATTTCTGACAAAACTATACATTTTGACTTTTTCCGTAAAATCTTGACAAAACTATTACTTATTCTTAATTTTGACCTATTGCTGCGTGGTTGGAAATGATAGATGAAAAAGCTACAATGCTTAAAGAACTTTTTTTAAAAACTCTCAATTCTATAAATGACTCCCCCCATTCAACGCAATAAGTCCCACCCTCCACTCGGCAAATCATCTAAAACGAAGGACCCCACTAAGACGACCGTTGTAAACTAGCCATGGATCTGAGAAAAACCAAGACTCCCCCCGTGAGTTGCAGCCAGGAACAGACTCCTGGACTACCATCATCACCACCATTCTGGACCCCCGAATCCTGCAATACTACTGCTGCTGATTTTGCTCCTTGGGCCAAGACGTCTCTGTTTGTGGACACAGTGAAATCGGTGTTGGTTGATATTGTGGAGAGGGTGATACATCGGTACAGAGAAGAAATCTGCAACGGGTGTCGAGTCAGTCACCCCGGCCAGAGGCAACACGATTTTATGAATGACATGTCCGATTTCTACTTCAGAAACAATTACAATGCGTTAATGAAAAGACTCTGGCTCACCGACTTCATTACTGAGATCGACCAGACTCTTATTGATAAAGACATTTTCACGGATGATTGGAGGATCCAAGGCGCTTCGGAGGCTTTTCTTCACAATCTCAAAAATTGCAGACGCCTCAAGGAGAGACTTGAAAAGATCCATGCCGAGTTGGATGGAGAAGAAGAAGACTATTAACCAGCAGTTGACTGAAGCCAGGGATTTGTTCAATACATTGACTTGTCTCTTTTAAAGTAAAATAAAAATGGGAAACTACTATGCAAAATGCTCTGTATATATTGATCACAATATAGTCAATATCCTTTTAATAAGTGTGGTGATGAGGACGATTGAAAACAGAATGAGTAGTGACCCCTGTGTAAAAAGAACGGCTGAAGTTTGTAAACTGGAAGACATTATGGATATCGTTCGTTCTGGCAGTACTATTTCGGGTCATTGGGAAACGATTATAAACGAAACATTTAAAATGGTCCTGGAATCTTCATTTTCCGAAACATTCTGTAACATTACTGCAGAAATGAAACAAACATCAAAAGTGTATCATGTGCTCTCACTGTATGCTCTGTTTGTAGATGTAATGCATCTTTGTGTTGAAAACAACATACACATGAATATTCTGACTGAAGTGAAAAAACTCCACCATGATATTTCCAGTAATATGGGGAATTCTAAGCTGGAGACGGTCCTGGGGATGTTACAATCAGTATAACTATTGATTTTTGTGTGTGTGAAAAAAAAAAAAATGTGTTTTTTACATTTAAAAAACTGTTGTCTTCATTATAGCAAGGGGAGTGTGTCTGATACATGTGTATTACAGTCCTTCACATGCACTGGTGTCTTCATTATAACAAGGGGAGGATAACAGGGAAGATGTAGGATAAATGTGTACTGAAACGTGCGTATTATACACCCACAGAAACGCAGAAACACGGAAACACACAGAAACACAGAAACACAGACACACAGAAAACACTAGTATGGTTTTTGTGTTTTCAGTGTTTTCTGTGTGTGTGTGTGTGTGTGTGTGTGTGTGTGTGTGTGTGTGTGTCTGTACACACAAAGCACAAATCATTTAAAACAAACCTTGAATCAAATCTAGAGAGGACCATTATGAGTCAGATGCTTGACGAAATCTACTAAAACAAAGTACTTCATGGTAGTGGTCAGCTTTTATACACAAAAGTGTATCTTTTCAGTAACCTTCTCAGAGAATTTAAGCATAAATCTGTCAAATGTTCAAAACAGCCTTGTTTCACTGAAATAGCCTCAAAATCACAAAATGCCATTAAGAGTCATCGTTTCCCAATGACCCGAAATAGTACTGCCAGAACGAACGATATCCATAATGTCTTCCAGTTTACAAACTTCAGCCGTTCTTTTTACACAGGGGTCACTACTCATTCTGTTTTCAATCGTCCTCATCACCACACTTATTAAAAGGATATTGACTATATTGTGATCAATATATACAGAGCATTTTGCATAGTAGTTTCCCATTTTTATTTTACTTTAAAAGAGAAAAGTCAATGTATTGAACAAATCCCTGGCTTCAGTCAACTGCTGGTTAATAGTCTTCTTCTTCTCCATCCAACTCGGCATGGATCTTTTCAAGTCTCTCCTTGAGGCGTCTGCAATTTTTGAGATTGTGAAGAAAAGCCTCCGAAGCGCCTTGGATCCTCCAATCATCCGTGAAAATGTCTTTATCAATAAGAGTCTGGTCGATCTCAGTAATGAAGTCGGTGAGCCAGAGTCTTTTCATTAACGCATTGTAATTGTTTCTGAAGTAGAAATCAGACATGTCATTCATAAAATCGTGTTGCCTCTGGCCGGGGTGACTGACTCGACACCCGTTGCAGATTTCTTCTCTGTACCGATGTATCACCCTCTCCACAATATCAACCAACACCGATTTCACTGTGTCCACAAAGAGAGACATCTTGGCCCAAGGAGCAAAATCAGCAGCGGTAGTATTGCAGGATTCGGGGGTCCAGAATGGTGGTGATGATGGTAGTCCAGGAGTCTGTTCCTGGCTGCAACTCCCGGGGGGAGTCTTGGTTTTTCTCAGATCCATGGCTAGTTTACAACGGTTGTCTTAGTGGGGTCCTTCGTTTTAGATGATTTGCCGAGTGGAGGGTGGGACTTATTGCGTTGAATGGGGGGAGTCATTTATAGAATTGAGAGTTTTTAAAAAAAGTTCTTTAAGCATTGTAGCTTTTTCATCTATCATTTCCAACCACGCAGCAATAGGTCAAAATTAAGAATAAGTAATAGTTTTGTCAAGATTTTACGGAAAAAGTCAAAATGTATAGTTTTGTCAGAAATATGGAAAAAGTCATTGTGTACAAATAGTATGTTGAAAATCAAAAAGAAAAAGAAAACTCAATTCACTACAATTAATGAATATTTTACCCAGTTCTAAAGTTTTGCACCCCCTAAAGAAAAACCCCATTCCTTACCAATACTTCATATTAAACCCTTTGTTAAGTGTTGGGTACATCAAGGTGTATCTTAAAGTATCTTGGTAGTAGAAAATAACTAAAATATGTAAGGTTATCAGAAAAAGAAAAAACCTTGTTTAACTGAACAAGTGTTTTTACAAAAAAAAAAAAAAAAAAAACGCCATTTAAAAACAAAAACAAAATCCTTACAAAGTACTTCATATTCTACCAGTTGTTAAGTGTTGCACACGCCAAAGTGGGTCTAAAAGTATCTTAGTAACACAAGAAAAGAGAAAAAAGCATTGATGTTAACAGAAACTGGATTGTTCCACTGAAATAATAAATAAATAATTTCGAAAAGTGCGTTTAAAAGAAAATGTATTCAGATAAAGTATTTTGTTTTGAATATTAAGTCCAAGATGGTTACATTTAACCCCTTAAACCATTTGTATTATATTTTTGTTTTCCTAATAAAGACAGAGTCACCTGAATTAATTTTGTCTCCATACCTTTTTTATATTTTACATTTTGTAACAATCTTTAAACATTTGTAGAGAACAAAACACTGTGGTTAAAATGAGTGTCTTTATGATGTCTCTCACAGCGTTGGTATTTTTCACAAGATTCATTTTTAAACACATCATCTTGATACAGAGATAACACATTTTCGTAAGACCTTTTACCTAGGTAGAAAACACAATGCTTTTCTTTGAGAGGTCCTTAGTTTTAAATGATCTGGTGAGGAGGGTGTGACTTGTTATGTTGAGTGGGATACGGAGTCCTCTGCAAAAGTGAGAGTCTTTTTCACCAGTATAATGTCCATCAATGTCTGACTCTGTTTAAAAAATTCTTTAAGCTTTGTAGCTTTTCCATCAATCATTTTCAGCCAAGCAGTCAGAGGCACCCGCAAGGATGTCTAAAAAACCCCGCATGTAGAGTTGAAATACTCCAAAACAAAATCATCAGAGGGGTCCTTCCCCAGCGTCACCAAACGGCTTGCGCGGTAATACCACCGCCCCGATGGTCCGCTTTTAGTTTCCCATACGGTGCTTGTCAGGACTCTTCTCACTTCTGGCGGCGGGGGGATATCTCCTTCTTCTTCTTCCTTCACATTGAGGGGCAGCGGTGAAAACTCTTCTTTGATCTTGCATGCTGTCTGCGTTTCTTTGCTTTTCTTTGCAAATATCTTGTACACCGCTGGTTCCACTATGGTTTCTCGATGCACTACTTCTTCCGATACAGTGGTTGCGTGGAGATCTCTGGAAGACACCAGAGTTAACACAGCCCAATCTGTTGAGGTCAGTGTCGCTTTAACACTGCGGGGTCCATACGTTTCTCCATTCTTCAGATTGTAGAAATGCAGTTCATTCGCCATATAGTTGTATACATAACCCCAAACATCGTCATTTTTCAGAGTCCATTCTTCATGAAGTTCTTCGGCTGGAGGCGTCTGAAGCCGGCACAGATGCTGCATTCGTTTCTTGACTGGCGCTCCGGACTGATGGTGGTAAGTTGTCACTGGCGTCTCGCTGATTAAACCCATATCTAGGCGTCTCTTGGCCATTTTTCTTTTTTGAAAGGTGACTTGGTGAGTGTAAATGACTGGCTTGTTATTTAGTTTGAGCGTATTTCTTTTTTCATCTATTTCCACTTCCTTACTTTTAAATGATCTGGTGAGGAGGGCGGGACTTGTTATGTTGAGGGGGCGGCGGGGCTCTCTGTAAAAAGTGAGAGTCTTTATCAGTCAAACCTTTTTTTTTTGTTGCATACAGCAAAATTCTAATATTACACCCTCACATAACTTCATATGGGGCTTCCTTATAGTTGTGTGAAGTAGTTATAAAAAAGACAAGATCATGGGAGGAATAGGATATTTATTATTTCCCTCTTCAGAGAGATTTTCTTATAGTTAATAAAAGTAATTACACATTAGTCCAAAATCCATACAAACTAAAGAGAATATCCCTATCCCTTATCACTATTAAAAACCTAAATAAGCTCTTTTTAAATGAGTATGAATAACCTCTTAGCAAAACAGATACTTCCTTGTAGTTAACAGTTTCCCAAAAACTTGAAAAGAAACATTCTTAGCAAACACATATAATTTAAAACAAAACCCTGAATCAAATCTTGAGAGGACAATAACGTTTTTAGGTGTCTTAGTGAGTGAAAAATAATGGCTGTTTTATTTAGTTTGAGCGTCTTAACAAATTAAATTCATCCGCTCGCTTCTCACCTCACAGAGGGGTGTCTTAACCAACATGTAGATTAATATCTCAGGGTTATCTCAAACCCCCCCACATCAAAGGACATCTCCAACGTGTGTGTGTGTGTGTGTGTTAATTGTTCTTAGAGGTAGGGGGAGGTCATTTGGAGAAGACCTGCTTGACCAAAAGAGGGCACAGAGATAAGTTTGTGCATAGATCTCTGGCTGTAGACGTCTGAGCAGCTGTGGCATTCGTTTTCTTGACTGGCTCTCCGAATGATAAGTTGTCACCGGGATCTCTTGGCCACTTTTCTTTTTGAAAGGTGACTTGGTAAGTGGAATTACTGTCTTTTATTTAGTTTTGAGCATATTTCTATTTTCATCTAATTCCACCTCCCACAATCTCCTAGCCAGAGGAAGGGGGGTGGAGAAAGGGGGAGAGGCTGGGCTGGGAGGGGGGGCGGGGGGGCGGGGGGGCTAGGCTGTCTCACTCATAGAGATACTTAGATTAACATCATAGGCTTATAACATACCACACCAAAGGGCTACTACCTTAATCGAACACATCAAAGAATTAGACAACAAAACATGTCTCACTCATAAAGATACCTAGATTAACATCATAGGCTTATAACATACCACATCAAAGGGCAAAACATCCAAGGCTATTTAGATTAGATAACCCCTGAGGGACCAGACAGCATAACTTCAAAGAGACTACCTAAATCGAACACATCAAAGAATTAGACAACAAAAGCACTCCACAGGGGGGCTTTTCACACCTACCCGTTATTACACATCACCCATCAAAGGGTCTCAAACAATGGGAGGCGGGACATAGCTCTGATAAAAGGCTCTCGACCAATGGGAGGCGAGGGGAGGCGGGACTTAGCTCATTTGCATAATTGGGGGCGTGTCACCTGTCACTTTTTATGCATACTAACGTGACGAAAGCGGCATGGTAAATACTACTTAGCATGACATTGGATATGCGCTGAAGTTGTACTGGATTGGAATTTTTCCGATCATTCCCCTCTGAGGAGTTAAAAGAATGCATGAAAAACGCACATTTTGTAAAATGGCCCACTTTCTGGAGGGCGGGGCTAATAAAAGCAAATTTGAAATATGTCCGCAATCATAATAGGAAAGTGCATACAGCGTTTCGTGAATATCGGAAAAAACTATATGCGAGTAATTTGGAGTAGTTTGGAGTCATTTGCGACATGTAAATGGTCAAAACTGGTGTATTCGCTGTTAGCTTACGACCTCCACGATCGATTTATCAACAATTTTCTTCACAATTTAGCATCATATCGGATAGGGGATGAACTTGTCCTGGATTGGAATTTTTCCGATCATTCCCCTAGGAGGAGTTGGCAAGAATGTGCTTAAAATGCATGAAAAACGCACATCTTTCATAATGGCCGACTTTCTGGGGGGCGGGGCTAATGGAAGGCAATTTGAAATATGTCTGCAATCATAATAGTAATGTGTATACAGCATTTCGTGAATATCGGAAAAACTAAATCCGAGTAGTTTGGAGTCATTTGCGACATGTAAATTGTCAAAAATGGTGTATTCACTGTTAGCTTACGACCTCCACGATTGACAAAAACAAAACACAACACACACACAACACACAACACACACACACACAAACACAACACACCACACACACACACACACCACAACACACACACACCACAACACACACACACAAACACACACACACACACACACACACACACACACACACACACACACACACACACACACAACCCACACACACACACACAAACACACACACACACACACCACACACACACACACACACACCACACACAACACACACCACACACACACACACACACAGCCATGACCTGTAACAGTTTATTCAGCATTGCTACTGTAACACTATGCAAACAGGCATTACAACATGACACAGAAAACCCACACTGATAATGGAGCAGGTACACACGGTGGGGGGAGGGGGGGAACAGGGGGTTCATGATGTAGTAACGTAGTATCAGTACAGTACATATGTTCATGATTGTGATGTCTGTTGTCGGATAGATTTCATCCCTCTGTATTAAACCAGCCATGGCACAGGCTAACCTTGGTTCTAAATGGCACTGTAAATGGCTTTGTTAAGATGAACACAAGTACAACTCTAAATAAAAGCTAACAACTCTTTAATGTGAATATTTTGTAGAGGATATAATCCCTTGGATTAGACGCTTTAAACAAAGAAACGGTACATTTTACATACTGTGACACTGGGTGATGTCTCATGTTATAAGCATGTTTAGGCTAGAGACTACATATGCTTTACTTTTACACACAAACATTGACAATGAATCCAGTGATATTCAGAAAGACTCGCATTCCATGTCTCCTCACGTGTTTCTGCTCTTTTGAGCATTGCATACAGACAGTGGAAGCCCCCAGCAGAGCGCTACAGCGTGTCACACACAGGGCAAACACGGACCCCTGTTCACGCACAGAACTGCTGTTTGAATATCTCTACACGGAGACAGATGATATCCAACATAATTAAAGCTTGTAGGAAAAATGTGGCCAAATGGGGAAAAACTTGACAATCATATGCAAAATACTTGTGTTATGCTCTAGAG